>MJUT01052000.1:19576-81886 GCA_002080005.1 Gigantidas platifrons
ATTTGTATTACAACACAAACCTTATTCAGATAATTTAGACAGTAAGTTGATAGTATTCAATATTAATACAACAACATTAATCTTTTTATTTCAAATTAACCCTTGTTAAAGTTGTATTAAGTGTAAATGTAAACTTTTTATTAAGACTGGCCTATGCTATTTTTTTTAATTCTTAGCCAGTTGTCTAGAAATAAATAAAGAAAAAAAATAATCTTAAATTACAAAAGTAATAGCTGTACTTTTAATTTAATATTGCTTTTTTTTTTAATTATTAAGCAATAAAATGAATGTATACTAATATAACATATAAAGCATACGATAAATGCTCATATTTAATTACGAAAAGACAGTTTAAAAAGTAATAGTCTACAATTCTACCAATATCAATATATAATGTTATATAAATGATTATGCAACATATTTAGACAATATATAATAATATACGAAACAGCATCAAACTAAATTGCATAATTGGTGATAATAAACAAGTTAGCAATAGCAAGCAGTCAGTAACACATACAGTAAAAATGTTATATACTAGTAAATGATTATGTAGCACATTTAGACAATATATGATGTTATATAAATGATAATGTAACACATTTAGACAATATATGATAATATACGAAACAGCATCAAACTAAATATAAATAATTGGTGATTATAAACAAGTTAGCAATAGCAAGCAGTCAGTAACACATACAGTAACAATGTTCCAACCATACACCTGTCTATTCTAAACACTAAATGCATGGACGTTCAGCTTAGGCAGATTTCAAATAAAAATATTGAATGAAAAAACACAATCAATAGAAAAGACACACACATACACACACACACATATATATATGATATACATCTGGGATAATATTAAGTCATTTTCACAACGTTATGTGACAAATTTTGACAGTGACTTGCAGCAAATCGGTGGTTTTCTCCTGGTACTCAGAGCACCTGGGTTTATCCCCTGATTGTGGTGTTGCTCATCATTTTAGTTCCTGTGTTGTGTTTCATATTTTGTTTGTCTTCGTACCCTATGTTGCCAGTTTCTCTGGATTGTTCATTCTTGGTTGCCCCTTCGGTTTTCTCTAACGTTCATGTAATATACTAAGTATCAACTAGAATTATTGTACTTCTTATACGTCTTATATCAGTCAATGGACACAATTGTTCTTCTTTTTCCACCTTTTCCTTATATATTTCATAGAAAACAACGCGTTTAGTAAAAGTAAAACATTATGTAGTCATTTTCAACCAATGCTAATACAATATTGCTGCACGAAAACTAATTATTTATGGTTCGTTTTTATTCCACAGTTTTTAATTTATTTTACTATTAAAACATAAAATAAAGTTATTGAAATTCAAAAAATATTTCAATTATTTAGTAGTTTCTCACATTTACATTAAAGCTTGTGTGTAACTCATCATCTTGGTTTAAACCATAAATTCTCTAATAATGATATCATGGCGTAAATTTAAAGTCGTATGCGAGGGTTGGCATTTTACTCACACATGTAAAGCAGCTGCATGACATCACCATTTCCTAATCTAATTTAACTCTGTCACGTGTTATTGAAGTACCTGCACCAAGTCAGGACAATGGAGGGTCGTGAATTTGTCTGTTAAGGTATCTGTATCACGTCAGGACAATGAAAGGTCGTGTATTTGTGTGTTAAGGTACTTGTATCACGTCAGGACAATGAAGGGTCGTGTATTTGTGTGTTAAGGTACTTGTATCACATCGGGACAATGAAAGGTCGTGTATTTGTGTGTTAAGGATGTAGACCTGGGTTACCCTAAAATTTTTCCATCATTCAATTTTTTTAAGATTTGCATCATGGAATAGTTATGTCTAAATACATTATCTGCCAAAGTTTAAAAAAATGTCACCGTGCCGTTTTCTCCATAGCTCATCCTAAAAATAGCAATTTTGGGGGTATTCTTGACGCTAGATGGTAATACTAGTTTCGGAAGATTTTAATATGCACATTTATTTCTGATGGAAAGGGAATATTTTGGCTTTAATACACTTGAGAGTGTTGTTGTTAAATAAATATGAAATATCTAGGATATCTGAATATTCAGATTGGAGATAATCACATGCAAAACAGTGGAAACGTCAAAAAAGGGGGAATGCCCTGAGGACCACCTTGGTATTACAAATCGGATTAAAAAAATTCCTGTCATTTACTTTCCATAAAAAAATGTCACACTGAAGAATTGACATATAGACATCATTGCACCAAATTTTACAAACTTTTACCGCCAGATTTCTAAAATATTTAAATTTATATTTTTCATGGACAAAATAGTTTCATTCAGAACAAAATGAAAATTGTCGAGGAAAGTTATCACACACCCATCCTTTGCTAGTTTCTTTGTTTGTGGGATAAAAAAATAACTAGTTACCAATTATAAAAAGCTTTTGAATTCTTATAATTGACACAGTGGATGTCCAAATTGCCAAATGACTGCATTTGTCTTTTTTTTTATTTTTATGTCAGCTAGGGAGGGTGAGTGGTGGTTTGAGGGTAACTCTACTTGATTAATTCATTACAAAAAACAAAAACAAAAAACACAGACAGCCACCCAGCTGTATTGTTAAATTCCTTCAAATTATGTGCTCCAGTTGTATTCGTTTGATTCTGGTTTATTCTCTAGTTGTCTTAGGAGAAGGGGGCGGCGGTATAAGAGAAGATCAGATATTACAATTTTTCCCCAAACATAGCTTTCTATTTTTCACTACCATAAAATGAATTTGCTCTATAGTTTCATAATATCTAAGATTCTGGTGTATATATTTAATTTTGATTTTGACAAACCCTTGAAATTCAATAGGAAAAGGTTGTCACTCATTTTGCGTTACATTTCTGGCATTTTTGACAACATATTTCGATGAACATTTTTTCTAGAAACAGATATTTCAAAGATATCTTGTGGGCAGCGGCATATAATAATAATAACACACTGCCTGACACTGGAATAAACAGCAATAAGATATAAAAATACAAGGAGCACAGCTATGGAAAGGTAAAAGGAAAAGGAGTCATTTTTTTTAACTGGCCATATCCAATGTAAACAATCTTTGTCACCAAGAAGCTTGGAATTAAGGGGGAATTTTCAAACGCCCAGATGATCATATATTTGAGAAGACACTGAAAATAGAGTTATCTCCCATACCCTAGGCCTACACCCTTAATGTACTTGTATCACATCAGGGCAATGAAGGGTCGTGTATTTGTGTGTTAATGTACTTGCATCACGTCAGGACAATGAAGGGTTGTGTATTTATGTGTTAAGGTACCTGTATCACGTCAGGACAATGACAGTTCGTGTATTTGTGTGTTAAGGTAATTGTATCTCATCAGGACAATGAAGGGTCGTGTATTTGTGTGTTAAGGTACCTGTATCACGTCAGGACAATGAAGGGTCGTGTATTTGTGTGATAAGGTACATGTATCCCGTCAGGACAATGAATGGCCGTGTATTTGTGTGTTAAGGTACATGTATCACGTCAGGACAATGAAGGGTCGTGTATTTGTGTGTTAAGGTACCTGCATCATGTCAGGACAATGACGGGTTGTGTATTTGTGTGTTAAGGTATCTGTATCACTTCAGGACAATGAAAGGTCGTGTATTTGTGTGTTAAGGTACCTGCAACACGTCAGGACAATGAAAGGTCGTGTATCTGTGTGTTCAGGTACCTGTATCACATCGGGACAATGAAGGGTTGTGTAATTGTGTGTTAAGGTACCTGTATCACGTCAGGACAATGAAAGGTCGTGTATCTGTGTGTTAAGGTACCTGTATCACATCAGGACAATGAAGGGTTGTGTATTTGTTTGTTAAGGTACTTGTATCACGTCAGGACAATGAAAGGTTGTGTATTTGTGTGTTAAAGCACATGGATTACGTCAGGACAATGAAGGGTCGTGTATGTGTGTGTTAAGGTACTTGTATCACGTCAGGAGAATGAAAGGTTGTGTATTTGTGTGTTAAGGTACCTGGATCACGTCAGGACAATGCAGGGTCGTGTATGTGTGTGTTAAGGTACTTGTATCACATCAGGACAATGAAAGGTCGTGTATTTGTGTGTTAAGGTACCTGTATCACGTCTGGACAATGAAAGGTCGTATATTTGTGTGCTAAGGGTATATATTTTGCCTCTTTAAACGAATTTGAGATTTGATTTTGTGCCGACAGTGTGTTATCTTGTTTTTCATTTCATCACAAAAGTATATAAACATTATGAAGAAAAACCTTTCAGAAATCTGCATTTGTGAACGAAAATGATTGCAAAAGTGGTCAAGAAATGACATCTGTGTAATTTGCATACACATTTTTGTGGTTTTATGTGAAATATACAGGAAATATTGACGGTGACCAACAACTATGTCCACTGAAATTAAACAAAGATTTATATAATAAGTTTCTGTTCTAACATTAGTTTACCTTGACAATACTTTTCTGCTTGATTGAAACATTTGGCGATTCCAGATTCATTATAATAACATTCTTCGTCATTACACACTACAGTGCTACATGGTGATACTATAAATAAAATACAGATTTATTAATATATACCAAAAGGGGTACTGGTGACGGTTTCCATGGCTCCTACCACAAAGATGCTCACCACATTCCAAGCGCAAGATAGTGGATGTCTTCTTAATAGGACGGGGTTGCCGGGTTATAATACGGAAAAACTGAACATGGACAATAATATAATTGGAGAGTGCCACACTGCTTAAAGGTCAAATACCCTTTCCATAGATTATGAACGAACCGTTATTTTTTTACGCACCTCATCTATCCCGTAAGAGTACCACACTGCTTACACGTCAAATACCCTTTATCGTAGTCTGAGAGGCAAATATTTCCGCGCAACGGGACAGGTCAGGTGCGTACAAAAAATAATTGTTCGTTTGTAAAAAAAGTTCCACTTGATATTTATTTTGAATGGGACAAAGAAAAAGTTGCCTTTTTATTACAGGTGACCTCTTAAAAGAAGGTCAATTGATATGAATTTTCTATTTCAGGACAAGAACAATGTGACCTTTAAATACAGATGACTGCTTAATAGAGGACTTCTTGAGCAGGTTTGACTGTAGATTGGAGTTTATGAGATAAAGTTTGTCGGTTACTTGTGGCAGGTCAGTGGTTTACTTCGGGTACTCGGGTTTCCTCATCCCCTCCGCGTTTCAGGTAAAAAAAAGAAAAAAAAACAGAATCAAAATGACCGACACGATATAACGGAAATGTTGTTAAACGTTAAAACACCAATAATTCCAACCGAAATTATATATATCAGTAAAAGTAAATTGTTCCACGAAGATTAAATATATTATGCATACACCCGGTTAAATGTGAAGATTGGTATTTTACTTACATGTGGACAACACATGTATGACCGCAGCATTTCATTAAAAGGAGAGATTTGAACACATAAAATTAATTTAACTCGCCACATTTATTTGAAGTGCCTGTACCAATCCAAAAAAGTGAGCGGTCATTTACAGCCATGTCTGGCCTCTAGATGCAGCGTGTAATTAGACGTGCACGATTACTTGTACTTCCGTAAACAAAACTAATCTGCTCAGCTAAGAAAAAATGTATGTCTACAATAATGATGCACATATATCAAAATACTTTATTGAAATGACTTATACCTGGCAATGATTTGGGTCAATGACAACTACACATAATCTACACTTGTTTAGATGATTTGCATAAACCGGAAGTGAACTGTATTGACCTTTATCATCATTGCGTCTAAAAGGCAGACACAATTTATGTTGTTGAAAATATGGGGTGGTCAACACCTGAATGCTGATCGATTTCAATAAAAGTAAGCACAGACAGGTGTTATGTAATACACTTTCGCCATACAAAAGATTGAACATATATGTTTACAAATAATGTCACCACCAATGACAGACTCTTTATGTACGTCAACAGACCGACTGTATCGTATATGTGTGCTAAGGTTATTGACCAATGACAGACTCTTTATGTACGTCAAAAGGCCGACAGCATTGTATATGTGTATTAAGGTTATTGACCAATGACAGACTCCTTAGGTACGTCAAGGGACCGACAGTATTGTATATGTGTGCTAAGGTTATTGACCAATGACAGACGCTTGATGTACGTCAAAAGGCCGACAGTATTATATATCTATGTTAAGGTGTGTGATTAATGACATACTCTTTATGCAAGTCAAAAGACCGACAGTAGTGTATATGTATGCTAAGGTTATTGACCAATGACAGACTCTTTATGTACGTCAAAAGGTTGACAGCATTGCATATGTGTGCTAAGGTTATTGACCAATGACAGACTCCTTAGGTACGTCAAAAGGCTGACAGTATATGTGTGTTAATGTTATTGACCAATGACAGACTCTTTATGTACGTCAAAAGGTGACAGTATATGTGTGTTAAGGTTATTGACCAATGACAGACTCTTTATGTACGTCAAAAGGCTGACAGTATATGTGTGTTAAGATTATTGACCAATGACAGACTCTTCATGTACGTCAAAAGACCGACAGCATTGTATATGTGTATTAAGGTTATTGACCAATGACAGACTCCTTAGGTACGTCAAAGGTCCGACAGTATTGTATATGTGTGCTAAGGTTATTGACCAATGACAGGCTCTTTATGTACATCAAAAGGCCGACAGCATTCTATATGTGTATTAAGGTTATTGACCAATGACAGACTCCTTAGGTACGTCAAAGGACCGACAGTATTGTATATGTGTGCTAAGGTTATTGACCAATGACAGACTCTTTATGTACGTCAAAAGGCCGACAGTATTATATATCTATGTTAAGGTTATTGATTAATGACATACTCTTTATGCAAGTCAAAAGACCGACAGTAGTGTATATGTATGCTCAGGTTATTGACCAATGACATACTATTTATGCAAGTCAAAAGACCGACAGTAGTGTATGTGTATGCTAAGGTTATTGACCAATGACAGAATCTGTATGTACGTCAAAAGGCTGACAGTATATGTGTGTTAATGTTATTGACCAATGGCAGACTCTTTATGTACGTCAAAAGCTGACAGTATATGTGTGTTAAGGTCATTGACCAATGACATACTCTTTATGTACGTCAAAAGGCTGACAGTATATGTGTGTTAAGGTTGACAGTATATGTGTGTTAAGGTTATTGACCAATGACAGACTCTTTATGTACGTCAAAATGCTGACAGTATATGTGTGTTAAGATTATTGACCAATGACAGACTCTTTGTGTACGTCAAAAGGCTGACAGTATATGTGGGTTCAGATTATTGACCAATGAAAGACTCTTTATGCATGTCAAAAGGCTGACAGTATATGTGTGTTAAGATTATTCACCAATGACAGACTCTTTATGTACGTCAAAAGGCTGACATCATTGTATATGTGTATTAAGGTTATTGACCAATAACAGACTCCTTAGGTACGTCAAAGGTCCGACAGTATTGTATATGTGTGTTAAGGTTATTGACCAATGACAGACTCTTTATGTACGTCAAAAGGCCGACAGTATTATATATGTATGTTAAGGTTATTGATTAATGACAGACTCTTTATGTACGTCAAAAGGTTGACAGCATTGTATATGTGTGCTAACGTTATTGGCCAATGACAGACTCCTTAGGTACGTCAAAAGGCTGACAGTATATGTGTGTTAATGTTATTGACCAATGACAGACTCTTTATGTAAGTCAAAAGGCTGACAGTATATGTGTGTTAAGGTTATTGACCAATGACAGACTATTTATGTACGTCAAAAGGCTGACAGTATATGTGTGTTAAGATTATTGACCAATGACAGACTCTTTATGTACGTCAAAAGGCCGACAGTATTATATATGTATGTTAAGGTTATTGATTAATGACATACTCTTTATGCAAGTCAAAAGACCGACAGTAGTGTATATGTATGCTAAGGTTATTGACCAATGACAGACTCTTTATGTACGTCAAAAGGTTGACAGCATTGTATATGTGTGCTAAGGTTATTGACCAATGACAGACTCCTTAGGTACGTCAAAAGGCTGACAGTATATGTGTGTTAATGTTATTGAGCAATGACATACTCTTTATGTACGTCAAAAGGCTTACAGTATATGTGTGTTAAGGTTATTGACCAATGACAGACTCTTTATGTACGTCAAAAGGCTGACAGTATATGTGTGTTAAGATTATTGACCAATGACAGACTCTTTATGTACGTCAAAAGGCTGACAGTATATGTGTGTTAAGGTTATTGATTTTTTTTTTATTCGATTTTTCTATTATATTTTGGAAGTGTTCTGTTGGTGTGGTATTTCTTTATGTGAAGATACAGGTATACTATTTATACATATTGGATATTATAGTGACTTCATACAGCACACGGAAGAAACTTACATTCACATTGACTGCCCGTCCAGTCACCGTGACATGAACACAAAGCTGAGCCTTTCCCGTCATTTGTACATAGACCATTGTTTAAACACGGATTACTGTAGCATGGATCCACTGAAATAACAAAATATTATACACTAATAGTTGATGTTCCAAAGGCAATACAATACATATGTATATATTACAATTACGCCTCTTCTTTCTGGCTACATCCATTACGCCCATCATTTCGTCGACAGGCAATTATCAAGAAGGGCTAAATTTCAATGCCTGATCCAAGCCAGAACCTGGATTTCCAACGTCATATGTCGTGATTTCTTGTGCGTTTTGAGGTGAGAGATTTTTGATATTTGTGGAGTTGTTGACCTTCCCTTTTGATAAGAGTAACACGAAGGGTGCCACTTACCATTCCGAAGCACTTCAGCCTATCTCCTGTTTAGTGGGCTTCGTGTTGCCCAATCTTTTGTGCTTTGTAGATCATTGTTTGTCCTTTTGTCCTCTTCTTTTGGGTAAGGATGGTGGTGTTTAATGCCCCGTTCAACACTATTTCGGTTGTATGGTGGTCAGTTTTATTGGTGGCGGAAACCAAATTACCCGGTGAAAATCATCGCAAGTCACTGACAAACTTTATCACATACTGTTGAATAGAGAACAACACACTCCTGAACGGGATTCACAACAGTAGTGGACATAACCACTGATTACATAGGTAGTTATACATCCTACTATCATACGATGACGACCACGGCGACCCCTCGTCTTCTTTTGGTCGTTGTTTTGTCTGTCCTCCATTTCTGATTACCCTTTCTGCAAACTTTTCTTACAATAAATAATTAAATAAATGAAAGTAGGGAAGTTACAAATCTCACATCATCTCTCTGTGGAAATCATATTTACTTGATATAAACTAAAAAGTAACAAATATATGAAAATTCCAAGTGAAAATAACACTGTTTTAAAAATTTAGAAGTGATTTCATATTTCCATCTGTTGCCTCACAATGCACTCTGACTAAAATCAGTTATTACCATACGACAATCGCAATGTGATAGAACCCGAATGAAGGTCATATCCAGATGAATTTTCGTATATAAATAAATTTTAAGAAAAATCAACATATCAGAGAAGCTTGCGTTTGTGATGCAATAATTTAATGCACGAAGGCGTTGTTGCAATTTTATCAGCGCCGTTTTCATTGGTTGATCATGAGTTCATCTGAACATGACCTCTAATCGGGTTCTGTCTGATGTTATGTGGAGTGTAGCGTATTCTACCAGTTGATTAATGATTATATATCCTTGCCTTACAGGTGTATCTATATTATATATATATATATATGACAATATCTGTAAGGGTAGTAGATTTTTAGAAAAATAATATGGCTTCAAGAAAGGTGTTATATCCTACAAATCGAAAATGGAGTGGACATCTTTAATGCAGATACAATGACTTTGATCGATTGATTATTGCTTAACGCCCATGGAGCAGGTTTCAAGCTAAATTTAGGAAGAGAACAAGCTCAATTATATATTAAATTATATGACAATGAGGGAAGGAATGGTTCGTCGACTGTTGACTCCCACTAAAAGGATCGACAGTGGATATGGTCGACAAATGTAGTGTTTTGCAACGAGAACAATGCATATTTCTTATTTCGAAGTATACATATGACCTCAGCCTTGAGGGAATTTATCACTCTCCAAACACATTAAAAAAATGGTCATGTTTTCATATTTACAACTCTTTCATCGAGAGGGTTCCGCAATCCGGAGCCCTGTGACACATCACCTGTATCCAGCAATGCATTTGATGACTTTTAAAACTTAAAAATGCACAAATACTCACAAATGCAACCCGTAAGATCATTTGGTCTTAAGCTGGACAGTTTTTCTCCAGCGTAGTCATTACAAGTTACAGATTTATAAAACGTCTGGTTTCGTTTAAGCCATCTCCAGAATGGGATGTTATTACAATCATTGCAATGCATATCAAACTCTCTAGAAATAAAAATATCTCTGTTGATGACTAATTAATAGTAAATATGTTCGAAGTATCTACGAATGAGTGATTCCTGTGTGGCAGGTATGTAGTAAAGATCACGTCATCACTTCGAAAGGGCTACGGTCGCCAGCATGATTTGGTTGATGGTTATGGAATATATGTGTCGCAAATGACCCCGGTTATGTTCCACTTGTCGTACCACTTCCCGATCCTGTCCTCCTTTATGCCTTATCAACGGGTGTGTAACTAGATTACCAGGACTGGTGGCAATAGTGGAGTAGGGACTGCATACCGTTCCGGAACACCGGAGTTTACCCCCGTGTCTAGTGGGGTTCGTGTTACTCGATATTTAGTAGTATGTGTATGTTTGTAGATCGTTGATTGTCCTTTTTCTTTTGGTCGTTGTGTCCTTCTATTTACGGATTCTGATTACACCTTTGGTATATTCAAACTCTTCTTACAGAAAAATAAGCTATGAAGAGGTAAAATCGATACCCATAGGATACATACACATGACCGCTTAATTTCCAATCTTGATACAGGAACATTAATAAAATGCGAAGGGTAAAAAAGGAATAAGAATTACTCATGTGAAAAAATGCGAAATCTTCATATTTTAGTGAAAAATTAATTATCATCAAGGGAACTGACAAATCCCATGTTTTTTCGGTGAGATCACAAAACCGATGTTATCATAAAGTTAAGTTTATAGGTTACATTTCGTGTGGATACACATTACTACAATACTACATACAATACAACTTACAGTGATGACAGCTGCGGTAGATTCTGGAACGCATTTTCACTAACAAATGCTATAGTGTTGTTTCGCAATAATCTGAAATATAGCTTCACATTAGAAAGTAGTAATATGGTGCTATATGCCGTGTTCGACTACAAAGAAATCTAAAAATTGAGGAACACAAAACAACAAAGAGCCCGGAATGGTAACAGTTCCTGAAATAGTTCGCTGTTTTAATTTTGTTTATTTACATCGTCTGTTTCACAAGTATATGAATGGAATACCTTTTGAATTATCAGGAGGGTAGGTATGTCACTTACCTCAAATGTGACACCGATGGTCAACTAACTCCCAGATTATATGCATGCTTTGTGAATTATCTATTATTTAATTGATTGTAAAGGTCACCGTCTCTTTTTATAGTTGAATGAAATGTCTTTATGTTCTTGTCATTAAGAAAATATTTGGGTTCTAGCTTTCATACATAATTCCCCTGACATTACTAGAAATGTTCTTAAAAGAACACAGTTAGCCAATATTATTGATGAAGGAAGACAGTTTACTACGTAGTTTTAGCTATAAGTAATAAGTTAAAATTAAACATTATTCTTGAATTTTGTGTTGGCAGTCTGATGCTTTGTGTAAGCAGTGAGGATCAACAATGCCACTAATATCAACAACGGAGTACCTGGAATTCCAACGGTATATGTCCTCGTCTTTACTGTATTCAGTGATTTTAAGGGGAACGTGGTTTTGTTGATCGATGGAATTGTTGACCCTGGTGTCTTAAACTTTCTTTTCATAATAGCATCTCACATAGAATCGTTGAATATAAAAAGGATCAATAACAAAACATATTCATGTTTTTCAAGTTATAATATGGACAAAGAGAAAGAATTATATACTTACAGATAAGTAAGTTTGGTAAAGTCTTTGAATGTGCCTGCTTGGATTGATGTAATCTTATTAGAATGCAAATAACTACAAAATATAAAATACGTACTAAATACAATGACAATTTGAGTCCCAATAAGTTTAAGGAAAGCCGGAAGACAACATTTGTGTAATCTGAAGAACCAACATACCAAAGGACAAAGGTAAAATATGTGGTTGTCTGTTCTACATTAAACAGTTCATCAAATTATTTTGTAATTTTGAGTTGTTGAAAGAAATGTATTTAAGAAATAAATTATTAATTGTTATTGACTTAGCCTTTAACCACTGGTTAAATTATTAGATGTGTTCTGTCTAGATGTTAATTTCAATGTACATTTATGCATCTGGGTTCTAGCCTTCATACACAATTTCCCTGACTTTGATGGAAAGTTGATTAAATGAACACATTCAGCCAATATTATTGATGAAAGTGTTTACCATGTATTTTAGCTATGAGTAATAAGCTAAAATTTAAACACAGTTCTTCAAGTTTGTGTTGGCATTCTAATGCCTCGTGTAAACTGTGATGGTCAACAATGTCACTAATATCAACAAAAGAATGTGTGTTCCGTCCATAGACAGAACCTTGATTTCCAAAGTCATATTCCCTAGTTTTTATTGTATTTAGTGCTCATCATGTTTTAAACTTTCGTTACATAATCACATCTCACATAGAATCGTTGAATATAATATGGATCAATAATTAAACATATTCATGTTTTTCAAGTTATAATATGGACAAATAGAAAGAATTTTATACTTACAGATAAGTAAGTCTGGTCAACTTGTTGAATGTTCCTGCTTGGATTGATGTAATCTGATTAGAATGCAAATCACTACAAAATATAAAATACGTACTAAATACAATGACAATTTGAGTCCCAATAAGTTTAAGGAAAGCCGGGAGACAACATTTGTGCAACCAGAAGAACCAACATACCAAAGGAAAAAGGTCAAAGAGAGAGAGTGAAGGAAAAAAGTCAAACAATTGTCCACAGTTTGAGCAATAGGAACCAAACTAAACGTAGGTAGACCCAAGATGGTAAATGAGGTCCTGTTCCACGAGTGGTATCCGACATGCTGATGACGCCAATAACCGGTCATATGTCATATCTTGTGACAAGTCAAGAGCAAAGACAACATAAATGACCTGCAATCAGTACACACCAAGCATATCAGTGTCCATTTGTAACAAAAAATCTATAAATGATAACAACATATCATCAAGGCGATCTTCATGAAGCCGAAAAATCATTTCAACTGAGAGACGTATACTCCATCTGCATGAGTTGCAGGAATGTTGCAACATATAAATGGAAAATTCACAACGAGAAAATTGAAATCATCTCTAATTAAAATTGTGTAGTTCAATGTGTTAAGTATATCTAGCTGTATTAGTGGTATCTGTTAGTTCAAGTTCAAGGAGAAAGATTCAATCAAAATAGTCTCTAAACCTTGAATTATTCAGTGAAAAGATATCATCTATACAGCGGAATTAAAGGTCTGTGCAAGGTACATTTTTGAACATTGTTAACCTTTTAACCACGTGTGTATAATGTTGACATTTTAACCACTAGTGTATAATATTGATATTTTTAACTTTTTAAGCACTTGTGTAGAATGTTGCCATATGCAACCTTTTATTCACTTGTGGATAATGTTGACATATTTAATCACTTGTGTATAATGTTGACAATTTTAACCTTTTCCCCAATTGTGCATAATATTGACATGTTTAACCTTTTAACTACTTGTGTATAATGTTGACATTTTAACCCTTTGACCACTTGTGTAAAATTGTGACAACTTTAACCTTTTAACTACTTGTGTGTAATGTTGATATTTGTAACCTTACAGCCACTTGTGTAAAATATTGACATTTTTAACCCTTTAACTACTTTTGTATAATGTTTACATTTTTAATCTTTTAGCCACTTGTGTAAAATTGTGACATCTTTAACCTTTTAACTTCTTGTTTATAATGTTGATATTTTAATCTTTTAATCACTTGTGTATAATGTTTACATTTTTAACCTTTTAGCTACTTGTGTATAATGCTTACATTTTAACCTTTTAACCACTTGTGTATAATGTTGACATTTTTAACATTTAAGCCATTAGTGGATAATTCTTAAATTTTAACCACTTGTTTATATTGGTGACATTTTTAACCTTTTTTTCTGCTTGTGCATTATGTTGACATTTTTAACATTTTCACCATTTGTGTATAATGTGGATATTTTTAAACTTTTTAACCATTTGTGTATAATGTTGACATTATTAACCTTTCAACAATTTTCTATTCTACCTTAAACAGTTCATACAACAAGTATTGTGTAAAATTAGGAGTTGTTGAAAGAAGTGGCTTGATGTTCTGGTTTTTCAGAAATTAATTTTAATGGAAGTAGTTTTTCACCACTGGTGATTTAAATAGATTGTTTGACATTTTAAACATTTAACCACTAGTGTATAATGGTGATATTTGTAACCTTACTGCCACTTGTGCAAGATATTGGCATTTGTAAACACTTAACTACTTGTTTATCATGGTGACATTTTTAACCCCTTAACCACTTGTGTGTAATATTGATATTTTTAACTTTTTAACCACTTGTTTATAACGTTGAAATTTTTAACCTTTTAATCAATTGTGTATAATGTTGACATTTTAACAACTTATGCATAATTTTGACATTTAACCACTAGTGTATAATATTGACATGTTTAACTTTTCAACCACTTGTGTAGAATTTTGCCATATGCAACCTTTTAACCACTTGTGGATAATGTTGACATATTTAATCACTTGTGCTTAATGTTGAAATCTTTAATATTCTAACTACTTGTGCTTAATGTGGAAATTGTTAACCCTTTGACCACTTGTGTAAAATTGTGACATCTTTACCCCATTAACTTCTTGTGTATAATGTTGACATTTTAATCTTTTAACCACTTGTGTATAATTATATTCTTACTATAATTTATCAATAATTCGTAATCTGATTGGATATCGTCACTTATTCTACGTCATTCGAAAGGAATTTATAAATCAATATGTCCGTTTACTGTACTACTTTTTTTGTAGCGTTACGGCGTAGGAATATGAAAAAAATAATCCACAAAGAATTATTAGTATTTAACGTCGAAAACAGCACGATGTCCAAGAATAAGAATTACAAGTATTAAGCACTGTGTTTTTAGGAAATTATGCATGTATAAACTCCGGCAGCTCACTCACAAACTTTACATAAAGTCCTTCGGACTTTATTCAGTTTGTGAGTGAGTTGCCGGAGATTATACATAGATAATTTCCTAAAAAACAGTGTTTAATCCTACAGTAATGTTGACATTTTTAACATTTCAGCCACTTGTGTATAATGTTGACATTTTCACCTTTTAACCACTAGTGTATAATGTTGACATTTTTAACATTTAAGCCTAGTGTGCATAATTTTTATATTTTAACCACTTGTTTATATTGTTGACATGTTTAACCTTTTTTCTACTTGTGCATTATGTTGAAATGTTTATCCTTTTAACCATTTGTGTATAATATTGACATTTTTAACCTTTTAACCACTTTCCATTTTACCTTAAACATTTCATACAACGAGTATTGTGTATGATTAGGAGTTATTGAACGAAATTGCTTTATGTTCTTGTCTTTAAGAAATTAATTTGAATGGAAGTAGGCTTTCACTACTGATGATATAAATAATTTTTTTTGACATTTTAACCATTTAACCACTAGTGTATAATGTTGATATTTGTAACCTTACAGCCACTTGTGCTAGATATTGTCATTTTCAAGCTTTTAACTACTTGCTTATCGTGTTGACATTTTTTACCATTTAACCACTTGTTTGTAATATTGATATTTTTAACCTTTTAACTACTTGTTCATAGTGTTGACATTTTAAGTGTCTGTCTCACAGAAAACCATGCAAAATCAAAAAAAAAAATGTAACAGAGCTAATTTCAGTAAGAAAAAAAAAGTTATACATTTTCTAAATATTGAAGCCTAGTATTATATAATATATCATACATATTTCCTTTATATTTTCATTTTTGTTGTATAATGAGGATTTTCATTTGAGCCATTTCAAAAATCCATAAAAATGGCTGAAAACGCCCCTATTTTGACGGAAGTAAGAAATCACATTTTTTTGAAATTAGCTCTGTTACATTTTTTTCCTCAAAGTATAATGCTTAAAGACAATGATCACTAGAAACAATTTTTGAAAATATCTTTGTGAACATTTTTAAGGCTATGCAAAATATGCTATATAAAGAAATTTTCAAAATCAGTAATATTCCTTAATTTTGATACACAGTATTGGAGTTGGGAGAGACTTTTAAACAGACCAATTACAAAACTAAAATACAAAAAAAAAAATCTGCTTTTGGCAAATAATTTGCAAAAAAGTTCTTGCACCCAAAAGTATGCACATGTGTGCAATTTTGTCTTAAAAGACATTGTTTGAAATATATGCAATTTTTCCAATAAACTATTAGTGATTCTTATTATAGGTGATTTGTGTGTTTATTGTAAATATATTACATATGATATATAATTTTAATTCCCTTTTTCAATCCGTATTTTAAAGTGGAGCAAGAAAATACACATGTCTATCTGATAGAGAAAGTGACGGAGTAACCTCCCTTTTCGGAAATCTTCACTTCTAAGATTATAAAATTAGAAATGGCAGCCTCCAGTGGATAAACACAACTTTCCATGGAGTTCAAACATTATACATATATTCCATTGTAAAGCTGATGTGGCTTTCCTTATCGTTGGCCTGAAATCATCTGAAAAAAATGCAGGCACTGCCTGAGGCCCTTTTTATCTTGTACATAGCGGAATTGTCACCATCGACAACGATTCGTTGAATCACAAGTTATACCAGAAACAGAGAATACTTTGGAACTAGATGGAGGAGAGGCAAAGTTCTATGTGTATATTCAAAGCACACCAATGGAAAGGCCAGATCTAGAGAGGACCATGAAGCAAGTCCTTCCTTATGCATTTAAGAGTAATACCTGAAAACAAGACACACTATTCAAATCGGTTCTGGTAAGCTAAATACCTCAAGAGAAAACGTTTCTAAGTGGTTATTGCTAGAAGCTCATTCAGTAAGCAGACTAACTATTCAACTTGAGAAAAGAGGGCTATGTTTTTCTTACAAATACTAAGCAACTATTTTGGTGTAGGAGGTGAAGAAAAAATAATATTCTGATTCATGCTTTATAGTATATGAAATAATGATAAATTAAAAAAAAATATTTTGTTGCAAGTGTCAATTATTTTTATCTCCAGGTTAAAACGTTTAAAACCATAGCCCCCCCCCTCCCCCCTCCTATGCAAGTATATAAGTTGAATGCTTGGTCCCTTAGTTTGGTCTCTGAAATACAGGTTTACATTATTATTGCGCAACAATAAATTCCATACCACTGTACAATATATCTGTTCAATAACTTCCAAACCTCAACTCAATCTATATTTTAATCAACAATAAAGGACATGTCAAGCTTGAAATTTTGGGCTTTAAAGCTACGGGAGGCTGGGGCATTTGTATCACATTGACACATTTCTGTTATTTTGGATAATGTTATTTCAGCCATTGAATTATGTTTTTTTCAAACTTATAAAAAATAATGCATGTTGGCTATTTTGAGTGCAGATGTACATGTAGTAAAAATGAGACAGATTAGATATTTTGTTGTATAGGGCAAGGATAAAATTATTTATTTTCATAGACATCTGGAGTAATATTTGATATATCCATTTCCGAAAAATATAGAATGAATTAAAACAAACCTTAAATACATGTAGTAACTACTTCCCTAAATATTTTTGCTTGAGTATAGTGTATTTTAATCTTGTTGAGATTAGATTTCCAAAGAAAGTGTTTGTTCTATCTCCAGAATGCAATCAATTTAAAAAAATGGGTTTATTTTGTGTCAACAGTTTTACTGGATAACAAAGGCATAATAAAAGAAACTAGCAGCTCATTAAGAAACCACTTAACATGAACTTCCAACACCGAAGAATAAGGTTGACAAATGCAAATTAGGAAGTACTTCATGTATATATGTAGTGTCAGTGTATATATTGTATATCACTTTTATTTTCCAGAAGCATTCTTACAAGTAAAGAAATTGATGGAAAAAAACATACAGAGAAACTGAACAAAATATGTCTGAAAAATAGGGAAAAGGCCAGAATATGTCGCACTTGCCAATGACATTTCGAAAATCATGCGATAAATAGGGAGAACGAGTTTTTAAGAAGTTTGAGTGGTGGAATCCAAGTCAGGTAAAATGTTACATGACATCTTTCATAACTAAGCCGAAGACAAAATCAGAAACTTCTTCGAGTACTCTACAAGTTCAGTTTAAAGAAATCTCCAATGAAGATGTCAGTCAAGATGAAACTCTATCAGAGGTTATTGCAGTGCTAGAAACTAATGATTATAATTCAAATATTGAAAATATTGTGGAAGAAGTGTACATTGCTGTGAACATGTAAATTAGCCATGATATGCAGGGACTCTAATTCATTTTCATTTTTTTCAAATTAGAGTTAATTTTGAATACTTCAAGCTTTGCATAGTGGTTAGACACAATATTCTAAATCATCACCTGTGAATAATCATGATATATGTTCAACCTCTTGCTTTTATTTCATTTCATATTGATGAGATGTCCTTTTTCTGATAATTAGAATATCAACTTGCCAATTTCTTGGCCTATTTACCGAATGCACAAATCTAACACATTTAAACTTGTAATCTGTGATTATCTAAGAGTATAAGCTTAGGTTTTAGATACAGATCCATGATAGAACAATCTCAGAAAATTAACGTATTATCGAGAAGAAGTTTCACTCTCTCATGTAGGATATGATGGAAATAGCCGCACTCACATTATTGTTTTAAATTGTTTAGGAGCTGGCTGCAAATTCATATGCTTATTGTAATGACATTTGTTTTCTTCACTTTGTTTGAACAATAGGATTAACTTAATTTCAATTATTATTTCATTATTCAAACATAAGCTACATATTACAGAAATGATTCAATCCCATACAATAGTGTATTTTGGTGTAGGGGAATAATAAGCATTGCTGTCAGCACTTTGATTAAGATTTATTTTGGAGTGCACTGTCAAAAAATAAATCAGTAGATTATTCTGAAGCTGCTTTGAAAAGTCTGATGAGCAAATTGACTTTAGAATTTTAACCCTAAAACAATAGGTTATTGGTGGAAAGACAAATTATCCATTTTTTAATAAATGAAATGGTAGCTTTAGATAGAAAATCAACCAACATATATTGTTCATTAAACACTTACAATTATAAAATAGAAAATCGGGATCACAGACCCTATTGTAAAAATTTTGAGAAAATGTGATTTTTTTCTACAAATGATCTCCCCTTATAAAATATTAAATTTCAATAAGTATTAAATATCTCATACAAACTAAAAAAGGTTTACTTATAATATTTTATCTAATTTATCTCACCAGTAAATCTTATTCGATCATCTTGGAAAGAAAGTTTTAATTAAATTCCTTTTAAGCCAGATGCATAAAATGGATGCTTCGTCCCACCCACCCCCCAAGACCACAATGTCCCTAATTTCATATCTTCATTAAGCTCTTTGTTATACCTCTGGAATACTATGCATAGCTTCTGTATTGATATTATTGGGCATTTACACTGCTCTACTGTTTTCCTATTCACCATGTCCAATTTCGGCTAAGTGAACATGTGTTTAACTTTTGTCCTTACTTTCACAATTTTATCTTAATTCGCCGAAGGTGGATTCTTTATATGGCTTTGTATGAAAACAAAGTTATATCGAAATAAATTAGGGATATTTTTATTTTCTCCGCCAAGGGAGATACTACCTGTTATATATGTACAATTTTTGAATAAAAGGCTATTTACTGATTTATGGGTATATTAAAGTATGGCCTGTAAAAACTCCATGCGACCAAATATTGAGTATATTATGTAATATGATACAGTGAAAGTTTATTAATCCTGAATACTATATGAGACAGACACATTTTATGCTATACAAAATATGTTGGAGTTTGAAATATTGTGAAATTCATTGTTTTTGGCTTCATTGTATATTGAAATACTGGATAAATAAAAAAAAAAACTAATGATTCGGTCAAATAATAAAATTTGAAAAAAAAATATTTTGTGTGTTAATTGTACTTGGCCAAAGGTATTTCATGGACAAAATTTCATAAGGTTTTGAAAATATCACTGTTACGAGTTTACGAGCTTGGTTTTCTGTGAGACAGAGAATTAAATGTTTTAACCATTTGTATTTAGTGTTGACATGTAAAAACGTTTACCCCAGTTGTGTAAATTATTGACATTTTATTTACCTTTTAACCACTTGTGTATAATTTTGACATCTTTAAACTTTAATCACTAGTGCATACAGTTGATATTTTTAACCTATTAACCACTTGTGTATAATGTTGACATTTTTTTACCTTTCAAACATTTGTGCATAATGCTGACATTTTTAACATTTAAACCACTTTTGTATATTCTTAACATTCATCTGACAATGAGTGTACCTGTTGAAGGTTTTTTGTTCAAAAGAAACGCTTCGTGATCTCTAGGTTTGATATCTTTCTTTGTATTACCTGATTATTTCTTTTTTTTACATTTTATCTGTGGCTTTCTATTCTACATTAAACAGTTCATGGAACAAATATTGTATATAGTTAGGAGTTGATGAAAGAAATAGCTTTATGTTCTTTTCTTTAAGAAATAAACTGTCAATTTTAATGGATGTAGTCTTTCACTACTTGTGAAATTAGCTATGTGTGTTCTATCTGGATTTTAATTTCATTGTAAATCTCTGCATCTGTGTTCTATCCGTCATACACAATTCCACTGAATTTGCTATACATTTGATTCAGTGAACACATTCATCCAAGATTATTGATGAAAGTCGACAGGCTACCATGTAGCTTTAGCTATAAGCAATAAGTTAAAATTAAAATAAAATGTTCTTCAATTTTGTGTTAGCATTCTGATGCTTTGTATTAATTTTTTTTTTTTTTTAAATAACAGAACTTGCAGATATTATGAAAAGAAAGTGTAAACAGTGATGGTCAACCCTGCCACTTATATCAACAAAGGAACGTTTTTTGCCCGTTCTGAGCCAGTACCTGGATTTACAACGTTATATGTCGTGGTCTTTATTGTAGTCAGTGATTTAGAGTTGAGAGGTAGGTTTGTTGATATTGATGGAATTATTGACTATCATGGCTTAGACTTTCTTTTCATAATCACATCTCGCATAGAATTGTGAAATATAAAAAAGTATCATTGACTAAACATATTCCATGTTTTGTAAGTTACAACATGGAAAAATATAAATAATCTTATACGTACAGATAAGTAAGGCTTTTCAAGTTGTTGAATGTGCCTTCTTGGATTGATGTAATCTGATTAGAATCCAAATAACTACAAAATATAAAATACGTACTAAATACAATGACAATTTGAAACTCAATAAGAATAAGGAAAGTCGGAAGACAATTGTGTTACCAGAACCAACATACCGAATGACAAAGGTCAGAGAGAGAGAGAGAGAGAGAAAGAGAGAGCTAAAGGCAAACACATGTCCTGATTAGAAACTATAGTTTGCGCAAGAGGGGCGCCATTAAAACTGGAGTTAGACACAAAGTCTCAAGATCGTAAATAAGGTCATGTTCGAAAAGTGTTGAAATTGTTACCTTGTTAGCCACTTTTGTTTAATGTTCACTTTTTTGGTTTGTATTCTTTTGATTATGAATGTACCTGATGTAGATTTTTTCTCAGGGAAATAGATGCGATAAAAAAAAGTCAATAAATCCTAAATTATTCGTTGACACACTGCTATCTATACAATGGAATTAAAGAACTGGATTATTTCCATTGTGTTCGACACTTTTAACCACTAGTATAAACCACTTGTGTATAATATTGACATGTTAAATCTTTTGTCCACATATTAAATCTTTCAACCACTTGTGCATGGTTTTGATATTTGTATCCACTTGTGTATAATGTTGAATTTTTAACATTTTAACAAGAATGACTTATATAAGTATTGACATTTTTAACCACTTGTATAAAATATTGATATGTTTAACCTTTGAACCACTTGTGCCTAATTTAGACTGTGTTGTCCTCTTCTGAATAATATGTTGAATTTTAACCACTAGTGTATAATGTTGACATTTTTAATCTTACAATTAATTTCAACTTGTTAAGAGCTGTCAGTATTTGCTTAGTATATGCTATAATTATGCTATTGTTTTTATTCATAGGGGTAGCTTATTGTTGACAAGGGCGGTGTTTCGTCACGATAAATCTGTTTATATCTTATACAGAAGTACACACTGTATTGATTGTAGGTCAATGGATAATATGTGTTACCTTGACCCGCATTGTTTTTTATTTAAATTATCAATGTGGACCATAAATACAGTAATTTATATTTTTATACGGAAGAAGGGATTTTGTAACTAGATTTCATTGATATCGTTTTTGTATTATAGTGTTCATTTTACATTACACCAGTTATTGGTTTTCAACCAGGTCTCACATACCTGAAAAACAGTTCACCATTGAGGAGAAACAAATCAAATACACAAAAACATGGCATTTCTCCCGATTACAATGCTTATGGAATGTCTCTGCTTTTAAATTGGACTTTAAAACATCAAAACACTTTATTGGAGAAAAAATAATGTTCTACTCTTTTGACTCCTTTCATGTTGCACTGCACCAAATACTGAAAGTGCTGATTTCGATTAACTAAATTTTAAAATTATCAAAAATGAGATTCTCCTCCCTCAGGCATAGGTGACCATCGCCAAGTTTGGATATCCTATTGAGACCCGTTGGTAAGATTATCCTACCTTACACATAAGTGACCATAGCCAAGTTTGGATATCCTATTGAGACCCTTTGGTAAGATTATCCTACCTTAAGCATAAGTGACCATAGACCGGTCTGGATTTCTTATTGAGACCCGTTGGTAAAATTATCCTCCCTCAGACATAGGTGACCACAGCCAAGCTTGGATATCCTATTGAGACCCTTTAATACGATTCTCCTCCCTCAGACATAGGTGACCATAGCCAAGTTTGGATATCCTATTGAGACTCGTTGGTAAGATTCTCCTACCTTAGACATAAGTGACCATTGCCAAGTTTGGATATCCTATTGAGACACGTTTGTAAGATTCTCCTACCTTAGACATAAGTGACCATAGCCAAGTTTGGATATCCTATTGAGACCTGTTGGTAAGATTCTCCTCCCTCAGACATAATTGACCATAGCCAAATTTGGATATCGTATTGAGACCCTTTGGTGTTCATGCTCCCAACGACTTTAGCATTAATTTGGTTTCTAATCTTTTGATTATCTCATCACGTTATTCTAAAAACGCTTCGTGTTCTATATCTACATTTTTATTCCCGTATTAGTTTGTCTTTGTTTACATTTGATCAAATATGTTTCTTTCTACCTTAAACAGTTCATACAACAAGTATTGTATAATTTTGAGAAGTTGAAAGAAATCTATATGTGTTATATCTTTTAGAAATAACCTATTAGTTTTAATTGACATAGCCTTTCACTACTGGTGAAATAAATAGATGTCTTTTATCTGGATGTTAAATTCAATGTACATCTATGCATCAGGATTCTAGCCTTCATAAACAATTTCCCCGACTTTGCTAGAAATTTGATTAAATGAACATATTCAGAAAAAAATTATGAAAGTGAATAGGCTAATATGTAGTTTTAGCTGTTTTAGTTATAAGTAATAAGTTAAAATTAAAAAAAAAATTCAATTTTGTGTTGGTATTCTGAAGCTTTGCATCAATTGGTTTTTAAATAACAGAAATTGTTGATATTATGAAAAGAAAGTATAAACAGTGATGGTCAACAACGTCGCTAATATCAACAAAATAGTGTGTGACTGTTTCAACGTTATATGTCCTGGTCTTCATTGTGGTCAGTTATTTTGAGGTCAGAGGTGATTGTTTGTTTTGTTGATATTTATGGAATAGTTGAGCAGCATGGCATAAACCTTCATTTCATAGCCATATCTCACATAGAATCGTTGGATATAAAAAGGATCATTGACTAAACTTATTCATGTCTTGTAAGTTACAACACGGGAAACTAGAAGGCATGTAATACTTACAGCTGAGTAAGTCTTATCAAGTTGCTGAATGTGCCTTCTTGGATTGATGTAATATCATTATAACTCAATTCACTACAAAATATAAAATATGTACTAAATACAATGAGAATTTGAAACTCAATAAGCATAAAGAAATTTGGAAGACAACAATTGTGTTACCAGAACCAACATACCGAAGGACAAAGGTCAAAGAGAAGAGAGAGAGAACAAGAGGCAAACAATTGTCCTCATTAGAAACTATAGCTTGGACAAGAGGAGCGCCATTAAAACTGGAGTTAGACACAAAAGCTGAAGATGGTAAATAAGGTAATGTTCGACAAGTGACATTCCTCATGCTGTTGACGACAACAACGGTCATATGTCACACATGATGACAAGTCATGAGCGATGACAAGTACAATTACCTGCAAACAGTACCAACCGAACATATCAGTGTTCTTTTGTAACACAGGCATGAAAAAGGATAACAAAATTTATGAAGGAGATTCTGATGAAGCCGAACATCGTTTCAACTGAGAGACGAATACTCTAACTGCAGGTGCTGCTGGAATGTTGGTACATATAAATGAAAAATTCACAATGTGAAAATTATAATCATCTCTTTAATTAAAAAGGTTTCGTTCTATGTATGAAGTATATTTAGCTGTACTATTGGTATCTGTTAATTTAAGTTCAGGGAGATTAATGCAATCAAAATAGTCAATAAACCTTGAATATTCAGTGACAAAAAATACCATCTATACAGCGGAATTGAAGGACCGGCCTCGCTACATTTTTTGGAACATTTTTAACCTTTTAACCACTTTTATATGATTTGGACATCTTTAACATTGAAACAACTCGGGTATAATATTAACATTTTTAACCTTTTAACGACTTGTGCATAGTGTTGATATTTTAACCACTTGTGCTTAGTGCTGACATGTTAAACCTTTAACACACTGCGGTAAATTATTGACATGCTATTTACCTTTTAACTACTTCTGTATAATTTGGATATCTTTAACCTGTAATCACTAGTGTATAATGTTGACATTTTTGATTTCTTAGCCACTTCTGTATCATGTTGACATTTGTTTTTGTTTGTATTCTTTTGATTATGAGTGTAGGTTTTTTTCCCCAAAAACGCTCTGTGATCTCTAAGTTTGATCTCTTCAATTGTATTTCCTAATTATTATTTTTTTTTACATTTTATCTATGGCTTTCTATTCTACCTTAAACAGTTCATTCAAGTATTGTGTATAATTAGGAGTTGTTGAAAAACTTGTCTTTTAGAAATAAACTAACACTTTTAATTGATGTAGCCTTTCACCACTGGTGAAATACAAAGATGAGTTCGGTCTGGATCTTAATTTCATTGTACAACTATGCATCTGGGTTGTATCCTTCATAAGCAATTACCATGACTTTGCTAAAAAATTGATTAAATGAAGTCATTCAGCTAGGATTATTGATTAAAATGGACAGGTGACCATGTAGTTTATGTATAAGTTAATGTTAAACATGATCTTCAACTTTGTGTTGGCATTCTGATGCTTTGAATAAATTGTTTTTAAAATAACAGAAACTGCAGATATTATGAAAAGAAAGTGTAAACAGTGATGCCTCTTATATCAACAAAGGAACGTTTTTGCCCGTCCCGAGTCAGTACCTTGATTTCCAAGGTTATTTGCCGTGGTCTTTATGGTAGTCAGTGGTTTTGAGGTGAGAGGTAGGTTTGTTGATATTACTAAAATTGTTGACCATCATGGCTTAAAGACTTTCTTTTCAAAATCACATCTCGCATAGAATTGTTAAATATTAAAACGTATCATTGACTAAACATATTCCATGTTTTGTGAGTAACAACATGGAAAAATAGAAATAATTTGATACTTACAGACGAGTAAGTCTTATCAAGTTGCTGAATGTGCCTTCTTGGATTGATGTAATCTGATTAGCATACAAATAACTACAATATATAAAATACGTACTAAATAAAATGAGAATATTAAACTCAATAAGTATAAGGAAAGCCGGAAAACAACAATTGTGTTACCAGCACCAACATACCGAAGGACAAAGGTTAAAGGGAGAGAGAGAGAGAGAGAGCAAAAGGCACAAAAATGTCCTCATTAGAAACTAAAGTTTGAGCAAAAGGATCGCCATTAAAACTGGAGTGAGACACAAAGGATGAAGATGGTAAATAAGGTCATGTTCGACAAGTGGCGCTCATCATGTTGCTGACGCCAACAACTGGTCATATGTCACACAGGATGGCATGTCATGAGCGATGACAAATACAATGAACTGCCATCAGCACCAACCGAACATATCAGTGTTCATTTGTAGCACAGTCGTGATAAAGGATAACACTATTAATAAAGGCGATCCTGATGAAGTCGAACATCGTTTCAACTGAGAGACGTATACTCCATCTGCAGGTGCTGCTGGAATGTTGCTACATATAAACGAAAAATGCACGATGTTAAAATTAAAATGATCTCTTTAATTAAAAAGGTTTCGTTCAATGTATGAAGTATATCTAGTTGTGCTGTTGGTATCTGTTAATTTAAGTTCAGGGAGATTAATGCAATCAAAATAGGCAATGAACCTTGGATATTCAGTGAAAAAAAAATACCATCTATGCAGAGGAATTGAAGGACCGTGCTAACTACATTTTTTGGAAATTTGTCAACCTTTTTACCACTGGTGTAGCATATTGACATTTTTAACATGTCAACCACTTGTATATGATTTGGACATCTTTAACCGTGTAACCACTCGGGTATGATATTGACATTTTAACCTTTAAACGACTTGTGCATAGTGTTGATATTTTAACAACTTGTGCTTAGTGTTGCCATGTTAAACTTTTAACACACTGCTGTAAATCATTGGCATGCTATTTATATTTTTACCATTTCTGTATAATTTGGACATTTTAACCTTTAATCACTAGTGTATAATGTTTATATTTGTAACCTTTTAACCACTTGTGTATAATGTTGACATCTTCAAATTTTTAGCCACTTGCGTATAATGTTGATATTTTTGGCTTGTATTCTTTTGATTATGAGTGTACCTGATGCAGGTTTTTTTTTCCCAAAAACGCTCCGTAATCTCACATTTGATCTCTTCATTTGTATTCCCTGATTTGTTTTACATTTTATCTGTGGCTTTCTATTCTACCTTAAACAGTTCATACAAGCATTGTGTATGATTAGGAATTGTTGAAAGAAATGCATTTATGTTCTTGTCTTTAAGAAATAAACTATCAATTTTAATTGATGTAGCCTTACATCACTGGTGAAATACAAAGATGTGTTCTGTTTTGATCTTAGTTTCAGTGTACCTCTATGCATCTGGGTTCTATCCTTCATACACAATTACCCTGACTTTGCTAGAAATTTGATTAAATGAACACATTCAGTTAAGATTATTGATTAAAGTGGACAGGTGACCATGTAGTTCTTGTATAAGGAATAAGTTAATGCCAAAATAATAATGTGGTCGGTCGGGTAATATGTCTCTCAGACCTGGGTAATATTTTGGCATATTACCTGGACAAGACCACATTAATATCATTATTATACTTAGTGTCTAATTGTCCAGGTAATATGCCAAAATATTACCGTGGTAATATGCCAAAATATTACCGTGGTAATATGCCAAAATATTACAGTACCAACTATCACTACAGAAACTCACACGAAGTATAATAATAAACAATGTTCTTCAACTTTGTGTTGTCATTCTGATGCTTTGTATGAATTGTTTCTTAAATTACAGAAATTGTGGATATTATGAAAAGAAAGTGTAAAAAGTGATGGTTACCCATACCACGTATACCGACCCTAGATCGTATAAGCTTACACTGCGCACGAAACGCAAATGAACGAAAAACGCAAACGAAACGAACGAAAAACGAACGAACGCTTCACACGAACGACACGAAAAACGCACGATATATGAAACGAACGCACGATACACGAAACAAACGCACGATACACGAAACGAACGCACAATTCACGAATAGAATCGTGTTATTATTTGAATGACTTTTGTGCAAATTGATGTGATTAACTTCTGTAATCTTATATTTTATAAGCAAGTTATATATATAAATGATAAATTAGTCGGTAAAGTAATAGGATAATACAATTTATATTAAATAATATTTATTACCAATGTGTGTAATAATTATATTTATGATTAAATTTTAAGTCTCATATATTTGACTTCCAAATATGACTTTCTATTTATATAATTAAACGTAATTTATATTTATATATTTATATAATTATACAGAATTTATATTTATATAATTATATAATTATACAGAATTTATATTTATAATTATTCGGATTCTGAAATGGCAATTCCAACCAGATATAGGTGTTTCAGTTATTTTCTGGGTTAAGCTGTCCGACAGGCGTGTGGCTTCAAAAGGTCATATAATTGTTTATTAGAATGAAATTACAAATGTAAGAGTTGACATTTCACACCTGCAGGGCATATATTTTCCAGGTGAAACTGCCGGCCGGAGGCGTTTGTTTACATACATGTAGATGATTTCTTGTTTATTTGTCCTACAGTAAATTATAGAAAAAATGCATTTATTAAATATGTTTTCCCTTATTGTACAACATTACTGGTACATGTAAATAAAGGAAATGCATATTTGTATATGTAAAATTTTGTTTCCACTTTAATTAAACATTTTTAGTAATAGTACAAATGTAAGATTGAAATTGTAGTAGTTATTTTAAACTGGAAATCGTAGCATGCGTTCTTTTCGTGTATCTTTCTTTTCGTGTATCGTTCGTTTCGTGTATCGTTCGTTCGTATTTCGTTTCCTGTGTTCGTCTAATTAAACTGGCAAATGTTACACGAAGCGAAAGAACAAATTACACGCACGAAAGGCAAACGAACGAAAAACGAAAAACGAACGAACGATACACGCAAACGAAACGAACGAAAAACGCAAACGATACGAAATATCTGTTACGTTAAACGATTCAGGGTCTGTTTCAACAAGATAATGTTTCTGTCCTTCCCGAGGCAGTACCTGGATTTCTAACGTTATGTGTCGTGATCTTTATTGTAATCAGTGATTTTGAGGTCAGAGGTGGGTTTGTTGATATTGATGGAATTGTTGACCATCATGGCGTAAACACTTTATTTTCATAATCACATATCGCATATAATTGTTAAATATCAAAAGTATCATTGACTAAACATATTCCATGTTTTGTAAGTTACAACATGGAAAAAATAGAAAGAATATGATACTTACAGAAAAATAAGGCTTGTCATGTTTTTGAATGTGCCTTCTTGGATTGATGTAATCTGATTACCATTCAAATAACTACAACATATAAAATACGTACTAAATACAATGAGAATTTGAAACTCAATAAATATAAAGAAATTCGGAAGAGAACGACTGTGTTACCAGAACCAACATACCGAAGGACAAAGGTCAAAGAGAAGAGAGAGAGAACAAGAGGCAAACAATTGTCCTCATTAGAAACTATAGCTTGGGCAAGAGGAGCGACATTAAAACTGGAGTTAGACACAAAAGTTGAAAATGGTAAATAAGGTAATGTTCGACAAGTGACATTCCTCATGCTGTTGACGACAACCACCGGTCATATGTCACACGTTATGACAAGCCATGAGCGATGACAAATACAATTACCTGCAATCAGTACCAACCGAACATATCAGTGTTCTTTTGTAACACAAGCATGATAAAGGATAACAAAATTTATGAAGGAGGTCCTGATGAAGCCGAACATTTTTTCAACTGAGAGACGTATACTCTATCTGCAGGTGTTTTTGGAATGTTGCTACATGTAAATAGAAAATTCACAATGTGAAAATTAAAATCATCTCTTTAATTAACAAGGTTTCGTTCAATGTATGAAGTATATCTAGCTGTACTGTTGGTCTCTGTTAATTTAAGTTCAGGGAGATTAATGCAATCAAAATAGTCAATAAAATTTGCACATTCAGTGACAAAAAATACCATCTATACAGCGGAATTGAAGGACCGGCCTCGCTACATTTTTTGGAACATTTTTAATATTCTAACCACTTGTATATGATTTGGACACCTTTAACCTTGTAACAACTCGGGTATACTATTGAAATTTTTAACCTTTTAACGATTTGTGCACAGTTTTGATATTGTAACCACTTGTGCTTAGTGCTGACATGGTAAACCTTTAACACACTGCTGTAAATTATTGACATGTTATTTACCTTTTAACTTTTTCTGTATAATTTGGACATCTTTGACTTTTAATCACTAGTGTATAATGTTGACATTTTTCATTTCTTAGCCTCTTGTGTATCATGTTGACATTTTTTTATTTGTATTCTTTTGATTATGAGTGTATGTTTTTTTCCCCAAAAACGCTCTGTGATCTCTAAGTTTGATCTCTTCAATTGTATTCCCTAATTAATATATTTTTTTTTAATCTGTGGCTTTCTATTCTACCTTAAACAGTTCATAAAAGTATTGTGGATAATTAGGAGTTGTTGAAAACCTTGGCGTTAAGAAATAAACTAACACTTTTAATTTATGCAGCCTTTCACCACTGGTGAAATACAAATATGAGTTCTGTCTGGATCTTAATGTCATTGTACAACTATGCATCTGGGTTGTATCTTTCATACACAATTACCCTGACTTCGCTAGAAATTTGATTAAATGAAGACATTCAGCTAGGATTATTGATTAAAATGGACAGGTGACCATGTAGCTTATGTATAAGTAATAAGTTAATGTTAAACAATGTTCTTCAATTTTGTGTTGGCATTCTGATGCTTTGCATCAATTCTTTTTTAAATAACAGAAATTGTAGATATTATGAAAAGAAAGTGTAAACAGTGATGGTCTACCCTGCCTCTTATATCAACAAAGGAACGTTTTGCCCGTCCCGAGTCAGTACCTGGATTTGCAAGGTTATTTGCCGTGGTCTTTATGGTAGTTAGTGGTTTTGAGGTGAGAGGTGGGTTTGTTGATATTACTGATATTGTTGACCATCATGGCTTAAAGACTTTCTTTTCAAAATCACATCTCGCATAGAATTGTTAAATATAAAAATGTATCATTGACTAAACATATTCCATGTTTTGTAAGTTACAACATGGAAAAATAGAAATAATTTTATACTTACAGATGTGTAAGTCTTATCAAGTTGCTGAATGTGCCTTCTTGGATTGATGTAATCTGATTAAAGTTCAAATCACTGCAAAATATAAAATATGTACTAAATACCATAAGAATTTGAGACCCAATAAGCATAAAGAAAGTTGGAAGACGACATTTGTGTAACCAGAACCAACATACCGCAGGACAAATGTCAAAAGGAGAAAGAAAGAGAACAAAAGGTAAGCAATAATCCACATTATAAACTAAAGTTTGAGCAAGAGCAGCGCCGCTAAAATTGGATTTAGACACAAAGGCTCAAGATGGTAAATAAGGTCACGTTCGACAAGTGGCAGTCATCATGCTGCTAACGCCAACAACCGGTCATATGTCACACATGGTGACAAGTCATGAGCGATGACAAATACAATGACCTGTAATCAGCACCAACCGAACATATCAGTGTTCATTTGTAACACAGTCATGAAAAAGGATAACACAATTTTTAAAGGCGATCGTGATGAAGTCGAACATCGTTTCAACTGAGAGACGTATACTCCATCTGCAAGTGCTGCTTGAATGTTGCTACATATAAATGAAAAATTCACAATGTGAAAATTAAAATCATCTCTTTAATTAAAAAGGTTTCGTTCAATGTATGAAGTATATCTAGTTGTACTGTTGATATCTGCTAATTTAAGTTCAGGGAGATTAATGCAATCAAAATAGGCACTGAACCTTGAATAATCAGTGAGAAAAAATACCATCTATGCAGAAGTATTGAAGGACCGGGCTAACTACATTTTTTGGAAATTTGTCAACCTTTTAACCACTGGTGTAGCATATTGACATTTTTAGCATGTTAACCACTTGTATATGATTTGGACGTCTTTAACCGTGTAACCACTCGGGGTAATATTGACATTTTAACCTTTTAACGACTTGTGCATAGTGTTGATATTTTAACAACTTGTGCTTAGTGTTGCCATGTTAAACTTTTAACACACTGCTGTAAATCATTGACATGCTATATACCTTTTAACCATTTCTGTATAATTTGGACATGTTTAACCTTTAATCACTAGTGTATAATGTTGACATCTTCAAATTTTAGCCACTTGCGTATAATGTTGACATTTGTGGTTTGTATTCTATTGATTATGAGTGTACCTGATGTAGCTTTTTTCCCCAAAAACGCTTCGTAATCTCACATTTGATCTCTTCATTTGTATTCCCTGATTTTTTTTACATTTTATCTGTGGCTTTCTATTCTACCTTAAACAGTTCATACAAGCATTGTGTATGATTAGGAATTGCTTAAGGAAATGCATTTATGTTCTTGTCTTTAAGAAATAAACTATCAATTTTAATTAATGTAGCCTTACATCACTGGTGAAATACAAAGATGTGTTCTATCTTGACCTTAGTTTCATTGTACCTCTATGCATCTGGGTTCTATCCTTCATACACAATTACCCTGACTTTGCTAGAAATTTGATTAAATGAACACATTCAGATAAGATTATTGATTAAAATGGGCAGGTGACCATGTAGTTTTTGTATTAGTAATAAGTTAATGCCAAAATAATAATGTGGTCTTGTCCAGGTAATATGCCAAAATTTTACCAAGGTCTGAGAGACATATTACCCGACCGAAGGGTAGGGTAATATGTTTCGCAGACATGGGTAATATTTAGGCATATTACCTGGACAAGACCACATTATGATCATTATTATACTGAGTGTCTAATTGTCCAGGTAATATGCCAAAATATTACCGAGGTAATATGCCAAAATATTACAGTACCAACTATCACTACAGAAACTCACACGAAGTATAATAATAAACAATGTTCTTCAACTTTGTGTTGGCATTGTGATACTTTGTATAAATTGTGTTTTAAATAACAGAAATTGTAGATATTATGAAAAGAAAGTGGAAACAGTGATGGTAACCCATACCACTTATATCAACAACATAATGTTCTTGCCCGTCGCGCGGTTGTACATGGATTTATAACGTTATATGTCGTTGTCTTTATTTGTAGTTAGTGATTTTGAGGTGAGAACTGGGTTTGTTGATATTGCTGGAATTGTTGACCATCATGGCCCAAAGACTTTCTTTTCATAATCACATGTCGCATTGAACTGTCAAATATAAAAAAGTATAATTGACTAAGCATATGCGTATTTTGTAAGTCACAACATGGAAAAATAGAAATAATTTGATGCCTACACATAAATAAATCTTGACAAGTCGTTGAATGCGCCTGCTTGGATTGATGTAATCTGATTAGAATCCAAATATCTAAAAAATATAAAATACGTTCTAAATACAATGAGAATTTGAGACTCAATAAGAATAAGGAAAGTCGGAAGACAACATTTGTGTTACCAAAATCAACATACCGAAGGACAAATGTCAATACAGACCCTGGATCGTTTAACTTAACAGATATTTCGTATCGTTTGCGTTTTTTGTTCATTTCGTTTGCGTGTATCGTTCTTTCGGTTTTCGTTTTTCCGTTCGTTTGCGTTTCGTGCGTGTAATTTATTCTTTCGTTTCGTGTATCGTAATACACGAATCGAAATACGAACGAACGATACACGAAACGAACGATACACGAAAAGAACGATACACGATACGATCCCACGCTATGATTTCCAGTTTAAAATAATTACTACAATTTCAGTCTTACATTATTAAAAAAACATTAATTAAAGTGGAAACACAATTTTACATATTCAAACATGTATTTCCTTTATTTACATGTACCAGTAATTGTGTACACTAAGGGAAAAACATATTTAATAAATGCATTTTTTCTATAATTTACTCTAGAACAAATAAACAAGAAATCATCTACATGTATTTAAACAAACGCCTCTGGCAGTTTCACCTGTGAAATACATGCACTGCAGGTGTGAAATGTCAACTCTTACATTTGTAATTTCATTCTAATTAACAATTATATGACCTTTTGAAGCCACACGCCTCCCGGACAGCTTAACCCAGAAAATAACTGATACACCTATGTCTGGTTGGAATTGTCAATTCAGAATCCGAATAATTATGAATATTAATTCTGTATAATTAAATAATTAGATAAATATAAATTCTGTATAATTATATAAATAGAAAGTCATATTTGGAAGTCAAATATATGAGATTTAAAATTTAATCATAAATATAATTATTAAACATATTGGTAATATAAACTATTTAATATAAATTGTATTATCCTATTACTTTACCGACTAATTTATCATTTATATAAATAACGTGTTTATAAAATATAAGATTACAGAAGTTAATCACATCAATTTGCACAAAAGTCATTCAAATAATAACACGATACTATTCGTGTATCGTGCGTTCGTTTCGTGTATCGTGCGTTTGTTTCGTGTATCGTGCGTTCGTTTGGTATATCGTGCGTTTTTCGTGTCGTTCGTGTGAAGCGTTCATTCATTGCGAGAGAGAGAGAGAGAGAGAGAGAGAGAGAGAGCAAATGGGAAACTAAATTTTGAGCATTGTGCATTACATCTGTAGTTGGACACAGCCTCAAGATGGTAAATAAAGTCCTGTTCCGCAAGTGGCATTCGCCATGCTGCTGACAGCAACAACATGTCACGCATGGTGATAAGCCATGAGCAAAGACAAAATTAATTACCGGAAATCAGTACAACCTGAACATATCAATGTATAAAGTTGACGTTTTTAATTTTTTAACCACTTATGTATAATGTTGACAATTTTCACCTTTCAGCCTCTTGTGTATCATGTTAACATCTTTAACCATTTATGAATAATGTTGACATTGTTAACCTTCTAAACACTGTATAATGTTAACATTTTTAACCACTTGTGGATAATTTTGACATTTTAACCACTTGTCTATAATGTTGACATTTTTAACCTTTTAACTACTTGTGTATAATTTTGACATTTTGCACCACTTGTGGATAACTTTGTCATTCTGAAACCACTCGTGCATAATTTTGACATTCTGAACCACTTGTGCATAATTTTGACATTTTTAACCACTTGTGTATAATTTTGACATCCTGAACCACTTGTGTATAATTTTGACATATTAACCACTTGTACATAATATTGACATTTTCAACTACTTGTGCATAATGTTGACATCTTTAACCATTTGTGCGTAGTTTTGAAATATTTAAACTGACTATTGATTTCAACTTGTTAAGAGGTATTTAGTGATAACCGTAGCTTGTTTTGGACAAGGCTGGTGTCCCGTCACGGTAAATCTCTATTTTTTACAGATTCACACACTATATTGATTGTAAGTTAATGGATAGTATGTTTTATCTTTACCCGCCATTTTCTATTTTAGTTATAAATGAAGACCATAAATACAAACAATGCACATTTTTGTAAGGATGAAGGAAATGTGTAGCTAGCTTTCATTTATAATGTATTTATATTATGATGTTCATATTACATTACACCACTTCGTGGTGTTCAACCAGGTCTCACATACTTGAAACAGACAGTTCACTATTGAGGAGAAACGAATCAAACAGACACAAACTTGTACTTTTTTTCCGATTTGAATGCTTAAAAGAATGTCTTTACTTTTAAATTAGAATTGTAACAATATCTAAACACTTGGCTGAAGTAAAACAATGTTCTACTCGTTTGACTCCTTTCATGTAGCTATGTACCAAATACTGAAAGTGCTGATTTCGGTTAACTATATATTAAATTTTATCATAAATAAGATTCTCCTCCCTCAGTCATAGGTGACCATAGCAAAGTTTGGATATTCAATAGAGACCAGTTGCTCTCGCAAACTTTTAAGTTATTTTGGTTTCAAACCTTTTGATTATGAGTGTACCTCATGAAGGTTATTCCAAAAAAGCTTCGTGGTTTCTTAAGTTCGATATCTTCATTTTATTCCCTCATTATTTTCTTTTACATTTTATCAAATATGTTTCTTTCTGTTCTACCTTAAACAGTTCATAGAACAAGCATTGTATAATTTTGGGTTTTTGACATTTGATACCCTAAATCGTGGAAGGGCAGTGTTTTTCAATGGCGGAAATGACGATAATTTGTATCAAAATATTTGTCTTGATCACGTATAGCTCTTTTAAATCAAATGTCTGTCAAATGAATTTTACACCCTTTGAAAGCTTATATCTCAAGGATTTATAATATGTATTGTTTATTATTTTTGGATAAATACTTTTTGAGAAATCGTGGCAGGACAGCCGACAATTATGTTTCGAAATGGGACATTCAGTATGCTACTTCAGAAAATTGTGAGATGTCTGTCAAATTATTTTCATATCATTGTAAAGCTGGTACCATACAGATTACAATTATATTGAGTTTATTAATGTAGGGTAAATAGTTTTTTTAGAAATCGTGGCAGGACAGTCAATCATTTCAGTAGCAAAGTCATTAATTAATCAGTGATCATAAATGAGAAGACTATGAATTTTGAAATATAAACCATATTTTAGAAAAAATGTAAACGTCTGTCAAATAAATTGTATATGATTCTAAAGCTTATATCGTAAGGATTACAAATATATTTATTTAAATCATTTTGGATTAATAGTTTTTCGAGAAAACATGACAGGACAGTCGACTATTTCAGTAACAAAGTCATTGATTAATTAGTGAACACGAATAAGAATACTATGAATTTGTAATGCATAGCCAAATAACAGAAATTATAGATATTATGAAAACTAACTATAAACAGTGATGGTCAACAATGCCACTAATATCAACAAAATAGTGTTTGTGACTGTCCCACTAATATCAACAAAATAGTGTTTGTGCCTGTCCCACTAATAGGAACAAAATAGTGTTTGTGCCTTTCCCACTAATATCACCAAAATAGTGTATGTGCCTATCTCACTAATATCAACAAAATAGAGTTTGTGCCTGTCACACTAATATCAACAAAATAGTGTTTGTGCCTCTCTCGCTAATATCAACAAATAGTGTTTGTGTCTGTCCCAAGCCAGTACCTGGGTTCACAACCTTATGTGTCTTGATCTTTATTGTGAGGGGTGATTTTGAGGTCAGATGTTGTTGTTTGTTGATATTGATGGAATTGTTGACCATCATGTCTTAAACTTTCATTACATAATCACATCTCACATATAATCGTTGAAAATAAAAAGGATCATTGGCAAAAGTGGTCGAATGCGCCTGCTTGGATTGGTGTAATCTGATTAGAATGCAGAAAACTACAAAACATGAAATACCTACTAAATACAATGATAATATGAGCCCCAAATAAGTATAGGGAAATTCGGAAGACAACATTTGTGTAACGAAAACTAACATACCTAAGGACAACGGTGAAATAGAGCGAGAGAACAAAAGGCAAAAAATAGTCGTCATTTGAGAAACAACTAAAATTTTAGCAACAGGAGCCCCATTAAACTGGAGTTGGACACACAAGTTCTAGATTGTAAATAAGTTCCTATTCCACACGTAGCATTCATCACGCTGCTGACGCCAACAACAAATGAAGAGCGAAGAATTAATAAAATGACCTGCAATCATTACAAACCAAACGTATGAGGGTTGTAGCCTACATACACCGTTACCTTTGCTAGACATTTGATTAAATGAAAAAAATCAGCCAAGATTATTGATGAAAGTAGACAGGTTAACATGAAGCTTTAGCTATAAGCAAAAAGATAAAATGAAAAAAAATAAATGTTCTTCAATTTTGTGTTTGCATTCTGATTCTTTGTATAAATTGCTTAAATAACAGAAATTGTAGATATTTTGAAGAGAAAGTGTAAACAGTGATGCTCAACCATACCACTTATATCAACAAAAGAACGTTTTTGCCCGTCCCGAGCCAGCACCTGATTTTTCAACGTTATATGTCATGGTCTTTACGGTTCTGAGGTGAGAGGTGGATTTGTTGATATTGATGGGATTGTTGATCAACATGGCTTAAAGACTTTCTTCTCATAATCACATCTCGCATATACTTTTTAAATATAAAAAAGTATCATTGACCAAAGATATTCATGTTTTGGAAGTTACAACATGGAAAAATAGAAGGAATTTGATACTTACAGATTAGTAAGGCTTGTCAAGTTGTTGAATACGCCTGCTTCGATTGATGTAATCTGATTAAAACTCAAAAAACTACAAAATATAAAATACGTATTAAACACAATCACAATTTGAATCTCAATAATTATAAGGAAAGTCGGAGCACAACATTTGTGTAACCAAAACCAACATACCGAAGAACAAAGGTCCTCATCAGAAAACTAAAGTTTGAGCAAAAGGAACCCCATTAAAAATGGAGTTTGACACAAAAGCTCAAGATGGTAAATAAGGTCTTATTCCACAAGTGGGATACATTACGCTGCTGACGCCAACAAACGGTCATATGTCACACATGATGACAAGTCATGAGCGAAGACAAATAAAATGACTTGCAATCAGCACAAACCAAACATATGACGGTTCTAGCATTCACACACAGCTACCCTGACTGCTGATGTCAACAACCGATCATATGTCACACATAATGAGCGAAGAAAACATAAACGACATGCAATTAGTACAAACCAAGCATATCAGTGTTCATTTGTGACATATAATCGATAAAGGATAACCAAATTGATGAAGACGATCTTCGTGAAGCCGAAAATCATTTCAACTGAGAGACGTATACTCTATCTGTAGGTGCTGCTGAAATATTGCTACATATACATAGAAAATTAACAACGTGAAAATTGAAATTAAAAAAAGTATCGTACAAGGTGTGAAGTAGATATAGCTGTATTAGTGGTATCTGTTAGTGCAAGTTCAAGAAGATAGAAGCAATCACAATGGTCAATAAACCTTGAATTATTCAGTGAAAAGATAATATCTATTACATTAAAGGACTGTGTTAACTACATTTGTTGTTGCCATTTTTAACACTTTAACCACTTCTGTGTAATGTTACCATTTTTAACCTTTTAACCACGTGTGTATAATGTTAACATTTTTAAACTTTTATAACCACGTGTGTATTATGTTGACATGTTCAACCTTTTAACCACGTGTGTATAATGTTGACATTTTTAACCTTTTAACCACCTGTGTATAATGTTAACATCTTTAACCTTTTAGCTATTTGTGTATAATATTAACATTTATAACCTTTTAACTACTTGTGCATAATATTGACATGTTTACCTTTTAACGACTTGTGCATAATAGTGACACTTTTAACCTTTTAGCCACTAGTGTATAATGTTGACATTTTAATCCCTTTAACCACTTGTGCATAATAGTGGCATCAATAAACTTTTTAACCACTTGTGCATAGTGCTGATATTTCTAATATTTTCACCACATGAATAAAAAAAATACATTTTTAACCTTGTTTTACATATTGACAGGTCTAACCTTTTAACGACTTTTGCATAATTGTGATATCTTTAATCTTTTAACTACTTGTGTAAAATGTGACATGTCTAACCTTTTAGCCTTTTAATCACTTGTGCATAATGGTGACATTTTCAAACTTTTATCCACATGTGTGAAATATTTAAACTGTTAATTTTTTACCCATCTGCATTGAATATTGATAGGTCTAACATTTTAACCACTTGTGTATAATGTTGACATTGTTAACCTTTAAGCCACTTGTGCATAATGTTGACATTTTAACCTTTAAACAACTTGTGTATAATGTAGACATTTTAATCGTTTAAGGGTGTAGGCCTTGGGTATGGGAGATAACTCCATTTTCAGTGTCTTCTCAAATATATGATCATCTGTGCGTTTGTAAATCCCCCCACTCCCCACCCCGTTAATTCCAAGCTTCTTGGTGACAAAGATTGTTTACATTGGATATGCCAGTTAGAAAACAAATGACTCTTTTTTTCCTTTTACCTTTCCATAGCTGTGCTCCTTGTATTTTTATATCTTATTGCTGCTTATGCCAGTGTCAGGCAGTGTGTTATTATTATATGCCGGTGCCCACACAATATTGAAATATCTCTTTCCAGAAAAAATGTTCATCGAAATATGTTGTCAAAAATTTCAGAAATGTTACACGATTGTGTGACAAACTTTTCCTATTGAATTTCAAGGGTGTGTCAAAAATAAAAATTAAATATAAACACCAGAATTTTAGATATTATGAAACTATAGAACAAATTCAGTTTATGGTAGTAAAAAATGGAATGCTATGTTGGGAAAAAAAATTGTAATATCTGATCCTCTCGTATACCGCCGACCCCCTTCTCCTAAGACAACTAAAGAATAATCAGAATCAAACGAATACAACTGGAGCACAGAATTTGAAGGAATTTAACAATACATCTGGGTAGCTGTCTGTGTTTTTGTTTTTTTTTGTAATGAATTAATCAAGTAGAGTTGCCCTCAAACCACCCCTGCCCTCCCCAGCCGACCTGAAAATAAAAAAGACAAATGCAGTCCTTTGGTAATTTGGACCTCCACTGTGTTAATTATAAGAATTCAAAAGCTTTTTCTTATTGGTAACTAGTTATTTTTTATCTCACAAAGGAACTAGCAAAGGATGGGTGTGTGATAACTTCCCTCCACAATTTCATTTTTTTTCTGTGTGCCATCCATGAAAAACATAAATTTAAATATTTTAAAAATCTGACGGTAAAAGTTTGTAAAATTTGGTGCAATGATGTCTATATGTCTATTCTTCAGTGTGACATTTTTTGGTGGAAATTAATTGACATAAATTGTTTTTTTCCGATTTTTAATACCAAGGTGGTCCTCAGGGCATCCCCCTTTTTTGCAGTTTCCACTGTTTTGCACGTGATTATCTCCAAACAGGATATTCAGATATGCTATATATTTCATATTTATTCAACAACAAAACTCTCAAGTGTATTAAAGCCAAATTATTCCGAGTTCAATCAGAAATAAATGTGCATATCTACTAGAATCTTCCGAAACTAGTATTACCATCTGGCGTCAAGAATACTCCCAAAATTGCTATGCTTAGGATGTGCTATGGAGAAAACGGCACGGTGAAATTTTTTGAAACTTTGGCAGATAATGTATTTATACATAACTATTCCATGATGCAAATACAAAAAAAATAGAATGGTGGGAAAATATTAGGGTAACCCAGGTCTACACCTTTAAGTGACTTGTGCTTAAAGTTGACATTTTTATTTTTTAAGCCACTTGTGTATAATGTTGACATTTTTAACTTTTAAGCCACTTGTGTATAATGTTGACATGTTTAACCTTTACGCGACTTGTGCATAATTTTGACATTTTAACCCTATTTGTATAATGTTGACAAAATTATTTTTGTTTCTAATCTTTTGACTATGATTGTACCTGATGAAGGTTGTTCCAAAAACACTTCATGATCTCGATATCTTCATTTTTATTCCCTTATTATTGTTTTTTTTTACATTTAATCAAATCTGAGTCTCTCTGTTCTACCCTAAACAGTTCATACAGCAAGTATTGTATAATTTTGAGTTGTTGAAAGAAATGTCTTTATGTTCTTCTCTGTATGAAATAAACTATCAATTTTAATTGAAGTAGCCTTTCACCACTAATGAAATAAATAGATGTGTTCTATATGGATAATAATTTCATTGTACATCTATGCATCTGGGTTCTAGACTTCTTATTCAATTACCCTGACTTTGCTGGAAATTTTATTAAATGGACACATTCAGCGAAGATTATTGATGAAAGTAGACAGGTTATTATCAATTTTTGCTATAAGCAGTAAGATAAAATAAAAAATAAATGTTCTTCAATTTTGTGTTAGCATTCTGATGCTTTGTATAAATGGTTTTTAAATAACAGAAATTGTAGATATTATGAAAAAAAAGTGTGAACAGTGATGGTCAACCATGCCACTTATATCAACAAGAGCACGTCTTTGCCCGTCCCGAGCCAGTACCTGGATTTACAATGTTATATGACGTGGTCTTCATTGTAGTCAGTGGTTTTGAGTGCAGAGGTGGTTGTTTCTTTTGTTGATACTGATATAATTTTTGACCATCATGACTCAAAGACTTTCTTTTCATAATCAAATCTCACATAGAATCGTTAAAGGTGAAATGCAAAGGTTTTTGAGTATTTTATGTTATTGGTTTGCTCAATAAAGATACATAAAAAATGCAGAAAAAACAAATTGTTGACGCCAAGTGTGACTCCGTTTATCTGTAAACACAGGTAAATGGATGGTTTATTGTAGAATTTTAACATGATTATCTCCTCGAGGTAAGCAAAGAATGTGTCGTCATTCGGATCTTATCAGTCTGCTGCGCCTATGAGAATAACATAGCTTCTCGATATTCTGATGGTGAAAGTGACCAAAGTAACAACATAGGCATCGATTTAACATAGAAAATTTTTGATTAAAAACATAAATTAAAAAAAACAAAAAACAAAAGCATTTATAATTTGAAAAAAAAATATAAAAAAAAAAAACACACAAGCCGAACTTTTGTACTCTGTTTATTTATATTTAGACAATATTCGCCAGGGAATTTATAAACAGGCTTCTCTCAAAAAAATATTGTATATGGAAAAAATATATATGATAAATACTAGTAACTCTGGTTATTTGTACATGAAACTTCACATTTTCCTCCCTTTAATGCATTTTTACATGAATCAAATGTATTACTTATGACTTGTCAGTATAAATCGTTGAATTGAGAACAGCGAGATGCGGAATTCATGTCCGTGACACACTAAGTCACTTTAGCCTTCATTTACGTTAGTCCTAATTTATAAAATTTACTTTAAGGGGCTCGCCCCATCAAGTGACATTTTACACCTTTCAGGGAAAACAAATTAAATAAAACTTAAACTCTTTTCATAATATATATCTACGATTTTAGGGGACCCACTACCATTAACCATAAAAAATAATGCAAGTCTCCAAAATTAAATGATCTCGCCTATGATGCCTTAGTGTACTTTAGGGGACCCACTACCATATATACCTGGTCCATATCATAAGACAACACCATTCGTTATAGAAAATAATGTGAGTCCCCTAAAGTACCTAATAAATATCTTGAACAAAAATGATACATTCTATGGTGAGTGTCCGGGTTTTTTGAGGATATGTAGAGCCTCCTAAACTACGCGAAGGCCTGACACCATGATTCACCAAAACAGAAAATTTAGGCAATCTTTAACAGAGATCGTTGTATCGTATTCAACAATTTACGACAGATCACACTATACGACAATGTACATGTATATCAGAGGAAGTTCTAGACATTTCACACGGGGGCCCGTTTTATTTCAGAAACAATATTTTTACATAAATCAAAATATACCGAGAAGTAAATCAACACGAAAATTACAAGACATGCAAAGGAAACTGACAAGGACGAAACTGGAAATATTCTGTTAAAATACTTTTCTACCAGTCTATATTCTGGCACATGTCCACCTCTAAATCCGTCTATGTATCTATTAGGGGATGGCCCCTTGATTCTGAGAGGGATCTGGAATGTTTTTTTTATTTAGAAATAAATATTCTGGCCATGTCATGAGCAAAAATAAGATAAAAATTATGTTGCGCAAAAAAACAAAACGAAATACAGCATATAGACAACTTAATAATGAATTAAACAAATATAAAAAATGTCGCTCGAAAATATCAGAGCCAAGGAGGTTTTATTCAGAATGTTTGCGTAAATAAATTCGGTGTTGTGCCATTGCGCTATCCTTACTAGTTAAGACAATCTTCAAATGTTTCACGAACATACCTATAAATGTGATGGTCTATTTAGCATAAAAACACAAACGACCAACGACATATATTTGCAGCTAAGGCCGATGAAAGCAAATTAATAATGTTTTCAAAGTAAAGAAATACTAATTTATGACAGACAATAGGGAGTGCGACCGTGCCATCTCCTTTGTATGAACCAAGAGTACATCTCCGCTTTGAAATCTGAACGGCTACCTCTTTTTGTTTTGTTTTGTTTTTTTTTTGGGAGGGGGGTATACATTGATAATATTGACGGTCGACATTTGGAAGGAAAGACACACATTTTACGTCAGCTTGAAAATAATCTAATTTTTTCACACGGTCTTATACCAAAAACTATCATGGCACGGCAGTAACTGTTTGATATTTCACCTCTGCTATGAAGACGGGCACCATAAACCCACGGGAGGATATCATAGAACCACGGTATTTGTTCTTTCATTTTCGTATATTTTTACAAGAGAATTTTTTAAATTAGTATTGTTAACCTTTTAACGTAATATTTATTAACAGTAAATTTACCAATGTCCATCCGCCCAGCCGTTTTGCACACAAAGAAGGGATATGATATGATTATCTTTGTCCCTATGAAAAGAAGACACAACACGAATGACGTCGCGACAGGAGATTTTTAAAGGGGAATAAGCAGGATTGATATTTCCAGCGGTTTTCAAAAAGGTAAGTTTACCTGAAAAAAATCGTACAAACGGCTTGAGAAAATTGAAAATTATTACGATTTTATGTCAAGGTACTAAAATCACTATCTAAAAATGTGTAAATCTGAAAAAAAAGATCTTTGCATTTCACCTTTAAATATAAAACGGATAATTGAATAAACATATTTATGTTTTGTAAGTTAGAACATGAGCAAATAGAAGGCATTTGATACTTACAGATCAGTAAGTCTTGGCAAGTTGTTGAATGCGCTTGCTTGGATTGATGCAATCTCATTCGAATTCAGATAGCTACAAAATATAAAATACGTACTAAATACAATGATAACTTAAATCCCAAATCAAAAGGTTTCATTCTCAACTATCCCAAACTACCACTTTTTTGGTGTAGTTCAGGGTGTGAAGAAGGTCTAGCTGTATCGCTGTTATCTTTTACTTCAAATTTCAGGATATATATAGGATTAGACTAGTCCATACACCTTGAACTAATCAGTGAAAAGATACAATCTATACAGCTGAAAAAATGTAATGGACTGTACTAGCAACCATTCATTTTGCTTGAGAAGTCAAGGCAAAAAGTTGGCGTTAACAGACTAAACGGGGAGCACAGTATGTACTCATAGGACTACCATTAACAAACACGTGCATCAATCATAAAAACAATATCTTGTAAAAGACTGAAGCATTTTGATGATGTCAGTTTTTATTAGAATCATTGGGAAATTAGTCATATCTCTTTCCAAAGAAATATATCTAAGTTGATAAAACCCTAAGTCATATATGATTCTAAAATTAAAATAGTGGTTTGTATTTTAAAAAATTGGTAATTTATTGCATGCTTAGAATTAAATGTGAGTAAAAAATGCAAAACAAAGATATAGACAAGTATTTGTGAACCATCCTAACACTACAACATGTCACCAGCACAAAGATCTAGATAAGTACATGTGAGCCACCTTAACACTACAACATGTCACCAGCACAAATACCTAGACTAGTACATGTGAAGCACCCTAACAACATGTCACCAGCACAGAGACCTAGACAAGTACATGTTAACCACCTTAACACTACAACATGTCACCAACACAAAGACCTAGACAAGTACATGTGAACTACCCTAACACTACAACATTTCACCAGCACAAAGACCTAGACAAGTACATATGAACTACCCTAACACTACAACATGCCACCACCACAAAGACCTAGACAAGTACATGTGAACTACCCTAACACCACAACATGTCACCAGCACAAAGACCTAGACAAGTACATGTGAACTACCCTAACACTACAACATGTCACCAGCACAAAGAACTAGACAAGTACATATGAACTACCCTAACACTACAACATGTCACCAGCACAAAGAACTAGACAAGTATATGTGAACTACCCTAACACTACAACATGTCACCAGCACAAAGAACTAGACAAGTACATGTGAACTACCCTAACACTACAAAATTTCACCAGCACAAAGAACTAGACAAGTACATGTGAACCACCTTAACACTACAACATGTCACCAGAACAAAGAACTAGACATGTACATGTGAACTACCCTAACACTACAACATGTCACCAGCAAAAAGAACTAGACAAGTACATGTGAACTACCCTAACACTACAACATTTCACCAGCTCAAAGAACTAGACAAGTACATGTGAACTACCCTAACACTACAACATTTCACCAGCACCTGGGTTTATCCTGGTCTTAAGATGGGTTTCGTGTTGCTTATCCTTTTAGTTTTCTGTGATGCGTTTATTGGTTTACTTGTCTTAGTATTGTGTCTGGTTCCCAATGTTGCATTATCTCTGGATTTGTCATTTTCATTGCCTCTACGGTTTTCCTTAACGTTCAGTTAGCAATATAACTTTCACGTTACCGGGTCAATATCTCTGCTGGTGGACTCGCAGTCCCCGAGGGTATTATCCTCTCAGAATTCATTGACTGACATGGTTTATTAGATAAATGTATTACTGAAATTTACAGTTGTTATAAAATGTAATTATTATTAAAACTAAGGTTTCCACAAATAATATTAAATGATACTTACAGGTATTTTAAATTTGGTAGATTGTTGAAAGCGTTGTTCTCTATCTCTGATATGTCATTATTTTCTAACTGCCTATAAATAGTCAATAAATATCTTTTGTTTTTACTTAATAAAATTTAGAAGTCATACATAATGCTTACAATAAACTAGGTTTACCATGTTGGGTATAGGGGCACATACTGACCGTCATCTGTCTTGAGACTGGTACATCTGGATTGTAGTTGTCCTTATTTTCTACCGACATGTATTACATTGAAATATAATGGTGAACAATCCGTTCATTGATGTGTAAATATTTGCCACTATATCACTACAATTTAATGAATTAATTACAACAAGCATTAATAAAATATAGTTATACATTTGTATGAAGAGTTTGAAGACAATCATAATCCGTATATCGAAGAACAGACAATACATTGGCCAAAAGAAAAAGTACAAAAGGACAAACAACGGCCTATAAAACATACCCATGACACTAAAGATCGAGTAACACGAACCCCACTAAAAACCGGGGGTGAACTCAGGTGCTCCGGAATGGTAGGCTGTTCCCGCTCCGCTGGTGGCACACGTATAAATCACACTAAGTGATAATCACAGAAGGAAAACAACGTGGTAGATTACTGAAAGTGTTGTTCCTATCACTTTCATGAAGGCACGTGCATGATTGATAGGTTGGTGCTTGAACACATTATTTTTAATAAATTCATCAACTACAAGACACTTAGAAATAAAACACTTGTTTATAATACAATCGGGTTATTTCTACAAATAAAAGAACATTTTAGAGGATAAAAGATATATTACAAATATATGTTAACTATCTATATTTTTGTAAACAGTCTCTGTTGTAGTATTCTGATAAGCAGTCGTTTTAAACATGCTTCAATGAATAATTGGAATTACACGGAATACATTCCTATCGTTCCTCATTATTTAATAAATAACAAAAATGACCCGTCTGATCAAGACCATATGATCATTGCGATTATGAAAGTCTTGCCAACAAATAGCTATGAGTAAGCATACCATGCCCAGCCCTTGTAATCTTTACCGTACGAACAAAGTGTCCTGCAAACTAAAGAATGCATTTCGTGCAATTTGTTATGAATATACTGGACCAAACCGTCCTGTCAGTGTTTTAAAATATAGTTCATCATAATAGGGCTAACATCAGAATGTGGAATAGAACAATTAGATATTGTGTTACCCTATGTGTCGGGCGTTCTCAGAATTCTTCTAAATGTCAATCGTTGTGTAAAAGAAATAAAATAATATTGATGTCACGTTTAACTCATATATTATTTATATTAATTACAACGTGTAGACATCCATGACAGACAACAGTCCGATCCCAATTCTTTATATTTACCAAATAAAATATGTTTATACTAAGAGAATAGACATTGATTTTCCTCAAACACTAAAAATGATGTGTTATAGATACTAATGTAGTCTTCACTGTGTGGTTACCTGAGTTTTTACCTGTTTGAAAGTCATTACCATTATTTCTTGATATTTGATGCATTTCAGAGAGTTGGGCCTTTTCGAATGTTTTGGATGATATGAGATATAAAATGCAAAGAGCTTTGAATTGTTCAGAGGTCGTTTGCAGTTCTTTTTTTATCTTGATCGTGAGAAATAATGACCTTAAAATTTCATACAGTAGAACATCTGTTAGATAAAGCCAGTTACGTCATCTTACCCTTATTGAAAACCGTTTGAATGTTTTTTTTTAGCAGAAATAATTGTATTGCACTATATTGCTGTTAACAATTCACTAGGTGTACAGCTTTTACCTAGTGTCCCCAGTAGTTAATCCCTAAATAGCAAGGGAATGTTTTAAATCCGTTGAGATATAAAATGCTAAGACCTTTAAATTGTCCAGAGGCCATTTGTTGTTTTTTATATTTTTGTCGTGAGAAATGATGACCAGAAAGTTTCATGCCTAATACATGCAGTCATCATCTGATATTTTGTTCACATATTTGCTTACACCCTCACCACGGACAATCGAACATCTCTTAGTCAGTTAAGCTATCTTATCCTTATTGAAGATCGTTCGATTGTCCAGATGGCATTTGTAGTTCTAGCTCAGTATAGTTTTGCTGCTTTCATTGTCCGCAATGATGACCCTAATATATACAATCATTATCACCTCTACCTCGAACAGTACATACATATTTGCGGAGGGCCCAGGTGGCTCAATGAGTTAGATATTTGGATTACCTAACAACACATACAAGATTATCACCAATACGGCGTGGGTTCGCGCACGGCTTTGTAAATTAAAATTAAAAGGGTGCACTCGACTCGCAGCCGCAAGTGATAAAGTTTACCAGTCCCATGCCCATGGTCGGTGGTTCTTTCCGGCTTCTTCCACCACTAAAACTGGTCGCCATGATATTGCTGAGCGTTGCGTTAGACATAAAAAATTCAAATAAAAAAATGTAATCATATTTGCAGTAAAGACAGTTAGTTTATCTTACCTTTAATGAAGACATATACATTCAAAATAATAAACATAACACATACATCTTATATTTTTGTAATCACATGCTTACAATTTATAAGTGTTGATATGTAAATCTGTTGGAATGCTGTCCAGTCCTCTACCGGGACAGTAAACATAAAATCGATCTGCACTGGCAGTACAACTACAGACATTAGGACATGAATATACCACACCGACAAGTAAAATCACAGCAACTGTTGTTGCTATAAGAAACCCCATTTTCCGTCGTCGTTCTACAAACATAAGATGTATTTACTTAATAGTTTGTCCAATGTTGTTATGCATTTATAGCTAAAATTTAGTGAGAAATATATCATATAAATATTTATATAGAGATTAATACATGGTATTCTCCATAACAGGCCCGGGTGTCTCAATGAATTAGGTCGTAGGATCTAACAACTCATACAAGCCTACCACCGATACGCTATAGGTTCGCGCCCAGCTTTGTAAATTACAAACTAGAAGCTCACCTGAGTCAGCCTGTATTGTTCACCTGATTTCCTAGTTCCTGTAGGCTAGTATTTGATTTGACAAAAAGAATCTAGAAAAATATTTCAAATTTTCTATTTTTAGTAACAGTAGTGGCCATGTTTGTTGGCGGTTGGGGTCATCAACCATAATTCTTCAAGGGGATTTTATTCACAAACAATTTCTTCTTTTAAAACATCAGTATTTTTTCCCAAAATGCAGCTACATATGATGCTCTACAATAGTCCTGAATTCCATGCCTTGCCGTGTAGCTCTTTTTTAATTTTGATTTTTGTTGTTCTTTTTGCTACATCTGTAGCAAAAAAAAAATCCATACAAAAAATCACATGGTAAGTCATGAATTTCAGGACTAGCTCTACAAGTAATGAATTTCGTTTATTTCAACCTTTTACTATGCTTCTGCAACAGTAGTTTACATTTCCTTGAAGTCTATAAGGGAGCAACCGTTTGATTTTTATGGAGGGACAAGGAAGTGATCTTGGATCCTGAATTTTTTTTTCGCAAAACTTTTGGACCTGAATTATTTTTTTCTTCATATTCGCACAATGTTTTCCCCCAAGTCCGATCCTGGCTTATTTTTCTGGCCAGTGTTTGATCCTGCCTTTTTATTTCATCAAAATTTGGAGCCTGGATTTTTATTTCAAATTCCTTCCTTACCTCCCCATAAAAATTAAATGGTCGTTCCCTAACGAGTAAGTGGACGGATAAAAAAAATTAAAATAATGCTACGATTTGAGACTGTAAACAAAGTGTTTTCTTTGTACAGACTTAAGATCCGTTCTACACTTCGTGTATTCTAATCTTTACAACGACTACGGGTTAAGATCAACCAAACAGCAATTTATGAGCCGTCAGTTAATGTTACATACGACCAGAAAACGCGATTTTACATCCACTGGTCTGCAAAATCATCGCCAGTTGGCAACGAAAACATCGATCGCCATGTTTCTTTCTACGCAATCATAAACATAAATTTCCATTTATCACAGATCTGCTGGTTTTGTTTCTCTATAGGAACAAAGAAACATCCAAAGCAATGAATTTTAGGCATAACAGTGCACATACATGACCTACCGACAACAACATTTTCGATGTGGAGTTATCGTTCTTGTAATATATATAACGGTAATATATATTACGGATTTCGGCAAAGAAAACGAAACGTTACTTTTGATGGCTAATACGTGCAAACTTGATAAGAAGAATACAATGATTCACAAAGAGTTCTCATTCAATCAGTTCAGTTATTTTTCAGAACTATATTTTAACACATATTTCCCATAGACTCCTATGTTGATCTATGTCAGGCAGGGTCCAACGTTGAACTATGTCCTGCAGTGGCGGTCATTTTGGATTGGCATAAAAAAAACCCATAAAGTTTGTAGAGTACCGTCCAAGGTTCATTTCTGCAAAAGATAATTTTCACTGAGGCCATGGTTTCTGAGAAGAAGATCTTTATACATATTTCTCATAGGGTCCAATGTTTAACTAAGTCCTGGAGTGGTGGCCTTCTTGGATTTCAGATCAGCAAAAAGAAAAAAAAAACTTTACACAAGACCATCCAAGGAACATTTCTGCAAAGGATCATTTTCAATGACTCCATGGTTTCTGAAAAGAAGATCTTTATACATATTTATCATAGGGTCCAATATTAAACTTTGTCCAGCGGTGGCGGCCATCTTCGATTCAGCATCTGCACCAAAAACATTTTTGGTAGAGGGCTATCCAAGGACAATTTCGGCAAAGGATCATTTTCATTGACATTGTGGTTTCTGAGAAGAAGATCTTTGAAGGTATTTCCCATAGGATCAAATGTTAAACTGTGTCCCGCCGTGACGGCCATTTTGGACTTCAGATCACCACCAACAAAAATAATTTTGGTAGAGGACCATCCAAGGAATATTTCTGCAAGAAATCATGTTTACTGACATTGTGGCTTCTCAGAAGAAGATCTTTGAAGGTATTTACCATAAGGTTCAATGTTAAACTTCATGCTGCTGTGGCGGCCATCTTGTATTTTCGATCTGCACCAAAAGCATAATTTTGGTAGAGGACCACCCAAGGATCCTTCACACCATAAAACAATTCAATTGGCTGTGCAGTTTCTAACAAGAAGATGTTTGAAAATTGAGCCAATAAAACACATTATTGGCCCTGGCCGCCATGTTGAATTCATCATCGAAACAAAAACATATCTTTTATAGAAGACATCCTGATGTACATTCCTGCCAAGTTTGGTTCCATTTGTCTCAGTGGGTTCTGAGGAGAAGATTAAAATGTGAAAAGCTAACGACGGACGACGACGACGACGACGGACGCCAAGCGATGGCAATAGCTCACCTGATATTTTGGGTCAGGTGAGCTAAGAAGGTGCATTCGACTCGCAGCCGCAAGTGATAAAGTTTATCAGTTGCTTGCCCAGGGTCGGTGATACTCTTCGGGTATTTCGGCTTCCTCCACCTCTAAAACTGGTCGCCATGATATAGCTGAAATATTGCTGAAAGTGGCGTTAAGCACCAATCCTCATTCATTCCTTCTCCATAGCTATCCGGGTATCATCCGATACCCCCATATCAGCCAGAGACGCATTAAATGCTGTTATGAGACGAGGGGTAATAGCAAGAATGATATGGGTTGAGGGATAATAGCAATGACTTTATATGGAGGTGGAATGCAAAGGCCATAACTTTTTTTTTCAGATTTACACATAAATGTGTTAAGGATTACAATTGAAATATCACATGTAAAACTTTTTTCGCTTTATAATCTCCAGCTTTATTGCTAATGGGGAGTAAAATATTCGGAACACTTCGTGTTTATGCTTGTTTATCTGCGCAATTTGTCTTGTGTGTACATTGTTCCCAGTGTCTTGATTGGACCCTCGAGTTTTCTTTAACGTTTATTCATAAATTGAATGAAAGCTTAAAACATATACAGTGACCAAGTTAACTATTCTACTCTTAAGTTAGGTATTAAATAAACCTCAAGAGTGCCAGAATGATTTTTTCCAAATCAAGTATCCAGTGCACCTAGCTACATGTGTACAAAACATTATAATAAAATCATATCATTATATATAAATAAAAATATTCTCACCTCTAGATACTTCTTTTCGTCTCTCTATATATAAAGCTAGTTAAACTTCATTATCAAAAGGACACTCCTTGATCAAGTCTGGTCTCGTCAGGATTACCTAAGGTATATATACGATCTTAATATAACCTGTCATCCGTTTCACATGCTACTCATGTTTAAAAAACACAAACACATTTTATTTTGATATTGTCAAATTTATCTTTTATAGCAAGTAAACAAAATTACATTAAGGGACTAACAAGAAAAAGGTAGCGCAAGCATGACAAGTTATTTAAATTGAAGTCACAAGATACGAAATTGATTCAAATCTTACATTTCAGTACTAAGCTGACCTATTTTATATAACCGACATTCTTACATTGGGCAATTGAAATAATTTGCATTGGTTTCAATTAGAGATCTGGCTTCAAGAAGTTGTTATTGTAATATAGCATAACTTAAAAGTTATATTGGTCGGTAGGTCACAAAAAAACAAAAACATAAGAAATAACATAAGACTGTCTCGTCCAGCAGAATGTAATACAAGTACACATAACCCCCGTCCACCAAATGTCACGGGACCAATCAAAGTCGTGTTAAATAACTGTCTGGTCCAGCAGAATGTAATACAAGTACACATAGCTCCCGTCCTCCAAAGACCACGGGACCAGTCAAAGTAGTGTTAAATAACTGTCTGTTCCAACAGAATGTAATACAAGTACACATAACTCCCACCCTCCACATGCCACGGGATCAGTCAAATTAGTGTTAAATAACTGTCTGGTCCGGAAGAATGTAATACAAGTACACATAACTCCCGTCCTCCAAATGCCACAGGACCAGTTAGAGTAGTGTTAAATGACTGTCTGGTCCAGCAGAATGTAATACAAGTACAAATAGCTCCCGTCCTCCAAAGACCACGGGACCAGTCAAAGTAGTGTTAAATAACTGTCTGTTCCAACAGAATGTAATACAAGTACACATAACTCCCACCCTCCACATGCCACGGGACCAGTCAAATTAGTGTTAAATAACGGTCTGGTCCGGAAGAATGTAATACAAGTACACATAACTCCCGTCCTCCAAATGCCACAGGACCAGTTAGAGTAGTGTTAAATGACTGTCTGGTCCAGCAAAATGTAATACAAGTACACATAACTCCCGTCCTCCAAATGCCACGGGACCAGTCAAAGCAGTGATAAATAACTCTCTGGTCCAGTACAATGTAGCACAATTACACATAACTCTCTTTCTCCAAACCCCACGGCACCAATCAATGTAGTGCTAAATAACTATCTGGTCCAGCAGAATGGAAAACAAATACACATAACTTCCGTCCTCTAAGTGACACGGAGCAAAACCCTTTACATCCATGCAGAATAAAATTGAATCCCCCGGACATTGTCATCTTACATACAAGATACAACTGATTTTATAAACAAGTTGAATTCAATAGTGCAAAAACTCCCGGGGGATTTAATTTTATTCTGCATGGATGTAAAGGGTTTATATCCAAGCGTCCATAAAAAAGAAGGCTTAGATGCATGTAAACAGGCATTGGACAACAGGCCCAATCCATCAATACCAACGACAGATGTCCTTTCTATGATACGTTTTGTTCTTGAAAGTAATATTTTTTCCTTCAATGGAAAACATTATCTACAGGTGGAAGGAACAGCAATAGGCTCACGCTTTGGTATGAACTACGCTAGTACATACTTAGGTGAATGGGAACAACAGTTATTTGAGCAATCTCCTGACAAACCTCAAATGACAAAATATACTTTCGTTATGTTGATGATATATGGGGCATCTGGTTACATGGAGAAAAAACATTGAAACAATTCCATAATCTGGCAAATTCTATACACCTGGGGTTAAAAATCCAACATAAATTTTCTAAAAACCAAATTGAATTTTTAGACACCATAACGGTTTTGGATAATGGGTTTTTTAAAAACAAAGCTATACAAAAAACCAACGGATAAACATATGTATAGAGATGGTAATGGTAAGGGCAGATAATCCTGTTTGATATGCCGCGAAATGTCAAGAAATGTTTGTGATTTGTGAAAAAAAATGACAGCAGGTGGGTATATTTTACGAGCTTTTTTGAAGAATACATTGTTTTCCAAACATCCGAAATGACATTTTCATAATTATGAATAGTTAAACCTTGCGTATTAACCATTCTCTGGCCATGTTGAAGCCGGAGCGGAAAAAGAAGTCGAATCGAAGCGATCAAAATATGAAAACTTTTTTTTTAGACGAATACGCTCTCCTTTCATGATTTTAATGGTAAATAAATTATTTTTATAACCAAAAATACTAATTTCTCCTCATATTTTCCACGTACTGTACCTGTAATTGTAGTTTTACCGTGTCAATGTTGGCCTCGATTTTTAGCCTCGTTTTCAATCCAATATGTAAGCGCCCATATTTGACTTTATTGAATGTAAATTATTGATGACAGAACATGTTTTATGACAAAATATGCAAAATATATCACAAATGTAATAAAATATGCACTTCTTGAGAGTCATTCACTTTAGTACTAAAATTATTGATTTTATGGAAAGTTCAAAAATGAGGTCGCTCACGGACACAATCAGTCAACATTGTAATTTGTATTGAGTGAATTCAATGAAGCCAGTTAAGTGAGAGAGTGACACAACTAAATAAATGTTACAGTTTATTGATTGTTTAAAATATTTTTTGTTTGACTGATTCCTTCAATACACAAAACATGAAGTCAATTGTATCCAAAAGCAGCCAAAGAAGAAAAAAAGGGGGGGGGGGTATGGTTACAAGTTATATAAAGAATTGGTCACTTCAAGGCAAAATGACAGACAGTCATTATAATAAAATCAGTAAAGCAGTGTTCTACTTACATGTAGTTGTCGTATATTTGGACAGCATGCATTACAGAGTTATAATAGGAATTAATTAACATGTGGCCTGGTATAAAGGATGATAATTGCCAGACATTGAGATACATGTAGTTGCCTCATAAGAGGGGAGCTATTATATCACTGTCCAAATTTATAATATAACTTACAACAAATCTATTCTTGATTTTGTTAATCAATCAAATAAATATACATTTGAAATTGTGCTTGGAAAAACAGGGTTTATTTATACATCCTATTAATCCTGTTTTTATATACAAATGTACATGTGTATAACTGCAAAAACAATTTGCGGGTCATATTATGGTATGGGCATCTTTGTTGAATGAAAACACTAATTACTTTTTTCTGGGTTTTTTAAAAATATTTTTGTATTTGTATTGTCTTAAATCCAGGTTTTTAATTTAGGAATATTCCACACAATTTTGGTACACATCACCTGTTCACTTTATTATTTCAGAATCAGAATGTTTTAAATTATTTGTCACTCTGGAAAAACATCTTTCAGCTATTTAATTATACATAACATAGTTTTCCAATCATTTGTGACTAAAATTCTGACTGAAATTTTCTATGGGCACTGTTTTAGATTGTACAATAATATATAAACATGACATCTATGGAGTGTTTTGCCATTTTTCAATCTCCAGTATAATTTTACATGTAATAATGACAGTTAATTTACTTTAATTAACTTATAAATTGAACATACCATTTCATGATTCAAGAAGGAAGAGAGGCAACAGACTTAAGTGCATTTGTTATGCTTAATATTGAAATATTAGACTGTTTCAGTTATTATACATTAGTTATTTAAAAAACGATTGTTGTCTTATATTTATTTTATATTTAAAAAATGTTTATAAGTGGAATTTTGTGAAGATTTCTTGCTAAAAAGTGGCACTAATGTTCAAGCAATGTATCAGACTATGTGCATGAAAAAATATTGATATTTAGATTTCATATGATTTTTTCCATTTAATTTGTGGATTTTACATTTTTCTTGATAAAAATGTAGAAAAACGTTTTGGGGTACAGGTGTTTAAATAGCCATAACTTCATCAATGTAACATATATCTTGCTCAAATAAATTGCATTTCACTTCAGTAATGCTATAGATAACATCTGATTTCAATAAATTCTGCTCATCATTCAGCACAGATTTCCGTTACCATCCCTAATATGTTACTGCACGAACGATCAGACCATCCAAAGACAGCTAAAAAGTAAATACCGTATGGCTTGGGAGTCAGAGTTAAACGAATTTGTGATGATAAGGAAGGGTATGAAAAGGAGAGTAGTAAGACAAAAGAGAGATTAACACAACGAGGATACAACTCTAATCTGATAGAAAAACAAATGTTGAAAGTGGATGAGCTCGATCGAAAGCAAACTTTAAAATACAGAAAGAAACACAAGAATAAAAAAATGGATAGGGTTCCCCTGATTTTAATCTATAGTCGTGCTTTACCTGATATCGGAAAAATTCTTAGTGGTCACCAAAAGATAATAAAGAAATCACCCCAACTACGAAAAATATTTAAGGATCAGCCTCTTTGTTCATTTAGAACGGATACAAATCTTGCCGACATCATGGTCCACCAAAAGACTGCAAAAGTATTAAAAAAGAACCCATTGCCAAAATCAAGACTACAAGGAAAATGTGGACGAAAATGTGTCATCTGCGAAAGAAGATTTAGGGGAGAATTGAAAACAAGATCCGGAAGGGTTATTAAGATCAGTAAGAAAATAAACTGCAGAGCATCAAATGTAGTTGATGCGGTCCACTGTAAAACATGTAAGCACATAGTTTATGTCGGTGAAACAGAAACAATGTTAAAGGATCGGATACAAAATCATCTTTCTGATATGACAAGCCGGTTTCAATACATTTTAATTCAAAAGGCCATTCCATCGACGATTTTAGATTTGCAGGAATATAAATTTCAAGAAAAAACAACACAATATATAGGCAGACCCGCGAATCACTGTTCATTAAGATGTGTAATACTCAACAAGAGGGTATAAACAAAAGAAAATAATCGGTCTAACAGGTTTTAAATTACACAAAGTTTGATCTTGAGCTTTGTGTATTTTATTTATTCATAATGTTCAGGATCATTTTTAGTTAATATGTTTGTACGATGTCATAGTAGCACGATTAGATGTTATGACGTTGTCTTGTTGTTTTTGTTTTGTATCTCTTGGCAGTTTATGTTTTGCAACTGACGTAACGTTTGTGTCGTCAAAATTTTTTGCAATACTTTGCTTAAATGTATACTTAAATAGATAGAATTTTCAGCTAAAGACCATTCTTTCATTTATACCTACATAAATAGTTGTCTGCTATAGGCCATTCTTGTATCTAAAACAACATAGCTATAATTGTCAGCTATAGACCCGTCTTTTATTTATACTTATATCAATATAGTTGTCCTCTATAAGTCAATCTTGTATTTATATCCACATAGGTACAACTCTCAGTTATAAGCCAGTGTCGTACTTAGATCTATATATAATAGAACTGACAGTTATAGTGAGTGTCGGGTTAGGACAGACAGATAGTAAAACTGATATGGATAAGTCCGTCCCGTATTGAGACTTTTATTATTCATTAAGATTGATCAAATGGGAAACAATTCCACCAATATTAACAAAACGAACAATACATGTATTACTGTAGATAATTAATTAGGAGTACCTTGATAGGCTCCCATCTTTATGAGAATATCGTGATTTGCAGTTTAATTTTAGATATATATTGCCATACTGAAATAGAATATGTGTAGACTATGTATGCAATTTGTCCATTTCTTCTAAAATTAATTTCAAAAACGTTATGCAAATAGTCCTTTTTAACTAAGTATATAAGTACTGAACATAGTGTAAAGCAATATTAGAGAATACCGAAGGACAATCATAAATGGACAACCCAGAGAAACTGGCAACATAGGGTACACAAGACGAAGATAAGAACAACAAATACGCAACACTATACGTTAAAAACACACATTACATAAATAGTAAGTAATGCTATCATTACGTCAATTGATGGCAAAAACTTTCATATCTGGTAGTGGTGAAGACATCCTCGATGATGTAATTGTTATTGTGCTTTCATTGAGAGTGGTAGATCCTGCGATTAAGTGCCGTTCGAATCAAATAAAATACTATACATTCGGCATTTATTGAGATTTAAAAAAAATGAGATTGGTTGGGTAGGAATCAGAATAATTTGTCCGAAGCACTTGTCTACCCATGGAATGTTGCTTCAATGAGCTAGCGCTATAAAAATACTAAACTATTATATATTGACAAATTGCTTATCTGGGGTTAAACAATAATTACTCACTCTAATACTTGTAAATTGCTTGGTACAATATTATTGTTTAAATCTATAGTCGTCAGTATATTAGTCTACATTACAAATTCAGAGATAGACCCAACCAGTCTAGCCATACATATCCAAAAATACCATTTACTAAAGCCACTTGATGTTTGTTTCAATAATGAGCATTACATATGGCACGCCCATATACAAAACAACTGGTTTTCATTGTGTATGAAAAGTGATATCTAATTTGGAAAATATTAAAGGTTACATTTTTTTGGCAGAATTGAATCTTTGTAATCTGAGAATCAAATAAATATTTCACCTATTGTGTAATACTTTAAACATATAAACATACATAGTTAAGGTTTAAAGTTATTGCATTGCTTCAGTAGGTCTCGGTATAATTGCACTTAATTGTACTATGACACCGTGAACTTATGTAGCAGAGTGATATTTTCATCACTTATTAAATTCATATTTAGGATACATTTAATTGTTTGTTATTCTTTTAAATAAAATTAACATTAAAATTAATACTAGTATTTGCAAACGATTTATTTAACTTTTTGCAGAGTATTTCTATTAAGGGTTTTACACTTAGACATTTCTAACTTTACTGTGAGTACCCTTTACTCTAAAGTTCATGTAAATAATTATGGGGGGTTATATTTGAAACGGATTTCATTGGCTGTTTTCGTCTGGCGGGAAATGTTAATTTCCGCGTGCAAGGCTAGACAGACGAACACTGGACATTGAACGACTTGGTCGTATTTATACTTGACAGAAGACTTGATAAAACTTGTCCAGAAATGACCAACTGAGACAGAATAACACTTGATAACTGTAAGTTGCACTTCTTTTAACTGTTTCTAATTATTTATTCACATTTACAAATTTCACAACGATATCACATTTTCCGATTAAACCTTCCCCCCCTTTTTGGTCGCACGTCCGTAATATCTGAGTGAGTGAAAGACATGAGTGCATTGTATTTAATTCAGTTATATCTAGGTCGGTATTTTTAAATGTTATTAGCGGTGTAATTGCACACTATTATGTTAGAAAGCTTTTGTCGCTTGGTCCGATTCATGGATGAACGGACAAGATACAGATGTAAACAAATCAGTAGCTCAATTCTCTACGTTAATATGTTTATTGTATTTTTAAAAGTACATTGTATATTTATTAACACAAATAAATGAATTGTATTTATATGTATTTTTATAGTTACACGTATACTTGTATTGACATTTAGTCCTATTATTATAAATGTGTAATTTTGGTTTACAGTACTTGATGTAACTAGTGTATAAGAATCGAATGTAATCATGTAGTCCTGTACCATTATTTTATCACCAAATAAAACACGCTCCACAAGTGGTAAGCATCGTTTATTGTTTATGTATTTTATGAACAGACGATTTTGTCTTATATTTATAGTATATAATTTTGTAGAATGCATATAGAGTATTCTCCCTTGGCAGATTTGTTTATTATAACCAAATATGGAATACATACCAAACTTGTGTATTAAATCAATAATGTTTGTAATTAATTCAATATTACAGTACATACACAGAATATTATATTCTTGTATACATGTTTTTTTTATAATTAGAAGGGTATAATTTAGAAATATGTCAGTTATATTGTTACCAGACAATCGTAATTTATTGGAATAATATTAACAAGTTATATTGTTATACAGTTATAATTACATTGTTTAAAACAAGAACTTAGGTTAATAACCTTAATAGTAGAAAGTATTTCGTACATTGTTAGAAGGTAAATTTGGATATAATTACCCATTATAACACACTGTATTGTATAATATGTTTTAGAATGAAGTCTGTGATAGTTTTGTCATTGATGTGTTATTTAATTTATTTATTCTATTATTTCAGTGTAAATATCAATATATTATTGATTGTGGTAACCAATAAAGAACCTTGACCCTATGATGGAGTTACTTGTTTATGCCCCTAAAAAGGCACGTACTACAAATGGCGACCACGTATTTGAAGTGATGGTACTGAACCGGAAACCAGTCAGATGTCATGTTACCAGTATTTGTTTAACCTTCCAGTGATGACCACGAGTTGATGTTTACATTCTTTGATGACCACGTGCTTGTTTGTATTTGACAATAACCGTCTTTGAAGATTCCGTAGTACCGGAAGTTACTTTTGTAGCTTAAACTTTTTGATTTTCTTTTGAAAATCTGACTTTTAATTTTGTGTTTTAATTTAATCATTTTTTGTGTGCGTGGACTTACATATGTCACATAAGAATATTTGGAACTTTCATTTTTGTACGGTAAGCTATTTATTATATATATATTATAATCTGTATACATTATTTGTTTTCATACTTTGAAAATTTGCTTCGACACTTACACATTTCATTTACATACACTTAAACATTGACATTTGAAAACACTTGATTTTTTTTGTCATTTGTGTACATTCACTAGGTATAGTGACACACAGTCATTGGCTTCAATCATCGTTGATTGATACACCTGTTGTTATATTGGTGCACCCCTACACTTAAACATTTCAGTTTACATTTACACTTAAATTTGGTGCATTGGTACTAATTGTGAACATACACTTTTATACTAAGACATTTTCTTCTTTAAATTTACTTAACCTTTAAACACATACACTTAAATTTTTGTTGTAGTTTGTATACAGTTATAGTATATAGTACCTTAAATTATGATGTGATACACATACACAGACATAATGCTTATTTGATTTTATACTTGTTATTTTGAATTAGTTTTAAATTTTACATGTACATTATTTGCCTATATTGGTTATACGTTGACTTTGCATTGAATTACTTTATACTTTATTGTAGTTAATAACCAATTTGAGTGTTGATATAGTATTGTCATTTGTATATGACAGAGTATTCAGTATAGTAAAATTGAAACATACTTTCTATAGTTGAAAGCTAGTTATACTTGTGTAGTATAATATTGTAACTTGATGATTGATTTTTGAT
>MJUT01052000.1:83738-99759 GCA_002080005.1 Gigantidas platifrons
GTCACTACCAGAACCATCACCGTTTCACCAAATGCCATCTTGTGTGAACTTCAGCCAGTTTCGGTAGCTGACATTGACTTACCTGAAGATACTAGCTCTGATGTTCTGCACAATGTCACATTACCAACTGACCTCAGTAACGAACAACTGGAAGAAGGGAACAGATTACTTCAACAGTTCAGAGACGTGTTCAGCACATCAGACACGGATATAGGACACACAACAGCAGTTCGTCATCACATTGACCTGGTTGAGAACACACCATTCAAGCAACGGCATCGACGTATTCCACCAGCGATGTTTGACGAAGGTAGGGACCACTTACGACAGCTACTTGCAGCAGGAATAATCCGTCGTTCCCACTCACCTAGGTCGTCGAATGTCGTTTTATGCCGAAAGAAAGATGGCAAGTTGAGAATGTGTATTGACTCTCGGCAGCTGACCACAAATACCATAAAAGATTCATACACCTTACCAAGGAGTGAAGAAATACTTGATGCACTTGGTGGAAACCATTATTATACAGTATTAGATATGAGATCCGGTTATCATCAAGTAGAAGTAGAAGAAACGCACAAGCAGAGGACAGCCTTTACAGTAGGACCTCTAGGATTCTACGAATTCAACCGCCTACCCTTTGGCCTAGTGAATAGCCCTGCTACATACCAGAGACTCATGGAAGATGTACTTGGAGACTTACACCTAGACATCTGCTTCATTTACCTAGACGATCTGATTATCTTCTCCAAAACCTACGAAGAACACCTTGATAGACTACAAATAATTTTACAGCGACTACGTGAAAGCGGCTTGAAACTCTCACCAAAGAAATGCACGTTCTTCCAGGAGAAAGTGAAGTATATCGGCCACATAGTGTCGAAAGATGGCATTGAACCTGATCCAGCTAAAATCGAAAAAGTCAATAATTGGCCACGTCCTAATACACCAAAAGAAGTTCGACAATTTCTTGGATTCATTGGTTACTACAGAAAGTTTGTTAAGGACTTCTCGAAGATAGCTAGGCTACTGACAGACTTGATGCCAGTACCAAAGAAGAAAACGAGATGCAACGCCAAGTCACCCACTACAACATCATGGATCTTTGGTCAACAACAGGAAAACGTATTCCAACAACTAAAGAGACAATACTATGAAAGAATGGGTATATTGGATAGAGGAACATTGAAAGCCAACGAAAGAACAACTTGAAAGAAATCCACTCAACACATGGTTCATCAACAACTTCGAGAAGTTCAAACTGATTGATGACATACTATATAGAGTGATCAACACCAACGGCGAATTAGTTAGACAACTTGTCCTTCCAGGGACCTGTATTGCTACGGTCATGACTTCACTTCATGATGATATGGGACATCAGGGTCGCGACAAGACACTATCACTCGTCAAAGATCGATTTGTATGGTATGGTATAACTAGAGGTGTCGAAACGTGGATTACCAACTGCAACAGATGCATACGTAGAAAGAAACCAACCAACGAGAGAGCAGCACTTATTAACATCGAGTCATCTCAACCACTGGAATTGGTATGCATGGACTATCTATCACTTGAGAGATCCAAAGGCGGTTATGAGAACATCCTTGTCATAACCGACCATTTTACACGGTATGCCATAGCTATCCCAACAAGAAACCAGACTGCAAAGACCAGTGCAGAAGCCTTCTTCAATAACTTCGTCGTACATTATGGTTTGCCAAAACGAATCCATTCCGACCAAGGGGCCAACTTTGAATCGAAGATCATCAAAGAGCTATGTCACATTACCGGAATGGAGAAGTCGAGAACCACACATTACCATCCTATAGGGAATGGCATGACAGAACGTTTCAACCGAACGCTACTCAACATGCTTGGTACCTTAGACTGGAATCAAAAGAAGGACTGGAAGTCGCATGTTGCTGGACTCGTCCATGCTTATAACTGTACTCGACAAACGACAACTGGATTTTCCCCGTACTTCCTGTTGTTTGGTAGAACACCTAGATTACCGGTTGACATCGCCTTTGGTTTAGAAGTTGAGGGAAAGAAAGAACCATCTGCAAAGTACGTTGAGACCATGAAAGAGAGATTGAAGAAGGCATATGAACTTGCATTCAGATCAGTTAGAACAGCGCAAGAACGACAGAAATCTGGATACGACAAGAAAGTACGAGGAGCCATTCTGCAACCCGGCGACAGAGTACTTGTTAAGATAGTTGCCTTCGACGGGAAAGATAAGATCGCAGACAAGTGGGAAGAGGAATCATACAGGATTGTTAGCCAACCTAACAGAGACATCCCAGTGTATGTGGTTCAGCGAGAGAATGGAGAAGGACGGAAGAGAACATTGCACAGAAACCTCCTTCTGCCAATTGGATTCCTGCCGGAAGATGAGAATTCGGAGAAACCGAATGAGATAAATCCTGCACCCAAACGGCAACGATTTAGAAAGCCAAGGAAGAAACCGACGAAGCCCGACAACAACGAGGACACAGTTGAGTTAGAATCGGATGAGGAGTCGGAGCAGGAGAATTATGTGATTTATAGACCTGATGAAGAGCCACAGAACAACACCAACAGTGATGTGGATAGTGATCAGGCAGGAACTATCAATTTCACTGATGACGGTCATGTTGAAGTTAATAGGGGACAGGGCACTAGTTTTGTAGGGGACGCTCTACCTTCAGCAGACATGAATGATACTGATGAACCAACCCCTGTCAGTGATGATGGTATAACTGTAGAAGCGGTTGGTCAGGACACAGAAGAACACACTTCTGATGTACCAGATGACAGCGCGCTGACAGAAACATCACTTGAGGAAACGGCAGATGTACCCACAACTCCAAGATTGTTACCAACACCACCACTACCACGACAAAGACAACGTCGTGTTCTACCACCGCAACAACAACCAGATTCACCAGTGACTAGATCACAGAGGAATAGACGACCATATCAGTACCTCTCGGACTATGTCACATGCAAACAGGCTACCACTCTACCAGAATGGATGATGAAGGTGAATTGGTTAAAGCAGGAAGCTAAGGACGGAAAATTCAAGGGACTAGAGATGGAATTAGCCAGGACTATCATGGAAATAATGAAGAGAACCGCCTAGATTTGCACAGTCGAGGACGTCAGATTTCAGAAGAGGGGGAACCATTCTGATGACATGGAAGTAATTTTTCAACAGAGGGGAGGATGTAGCAGAGTGATATTTTCATCACTTATTAAATTCATATTTAGGATACATTTAATTGTTTGTTATTCTTTTAAATAAAATTAACATTAAAATTAATACTAGTATTTGCAAACGATTTATTTAACTTTGTGCAGGGTATTTCTATTAAGGGTTTTACCCTTAGACATTTCTAACTTTACTGTGAGTACCCTTTACTCTAAAGTTCATGTAAATAATTATGAGGGGATATATTTGAAACGGATTTCATTGGTTGTTTTCATCTGGCGGGAAATGTTAATTTCCTCGTGCAAGGCTAGACAGACGAACACTGGACATTGAACGAATTGGTCGTATTTATACTTGACAGAAGACTTGATAAAACTTGTCCAGAAATGACCAACTGAGACAGAATAACACTTGATAACTGTAAGTTGCACTTCTTTTAACTGTTTCTAATTATTTATTCACATTTACAAATTTCACAACGATATCACATTTTCCGATTAAACCTTCCCCCCTTTTTGGTCGCACGTCCGTAATATCTGAGTGAGTGAAAGACATGAGTGCATTGTATTTAATTCAGTTATATCTAGGTCGGTATTTTTAAATGCTATTAGCGGTGTAATTACACACTATTATTTTAATGATAGAAAGCTTTTATCGCTTGGTCCGATTCATGGATGAACGGACAAGATACAGATGTAAACAAATCAGTAGCTCAATTCGCTACGTTAATATGTTTATTGTATTTTTAAAAGTACATTGTATATTTATTAACACAAATAAATGAATTGTATTTATATGTATTTTTATAGTTAGACGTATACTTGTATTGACATTTAGTCCTATTATTATAAATGTGTAAGTTTGGTTTACAGGACTTGATGTAACTAGTGTATAAGAATCGAATGTAATCATGTAGTCCTGTACCATTATTTTATCACCAAATAAAACACGCTCCACAAGTGGTAAGCATCGTTTATTGTTTATGTATTTTATGAACAGACGATTTTTTCTTGTATTTATAGTATATAATTTTGTAAAATGCATATAGAGTATTCTCCCTTGGCAGATTTGTTTATTATAACCAAATCTGGAATACATACCAAACTTGTGTATTAAATCAATAATGTTTGTAATTAATTGAATATTAAAGTACATACACAGAATATTATATACTTGTATACATGTTTTTATAATTAGAAGGGTATAATTTAGAAATATGTCAGTTATATTGTTACCAGACAATTGTAATTTATTGGAATAGTATTAACAAGTTATATTGTTACACAGTTATAATTACATTGTTTAAAACATGAACTTAGGTTGATAACCTTAATAGTAGAAAGTATTTCGTACATTGTTAGAAGATAAATTTGGATATAATTACCCATTATAACACACTGTATTGTATAATATGTTTTAGAATGAAGTCTGTGATAGTTTTGTCATTGATGTGTTATTTAATTTATTTATTCTCTTATTTCAGTGTAAATATCAATATATTATTGATTGTGGTAAACAATAAAGAACCTTGACCCTATGATGGAGTTACTTGTTTATGCCCCTAAAAAGGCACGTACTACACTTAAACAAATTATGTTGTTTACCAATCTAATGATGAGTTATGGACCATGAATCTGATAAATATGTGAAACATTGCATACAAAGGAGAAAAAATCATCATCTTGTTATTAGTCACACACTTTATGACTCTTAATCTTATTTTAACAACTAAACCAATATAATATCATCACAGCACAATTAACGCACAAAAAATTTAAAAGGCAGATATTTAGATGTACCTGAAAAATATAACTTACAAGTGAAGCATAGCACCAAGTTATTACGTGCACATGTATTACTAAAGCATACCCTTGTATATGAAATCCATCTGCAAAATGTATCAGTATGTGCATGTTACCATGTGTTTGTCAATTACTTAATTTAACCATAAACACATTTTTATTTATTTATTTTAAAATTATTTTCTAAACCATACTGTGCTGCACCTTACATGATGTTATCTCAAATAAATGTATCAAAACTTTTAAAATTGAACTGCATGTGCCATACCATATTGTCACAAATAATTAGAAACTATTAAACATTACTGTGCCACACCATACAGGCACACATAATTGTACCCAACAATTATTTTTTTTTATATACTTTATAAACTGTAATATGCCACACCATACAGACACAAATAGTTGGATCAAACTTTATAAACTGTAATGTGCCGCACCATACAAGCACAAATAATTGCATGACAACTCTTAAAACTGTAATATGCCACACCATACAGGCAAAAATCATTGTATAGAAACTTTTAAAACTGTAATGTGTCACGCCATACAGACACAAATAATTGTAACGAAACGTTTAAAACTGTAATGTGCCACACCATACAGGCACAAATATTGTACCCAACAATTATTATTATTATTTTTTTTTATATACTTTATAAACTGTAATATGCAACACCATACAGACACAAATAGTTGGATCAAACTTTATAAACTGTAATGTACCGCACCATACAAGCACAAATAATTGTATGACAACTCTTAAAACTGTAATATGCCACACCATACAGGCAAAAATCATTGTATGGAAACTTTTAAAACTGTAATGTGTCACGCCATACAGACACAAATAATTGTAACGAAACTTTTAAAACTGTAATGTGCCACACCATACAGGCACAAATAATAAAAGCAAACATTTAAACTGTAGTATGTCACTTAAATTGTAATGGGTCGTATCTTACAGGCCCCAAATGTACATCTCCATGTACAAATGTACTATAAATAATTATAATTAGCCAAGATCTAACCATCAAGGCCAAAAGGGGGTTACATTATATTCATGCTCAATTCAACCATATGGAGCCTCTGTTTAAAATTTATCTATAGTCAATTTGCCATCACTTACCAAGAAAATATGTAAGCAAAAACAATCACCCTGTTCCTAACCATACAGGCATTTTTTAAATTAATTAATTAATTAATTTTTTTTTTTCATTATTATTATTATTTTTTTTTAGATAAATTATGTAAGGTTTATTTTTTATAACTACTAAAAGTATAGTAGAGGAAATTGAGTGAATCATCTTTTGTTCATTTCAATAAACTGACAACTGCTGCTCGGACACTATTATAATATTTTGGATACCCATATTTCTCATTTAAATGCACCCCATCATCTGTATAACCAAATTCTTGATGTTCCGGCCTCCAAAAGCCGGAGTGTCTCCAAAATTTGACACCTTCTACTCTATCTTCTTTAAAATAATTTGTCAAGAAGGTATTTTGTGTATCTATCCGATCGTTGAACCATTGTATATCAACCGGATACCGTATCCTACGTCTAGGTCACTGCCTATGTAAAATCTGCAAAACTGCCACTTTTTGTACAATATAACAATATTTTAATGTTAAAACTAACCCTATTATTTTTTGTTCTATCTCTTGAACTGACTTATTCAACTGACATAAGCCATTTGAACCCAATTGCAGTAAAACAATCGTCGGCTGTAAGCTTCCAACCATATGCAAACATCTTTCTTTGATGTAATCTATATTGGCCCCTGGGTAGCCTCTCAAGAAAACCTGCTCACTTTGTGGGTTTAAGTTTAAATTTAAATTGACATCCGCACGTACATTAAAACGGAGAAAATCATAAAAAAACGACTAATAAAAGAATGCCCAAGTATCAAATCTTTTGTTGCCACATTATTCAAAGTATTAAATGTAAAGATGCATCAACAAATGATACGCAACAACCCACGCCGATATCTAGGTCACGATCAAAAGAATTAAAAGTATGAAAAATTCTTTATACAACGTTGATATCAACCCTAAAATCACAATAAATACATACATCAATCCATATTCTTACTGTAAATACACATGAAAAGACGACAAAATAACTTCAAATCAATAAAAATCATGAAAATTGCTTCGAACTAAAAAGTTGTGTTTACAATTTGAAGTTTATTGATGGCGCTGCAAAAATAAATGGTGATAGAATGATGTATCATCTAAAAATATCAATCGTATAGATTACCATGCTTTGAACTATGCACCACCAACATGTTCCTTCCACTATCACACATTGATGATACCATGGAATCCATAAAAAACACTTGTGCATTTAGTCCATTAGACACCAGCAACCAAGAAATAAATCGAACAATAATGCCAAGGAGACTAGAAATTCATCAACTCCGAATATTAGAAATGGATCATAGAGAGATAACTCCAATTCAACAACAAATATTTGCTCAGTCCCAAGCAAACTAAATTTGAATAATGATGATGAAATGCAGAAGTATAAGAGACACACAATCAGAGTTTACAGGTTTAGTTAATTACGCAAACCCGGATATTATCATCGGTACAGAATCTTGACTAAAAGGCATCAAACTAGGAAAACCACCAACATAATCAGCAATTAAATGAGCAGACATTTTTCCCGAAAACTTCAAAGTGTACAGAAACGACAAAGGTATACTGGGAGGAGGCTTGTTTATAGCAGTGCACTAGCATCAGTAGGACAACATGAAGCTGTCACTGAATGCGAGATAGAATGGGCTAAGATTAAAAAAAACAGCGAAGAGTTGTATATATCATCATTCTATATGCCGCACTTCAACATCGATGATCTAAATAAGCTTTCAGAATCTATAACTATGGTGACCAATGGAAAACCAAAACATATTATACTAGAGGGAGATTTCAACTGCCCTGACATCGACTGGAGTAATATGACCATCAATCCAAAAGCACCAGAGAAAGAAGTACAACAGAAATTGATTGACATATCAACTGAATTTAATCTCACCCAAGTACACGACACACCAACCAGAGAAGACAACTTGTTAGATATTGTGTTAACAACCAATGCAACATTGGTAAAATCATCAACAAACATACCAGGATTGGCCGACCATGATATAATTATTACTGATGCCATCATAAAACCAACATACAATTAAAACAAACCACAAAAGCGTTACCTGTACTCCAAAGCAAACTGGGATAAGATAGACAATGAAATAGCCAAAATATATGTAGAAATAGATAAAATGGAGAAAGACCAAATTTATATCAACACTATCTGGGAAACATTCAAGCGAAAGCTAACAGCAGCCATTGATGAAAACATCCCATGAACAATCTTCAAAAGGAATAACAACTTGCCTTGGATGACAAAGAGCTTAAGGAGAATGGTGAGGAGGAAAGTAAGACTGAATAGAGCCGCCAGAATATCCCAATAGTGGACCGAATACAAAACAAATATCAAACAAGAAGCAGAAACACAGTATGTCAACAACATCATATCTGAAGGCCTGGAGAAGAATGATCGAAAGCCATTTGGAGGTACGCCAGGCCAAAAAACAAGACAATATAGACATTGCTCCACTAAGACATCAAGGCTCAATGACCAACGACAGCAAGGAGAAAGCCAACATACTAAATGATCAATTCAAATCTATGTTCACCAAAAAGTACGTCAACAACGCTGGAAAAGTCAACCATAGATCGAGGATTTAACATAAGGACTCTGAAAATTGAGGAACAAGGCGTATTCATGCTGCTTAAAGGCATACATTCATCAAAAGCCATGAGGCCGGATCAAATACCGAACATTGTACTAAAAACAGGTGTCAAAATCCTGCAAAGATATTCCAGAAATCAATTGATTGCGGTGAATTCCCAGACGACTTGTTAAACGCGAATGTAGCACCGGTGTTACATACTCATTTTCACCCTACTCATGTTTCCTATATACTAGTTTTTCCCCCCGGAAAGATCGTATATACTCATTTTTCCCCCCGGAAAGATCAGTATATACTCATCTTTCCCCCCTGATTTTTAGGGGGGAAATCTGAGTATATACTGGAGTTTCCCCCTCATACTCATTTCTCCCCCTTTGCACTGATAGACTATACAACCAAATACAATTTTGGATTAGGGAACGACCATTTGATTATGAGGGGGGAGGGGGGGCTTGGGAGATTTTAAAAATAAATATTTCGATCTTAAAGATGGAGAAAAATAATATTTTAATCCCTCAGTTTTACTCCAATCCAGGATCGAAAATACCTCAAAATCAAATGGTCGTCCCCTAATATAAAAGTAATAAGCCTTGGGTATTTAGAACTCAGCTTAATTGTCCGTTTTTCTGTCTGTTTGTCTTGCTGTCTACAACTCATCATTTAACTGCACAATGGTTTGGTGAAACTTTACGTTCACCTCCATGACCCATCCCCAAACTTTTTTTTAGTTCCAAATGGGTATATTTTGAGATTTTAAATGCTAACAAGCATTATATTGGGATGGAGCCAAACAGTGAGGCTTTTGGGGGACCCACTGCGTCCATTTGGACCGATTTTCATTTGATAGAATGGGTTCATTAAAAATGTTCCGACACCAGACGAAATGGTATATCCAGGGGGGTTCTAAAACTAGAGGCTCCCAGGAGCCTGAATCGCTCACCAGCAAATCCTGAGCAACTACAATACATATGTATATTTTATTTATAGTTACAAATAGATAATGTCATGCCAATCCTTTATGGCATTTACATTGATCATCTTTGACCTAAATTTTCGAGAAAATTCAAAAACAGCAGAATTTGATATTTCAGGGGCAATAACTCCTATAAGGGTTTGTTGTTCATCTTTGACCCAAAGGGCACTTTTGTAGAACTTCATTTGCTGATCATTTCAGCAAGCAATAGTGTTTTCTTTATTATAGTTTTCGAGATAATGGCCAAAAACAGCAAAGTTGGACATTTCAGGGGCAATAACTCCTATAAGGGTTCGACGCACAACTTTATCCAAATGAAGACTTTTGACGAGTTTAATTTGCTGATCATTTCAGCAAGCAAATGTTTCTCTCTATCTATTATAGTTTTTGGGATAGTGGCCGAAAACTGCAAAAATCGTCAAATTTGACGTTTAAAGGGCAATAACTCCTATAAGGGGTCATTGCACGACTTCGACTCTATAGGGACTTGTGTAGAGCTTTTGATGCGGAAAAAGGAAAATCACCTCTATTTTTTCTATCTGTAATACCTTTTGAAATATTAGCCAATAATTGCAGTTAGTTTGACCGCTATGTACTATTTTTAGCCATGGTGGCCATGTGTTTTTCATCGACGGATATATAATTCACAAACTACGGTCTACACACCCTAAGAATCATTCATGCCAAGTTTGGTTAAATTATGTTTAGTGGTTCTCAAGAAGAATATCAAAATGTAAAAGATTAACGGACGGACTCCTATGTTCTTTTTAGCAATGGCGGCCATGTTTTTTCTTCGACAGGTATATAATTCTCAAATTACAGTCTACCGACCCTAATGATCATTAATACTAACTTTGGTTAAATTCTGTGCAGTGGTTCTCAAGAAGAAGATCAAAATGTAAAATGTTAACGGACGGACGGACGAACGGATGACGAACGCAATGTGATGGAAAATGCTCACCCTGACATTTAATCAGGTGAGGTAAAAAGGGGGGTTCCAGTCAATTTTTGCCGACTTTCACGTGATTTTTCAAAAATTTGCCGGGCAAAAATGGAGGGGGTGTGGTTCCGGGGGGTTTCCGACCTCGGAAACCCCCTTGGATCCGTCAATGGTTATCTGTTAATTATTCTTAAGAATATCAACTGTTTACAGTACACGGAGACACAACATAATTAGCTTTAAGCTAATCAAACTATTTTGTGGTAGCTTGTGTGTTTGTAATCGATCATTCTAAATAAAGATCAGTAACTATAGAATGGCAGTGTCCATCAATGACGCAAACTATGAATGATAATTATTAGTTCTACTGTCAGAGTGTGGATTTGTTTTACCGAACATAATTACAGTAAAACTTGAATAGAACGAACACGCTTAGAGCGAATTTACGGTTACAACGAACTAATTGCTATTCCCCGACCAACTGCTTAATAAATCTATATTAAAATGTGTGTTTATAGCGAATACAATTGAGCCATCTTGATAAATGCGTTTGCTTCCATCTTTTTTATTGATCTATTGGTAGCACTATAATTCCATATTCACACGTATTCCGGTTGTAATAGAATCATTAAATCGAATTTAAATTCGTTATAATTGTCGTATCATTTTTGAAATCATCTTTTCCTGAAATACGCATACCTGTATACAGCGCACTAACATTGATATTCCGTGTTAATTTACTATCGCATGGTCGTTGCCACTGCTGGTGGATTGTTAGTCCCCGAGGGTAACATCAACTCAGTAAGTTAAGTACTTCAGTGCTCGGTTGGAAACGGACTTTATATTTCTTTTATTTCTTGTAAGGAAATTGTCTGTCATAAATTTGTGAAATATGTAGAAAACTAGGGAGTTAACTCCCCATTCCAAAGCTATGTCGTTAGCTGAATTTGACACTTCTTTATGTCCCTTTTGATTATTTATGCTCGTCAACTCTTTCTGTTAACTTTTGGTTTTCAACTTTTCGGCTCGAGCGTTGCTGATGAGGGATTATTTCCTGAAATGTATACGCGTATATAGCGCACTTACTTTGGTATTCGGTGTTAATTTAAATAAGCGGTTTGAGTTCTTATCAACAATGACACATTAATACCGCATAGCATCCGAATTACGTGGTGATAATGCTTTTTATGCCGATCGGAAATTCAAAATGGTCGACAGCGAAGGTCAAAATTGCTTTGAAAACCTATGAATTACATTTTCGTCATCTCCTTGAGAACCACTGAACATAATTTAACCAATTTAACTTTGGGTGTGTTCACTATGAGGTACTACACAAGTGTTGTTATTTTGGTGCAGATCGATAGGAGACTTTGAACATTCTGATTGATCGATTTTCAAGAACCACTGAAGGCATTGTCGGGGGAAATTTATTAAAGTAGTCGTCCTACTCACTACCTTTCTCACCCTTCCTCTCCATCATCCTCCTCACTACCTCTCCCCTCCTTTCTCTCCATCATCCTCACTACCTCTCTCTCCATCCTTCCCATCCTCCTCACTACCTCTCCCCCTCCCCCCTCATTCCTCTCCATCCACTTTCACACTACCCCTCTCCCTCCTTCCTCTCCATCCTCCTCCTCACTACCTTTCTATCTTTCTCCTTCTCTTCACCAGCTTTCTCCCTCCTTCCTCTCAGTCATCCTCACTACCGCTCTCCTTCCTTCCTCTCAATCCTCCTCACTACTTTTCGTCCTGCTTTCTCTCCCTCATTCCTATTCATCCTCACTACCTCTCTACCTCCTTCCTCTCAGTCATCCTCATTCCCTCTCTCCTTCATTTCTCTCAATCCGCTACCTCATTACCTCTCTTCTCGTTCCTGTAATATTATCATCCACCTCATTACCTCTGTTTTTCTTCCGTCTACATCCTCCTTATTAACTCTTCCTCACTGCTTCTCTCCCTCCTTCTCCATCCTCTTCCTAATTACCTTCTCCGTATACTTTTCTCCTCCGTCCTCATACTCCTCCTCATTACCTCCTCCTCACTACTTCTCTCCTCATCGCTTACCTTTGTCACTTCGTCCTTTCTATCCTCTTCCTTCAAATCTCCTCTTCACTACCTGTTTCGCTACTTCCTCATCATTATTCTCCTCGCTATCTCCATCCTTTTCCATATTGACTCCCTCTCTAATTCATCCCCGTCATCCTCCTTATTTTATACCTCTATCTCTCCATCCTCTCCATCATCTTTTACCATTCTTCCTCCGACCTCTCTATTCTTCTCTTTATATTCCTTCCTTCCTGCCCTCTTCCTCAGACCTGTCAGTTAGCACTTAGTAAACATGGGTTTTTCTCACTTGCACTAAGGAAGATCGCTTTATCACTCAAAAGTGATTTCTCATCCTTTCCTCCTACCTCCTTATCCGTTCTCATTCCATGTTCATGCTGGCCTTAGTTATTACTATCATCATCATTGATACCCTCTTTCGTGCACATTTAACTATTATGTCTTCCACCATATGCATAGAAGTGTACACAAGAAAAACCCTATTAAAATAGGACGGGGGGGAACTAGTATGGGGGAAATATTAGTATGTGTTAACACATACTTGGTTTTCCGGGGGGGGGGGGNGGGGGGGAATTCAGCATATATTCATTTTTCCGGGAGGGGGAAATCTCAGTATATACTCATTTTTTCGGGATGAAATCTCAGTATATACTCATATTTCCGGGGGGGGAGGGGAAATGAGTATGGGGGAAAATTGAGTATGCAACACCGGTATGCAAAAACGGCGATGTCCATAAAGCAGAAAACTACCGACCAGTCTCATTACCATCTGTCACATGTGATCTACTGGAGCATATAATATGAAACCATATCCTTACACACCTAGAAAAGTACAACATTCTTACATCTTTAAACCATGGATTCAGATCAGGATATTCATGTCAGACACAACTGATTGTGACTTTAAGCGACCAACTACAATCATACGACCAAAACAAACTGATGTGGTAATACTTGATTTTTCAAAGGCATTTGATACAGTACCTCATGACAAACTAATGTACAAACTCGAGAAATACGGAATAAAAGGATATCTCCACAATGGCTCACATCATTCCTCACCAAAAGGGAAATGAGAGTCGTCATAGAATGCGAGCAGTCTAAAATGGCCGTTGTGGAATCAGTAGTTCCACAGGGAACTGCCCTTGGACCCTTATTATTTCCATGCCACATCAATGACCTGCCAGAGTGTGTGAAGTCTGAAGTTCGCCTCATTGAAGATGACTGCCTACTCTATCGCCAAATAAAAAAATAGAGAAGACCACATCTTGCTTCAGAACGACTTAACGTGTCTGGAAGAGTGGGCACATAAATTGGGAATGTGATTCAACGCTAAGAAGTGCTATATCATGGGAATCAAAGGTAAATCCAGCTGCCTATGCAACCTAGACAAGACAGTACTTCAACAAGTAACAGAAAACCCATATCTAAGAATCCTCCTGTCTGAATATTTAGGATGGTCAAAACATATTGCGAAAACTGCCAGTAAGGCCAGCTCTACACTTTGATTTGTGCGTCGCAACATCCAAAACTGTCCTATATCTTGCCGTAATACCTCATACATTGCACTCGTCCGATCAGTGCTAGAATATGGATAAGTCGTATGGGATCCCTATCTTAATCGAGACATTGATAAGGTCGAAAGAATCCAGCGAAATGGCACACGTTTCATTGCAAGGAACTATAAAAGCAGAAACGAAGGAGCAGTTAACAACATGCTTAAACAACATTACTAAGCAGAAGAACAAATGCCAAATTGGTGTTCCTGTACAAAGTGGTCGAGGGATTGGTCCCAACAATAGATCATGATACGTTTATTAAACCGAATAGACCAAAACGTCAAATTTACAGACTGTGTAGCACAACACATTATCGACCGTCAAGTGACAAACAATACTAGATCATTCGCGGTCCGAGTTTCGAAAACCAACTAATATAGGAATTCATTCTTTGTTGACACTACTGTGAGCTGGAACAAACTACCGGAGGACACAGTACGCGCAAAGACAGAGGAGTGCTTCAAATAAGCACTCCCGACCTGCTACTTATTTAGCAGCTCTCTCAACGATACGTTTATACCAGTGATTGTCCTGCATCGTATTTATTCAAATTCAGAATAAGGAATAATGATAACGCAGTAAGAAATGTTGTTTCAGCTCTGAATTCTGATACCAATAGGGTTGCTAGTAGCATGGAAAGACCAGCTATAAAACCAAATTGTAATCTAGACTGATTGAAAGATTGTTCTAATTTTGGTACATATTTATATATATATTCAAATAGCTTGGTGAAAACCGGTGTAACAGTAATTCCTCTATTGTTGTCAAGGATCTTTGGGTCTTTAGATTTCTTCAAAACTGGTGTAAGGGTATCTGAATTTAGCTTCTCTGCAAAGTTTCCTGTACTTAATATTTCATTTAATATTATAGTTATTATTGTTGTTGATACAGGTTTAGATAATTTAAGATGTTCTGAGGTTATTGCGAAAGACATTGAATTCTCTGCTGTAAATGCAAGAACCATTGATTCTGCATTTACAATTCTGTCGTTATTGGTGCTGGCTCTTTAAGTGTTGCCGCAGATTTAAACATTGGATGTACTCCATATGGAGCTTTTCCAGAAGACTTACTTTGTCCACATGCACCTGAAATATGAAAATAAACAAAACATTTTCAAGATTATTTATATGCTTTTGTCGATCGTTGTTTGTCCTTTTGTGCTTTTTCTTTAGGCCACAGTGCTGTCTGTTCCTCTTCGATATACGGATTCTGATTTGATATCTTCAAACTCGTCTTATATACTCTACTTTTATACTAACAATACCAAATCGCATTACAGGAGACAATTAACATTGACAAAAGGTTTTTCCTCGGAATGTATTATTGTCTAATTAAAAATCACCGACAGATCCCTCAAAAAACAAACTAAAAATAATAATTATATTCTCCACGTTGTATCTTCTTTCATAAATGCATTGTCAGAAGGAAGATCCCCTGTCGCCAGCCTGCTTCGAAAATGTAATCTACACCCACCCCTTTTACACTGCCAGACAAGATAAAACACATCCACCCCTTTTCCCTTTGCGCTGCCAGGCATTAAATAAAACTAAGCCCAGACTTTAAAAAAATCGGGCATAGTCGCCCCTTGGAAAATGACTTTTTATCTCCCCATTTCCCAAGACCTTAACATTTTGGACAAAAGAATGCGAAGAAATTGGGACAGCTCTCCTTATCCTAAAAGAGCACATTTCTTTGCTAGAGATAGCATCTGAATCAATTAATTATTAAGAAA
>MJUT01052009.1:26185-49224 GCA_002080005.1 Gigantidas platifrons
GTGCAAAGTATTTTTGGATTGTTTTTACAATTAAATTGAAAAGAAACAACCTTCGTCACCAATTGAAAAAATATATGTTAAAACGAGCTTTAATATCCCTTTAACTATATGGTATTAGAAGTGTATATGACATTATTTTATCAATATCATACCTTAATCAACCCTCAACCAATATAATGCTTTGAAAAGGTTGACAAAGGCATGATACTGAAGATCCCTATAATAATCTCCAAATATAACATTTCTAATTTTTTGTATATATTACACATCTAGACTTGCCTAATAAATTTATTGAACAAAAAATCCCTTTTGTTTTATTTATTTGTCCAAATGATTGTTGATGGTCACACATGCTAGGACTATATACGCCACATTTCAACAATCGTGGATCTGGAGAAAAAAAAATATTTGTGGATCATTTTCCTAACCTCTTAATGAAAAAAAAAAGATATCTCAAAGCATCATTTATATACAGACTGTATTGTATTACAGGAGATAGACAAACAGCAGGCATGTTCTTTTGTTGGTTTATATGTGTGCAGTTTTTAAACATTTTGTTCATCTACAAATTCTAATCTAAATCAAAAGTTTACTTACCGTAAAAATGACCAAAATCTTTATGAGCTGGAAAGAAATTAAATTCTGTGGTTAAATTTGTTGAAAATACATTAGTGCATTTTTCTCTTTTTTCAGTTAGACCTTGAGATCACACAGTTTTCGGTTTGTTAGTGATTCACTAAATGAACAATATAAGATGATTAAAACCTCTAAATGATAATGATAAATGCTAAATTGAATTTAAATATTCTTTTCTTCCATTATTACGACATTTTAACCATGCTGAACGAGTGGTGGAAAAATCTGTAATCCTCTNGAGGATTAAAATGTCTTGTGCCTTTCCCCGCATTAATTTCAAATTTTGAAATAAAGTTCGTAATAAATATTGGGAGAAACAAATTCTCCTTCAGTTGCCCAAGTCGGCAAGTGGGTTACGATATTTCTCCACTCTCGAGAGTTAAATTAAAAATTTTAACCACTCGCTTGACAGCTTGTGGTTAAAATTTTTAATTCAACTCTCCTGAGTGGAGAAATATCGTAACCCACGGGAAACTGAAGGAGAATCTATATTTACTTATGCTTATAAACATATAATCATGTGATACTGAATAATAATCCCTGAAGTAAAAATGGCAGATGGAAAAAATTTGAGTGATGATCTTGTGGCTATTGTATTGTACACAGCCCTCGACAAGGCCCAAATATTAGACAGAAACTTGAACTTGAAATCATTAAATTGAATTAATGCATGCCATATCATATATAATGTAGACATTTTATACCTTTCTTTCCATCACCTGATGTAAACTCATTGGCAAATTCTTCCTGAAACAAAAAAAGAAGAAGAGTTGTCTCCCTTTTCTAAACATCAATAATGCAATACAATCAGTACAAAATAGGAAATATAAATACTGAACATTTACTGATTAAACACAAATAATCAGTAATTCAAAGATAATAGGATGATGGATACTAAATTTACTGATTAGCAACAGAATATTCATACAATCAAGAGCCTTCTACTGATGTTCAAAATTGTATATCTTTTTTATTTTATAACCAATAATTATAATACCGTTATTTTATTTGCATAAACGACTTTTTGTGTTCATATCTGAAAAGTATCGGTAAACAAAAAACATATTAAATGAAAATGATACATTCGGTGCTCCATGAAGCCTGTAATCGTTCTGCTGGTTCCCATTCATATTTAACATCTCTGCTAATAAAAAGTTATTATACCATGTGACGGCCTTATTAGATTTCAGATTAGAATGAAATGAGGAACATTGTTGGAAAATTTAGATCATTTCTGAAAATTATTGTGATTTCAAAGGAGAAAATATACGATATTTTAATCAGTAAGAAACTGATAATCAAATGTCTTTTGTAGATCCATCATAAAATGCATGTATGTCTGGCAGTATTTCAACAAGACTGGAGGCAGATGTCTAATATTTCCAATACCCTTAACATCTATCTCATCAATTATAATTACTCCCATAATATTTTAATTTCTACTAATTCTTTTGTCCATTTAATGCACTGTGTCTATAGTAGATATCAACGCTACATAATTTCTACAATTTTATTTACCATTTAAATCATTGTGTATTTGTGTGGTAGATGTTTGTTCATTTGTTTGATGGTTTTTAACACCACTTTCAACAATATTTCAGTTATATTGTGGCAGTCAGTTTTATTGATGGAGGAAACCGGAGGACCCGGAGAAAACCACAGACTTTATCACATAATGTTGTACACCTCGCCCTGATCGAGATTCGAACTCACAACATCAGTGGTGATAGGCACTGATTGCATAAGCAGTTGTAAATCCAACTACTACACGATCACGGCCACCACGGCTCCTGTGATATAATTTCCACTATTTCTTAAATGTTAAATTGATGTGTATACAATAAATTATTTCCTATCCTCCTACTTACTGTTCCAACTCTGTTGATGGCCACTGTGAAGAAATGGTTTGCTATAGCAGCATTTCTGGCTTCTATTGGCCACATTGGTTCACTATAAATAGAAATCAAATGACTTATTGTCCATTTGTTTCTTGCTTTTTTCTGTGACTACAGCTTTAATGAGTCAGCAATTTTCAGCTATATCATGACAACAACAAGTTAATTCTCAATGAAATGATGATGAGGTCCACTTTGTACTGTACAAACATGCTTAGTTGGATTTTTATAGTGAAACAACAGTCTGCTGATAGATATGTCGTTCCACTCGGACACATTATCCTGATTCCGAGACAACCAGTCTTTGCTCTTTCTCCTTAATGCTGTGTGCTTAGTGGAGAAGCAACCAGATCAGGGATCAAACCCATGATTTACCACGCTCGAGCCTGCTAACCATTACACCATCGATGCGGTTAAATACAGCTTCATTATAAACAGAAATCAAAATACTGACAATGGTTACTCAGACTGTATTGCTGGTCACTGTGATTTATTAAAAACAGATGTCAAAATTCTCATATTATCATGAGCTTTCAGATAACATCCATGTATAGGTACAAGATTTGCTAGAGATAAGTGATGTAGACTGGTAAAATATGTCAAATAACTACTACACGATCACAGCCACAGTATAAATGAAATATGTGCAAATTATGGCAAGGACGGGCGCAATATAAATGACCGACATGTTTGGTGTATAATTTTACTGTAAACCAGATAGGGTTGACCTATAATAACATATAAAATTTGAAATCTGCTGCTTTTCTGCTATGAATGCAGCATTATGGTGCCAGAGCAAATACACACTGGCTTGTAGAACTATCTGGCTGAATGGAGTGACATGTCTACATGTAGATTATTGCCTCAGTGAGGAAGCACAATAAAAATCCAGTTCAGAGTGTTGGTCTAGTACAAAGCAGGTATCATCATCACAATGAAAAATGTTCTGTTCTCACCATGATTTAGCTGAAAAAAAAATCAGTTGCCCAGTGTTGAGCAACATTCATTTGCTCACTAATTGTAATGATATCGCCATAGCGAAATGCTGAATATTTCAGTTGAGTGTAGTTAGGGAAATTAGTTACCTTAAAGCCCCTACTGTTGCTGATGGATTGAATACAATTTCTGCTCCATTGATTCCATACATCATCCAATTCAAGGGGTGATGACGTCCATAACAGATGTTTATACCTATTTTACCTGAAAGTAGTTTTAGTAATTAACATCAGTATTTGACAGTAATTTTTGTAGATACACATCCTCAAAAAACAATGATTAAGCTAAATCACTTAATTGAAGAGTAATTGCAGGATAAATAAAGGGAGACAAACCTTATTTACTTTTGAAATTGGACCAGACTTACATCCAACAGAATGACTAATGTTGACAATTATGTGAAAAGTCATTTCTATAGACCCTTTATTACATAACATTAAAATGAATGAAAGCACCAAAGGTGATGTTAAATGATCGAACTGCTTGCATGTAGATTTTTTGTATGCTATGCACAATCGCAAAATACTTCTAGAAGAAGATGTCAAACTTTGAAATAGTAAATTGAGAGCAAACTCCAGAGACATCAATATGTTATTCACATAAAACAGCTTTTTATCCAATGTTCCAGAATATGTTACATTTTCTTGTATATACATTTGCATATATATAATAGTGAACATTTTGTCAGCATGGCCAAGAGTGAAAGACCTTGGTAAGTCTGCTATTAACAGGAAACCTACCTCGTCTGAATTATCGTTTACAACTCTTTACAAAACTCATTCCCACAAAACAAAACATGCAATGTAATGTAGATGTTCCTTTACCAAAGAATCTAATGGGATTAACTTTTTTAACCACAAGCAAACCATTGCTTGTAGTTTTAAAAGGTACAAGCATATTTTAGTGTTATCTGATATTTAAGAAGCATTGGGAGGGGGGGTGTAGGAGCTACTACTATAACATGCAACAACCCAGTTTTACATTCTATTACATTATTATTTTATTTCCCATCAACTGTTTACGACACTACATCTGTTTTGAAGGGGGCAAGCATATCAATGTGACAGTCAAAGTGAAATATATAGTGTATTCAGAACCATTTGTGGGTTTAATTTTATACCTTGGAAAAGGGAAATATTTTTCTATATGGGGTCTTTTTCGCAGAAGGGGAATGTGACTCTTGAAAAAATTTACAACACTTATTAATAGATTTAACAATAAACTTTCATCCAATGATATATATAATATATATATATAGCCTTCCGAAGACAACATCCGTGTCCTTTCCATTTTCATCTTTTTTGTTTCGAAGCCAACATCAACATTCAATTCCCGGAATTCCCTCATCCATTTACGGACACCTACTGGAGTATTATACAGGTTTTTTTTCATTAGCAGTATGTCAGCAGTGAGTCAAGGTTAACAGGTCAAAACCTCTTCGGGATTTTCTAGACTTTTCATTAGATAGTACGTCAAACATTAGAACACGTGTTGTCTAAAGCACTGGTTCCCAAGAACAAAACTACGATTGTCGAGAACTAACGACACTGACAAACCAGTTGAATTGTAACCCCAGCTGCGTAGGATATAAATAGACTATGTTTTAAAATTTATTCTAAATTTAAAAACAGAAAACACACATTTCGGAACAGGACAAAAGTAGAAATGTACAATTTTTGTACACTTGCTGAAATATCCACACACAGTTTTTGTTGTTCAAATGTCAATTTTCGAAAATCAAAGTATTTCTATATATTGAAATATCCATCCGCAAAATCCGCGTTGCAACAAAGAAATACTGATAGATGAGCAAACGTGCATATAAGTACCCGATTTTAAGGGGGATTTATAATATATGAATGTTGCATGCATGCTCTTTCTGATATTTAAGTTACTCGTCCTCTTACAATTGACTCTATATATGGACTATATTTTTGTCTGGGCGGAAGGTTGCGACACATGTTGTGTAAAGCAGTGTCTTCCGGTTTGCATGGGCGCTAGCATTAAACGATTTTCGATCGTTTAAAAATCCTTATAAAAGAAATTGTAATTTCAAAATTGCAGATTTAATTACTATTTACATGTTACTCATTAAATTCAAGTTTATATTGCAAAAATAAATAAATAAATAACAAAAATCTTAATCAATGTTTATTTTCAGATTCCATCAAACTAATAAGAACATCTGTTAAATATAATTCCCAAGATATGATAGAAATTTATCATTATAACATAAAGGACCAAGAAAAGACATTTCCAATGGTTTCCATTTTTTTTTTTTTAAATATTACATCAATTTTCTAAAACTTACCAAACTGTGTATCAAATACTTTATGTCCTGTATTACCTTCCATATAATATGTAGACTGAAATAGAATATAAAATGACTTCAATATTCTGATTCAAAACACCTACTATGGTACTTGATAACGTTCTATGTAGATATTTGTTGTCACACAATAACATATATACATTTGTAATTAAAAGTGGATTCGTGAGGGACAACACCTCAATTTTTGGCTAAACATTTTGCCCCAGCAGCACTACACTTTTCAACTCCTAATTCAAATACCTAATGTAGTATGTACATTTATTGAGTCTAATCTTATACACTTATCTATTCACACAAGGACTGAGGCATATAATGAGAGAGTGAGTGATTGTTGTTAAAACAACAAATGATCATTTTTTCAGCTATATTATGGGGAGAACATGCTACATCCGATGGGATGTTGATAATGTCCACTTTGTACTAGACCAACATGCTTAGTTGGATTTTTATAGTGAAACAACAGTTCGTGAATAGACATGTCTCCCCACTTGGACACATTATACTGATTCCAAATCAACCAGTCTTTGCTCTTTCTCCTTAATGCTGCCTGCTTAGCAGAGAAGCAACAAATACCAACTTGAAATTCATTGGTTTGATCCGATCAGGTCTCGAACCCACAATCTACTGCTAGCTCTTTGAAACAACAGTTTATGGGTAGACATTTCACTCTACTCAGACACTGAATTTGAGCCTTCCAGCACTTGCTCTTGCTGAGTGCTTAGTGGAGAAGTAACAAAAACTACCAATATTATATTCTTTGGTTTTACCTGACCATTGCTCTAGCTACAATCTACCACACCTAAACACTAAAGTAATGTATATGATTTATTAACAGAAATTCAAATTTTATTTAAAAAATCAAAAAAAGACTTATGACTGATCTAATAAATAATTAATATATACTTATTAATACATTTAAAATTGTAAATGGCACATGATACAAACCTCGTTGAAATCTCCCACTCGTGGTATATGGTTTTTCCTGGACTTTCCTAAATACTGTCCAGTATTAGATATAACCACTGTAAAGATATCATTATATAAATACAATGACATGAAATAGAGTGTACTGTAAATTATATTGTATAAGCCCTATTTTGTTTTCTTCCAAAAATATCCCAGGGCTTATCCAAAGATGACATTAATGACAGTTTTTCTGTATATCAGGAATATCCATAATTTGTTTTCTACCATACCTTGATGTGATGTTTGGCACTTAGAAACCAATCCAGATGTTCTATAATTTATGGGTTGTTTAAAAGTTATATTTTGATGAGATGCTAATGATTATGATGCTATAATTACACTTAATGCTGCATGCTTAGCAGAGAAGCAGCAAATACTAATTTCATAGTTTTCAGTTTGATAAGAACGAGGCACGAGAGCACGATCGACCACACTACCTATTACACCATCAATGTGATACCCTTTATTTGAAGATTTCTTTTGAGTAATCAAGATATTTCCATACCTGTACAAGAGCTTTGTTTTTGCTTTATATTTAAAAAAAACCAACAAATTTTTGAATGTTTTGTAGCTGAAGGGAGATACTCTCTTTGGACCCCCTAGGTCTTGAAGTTGTCATTTGTATCAGTGCCATACTAAAAGAAAACCAGTTATATCTAATAACATGCCTAACAGTAATTAAAGTTAGCAGAGATCTTTAAAACTCACCTAGATCACTCAGAGTCGTGGACTCACCAAAGCTTTCTAATTTTAGATTTTTACAATGGTGGGAATCACAAACATTTTGAGAAATGTCTTCTGGACTCATCAAAATAAGTATCCCTGGGTAGTGATGTCACAAATTCTAAGAAAGTCCATAATTCTTGTCAACTCTATAACTGTGTTTACATACCTGCTGTATTTGCTAATATATCCCCATGAACTTCATCCCTTTCTATGATAGGGGAGATAATCACCATGTTGTATTTTTTTGCCAACTGTAAATATAGATCATTTAAATTCCTATAAATAAATGTGATCTTCTTTCTCTCTATAATATGATATGCAGGGCTCCCACTACTTTCAAATTAGAAAGTGAAGTGACTTCTCCTTCGGAGAGCTCACAGGGAGAAGTGGGAGACAACAGAGAGAAGTGGGGAGACTTCTGGGAGAAGTTAATTGTGATTAATCAAAACATTGTTTCGCGACCCCTCTGACATTACCCTGCCCAAATTTAGTAAATAATTAAAAAGCTGTCTGAACTGATTTGTTCTGAGTTTTTGACCACACAAATTGCAATAACTCATGATCATATCTGTGTAATCTGCAGCAGAAGAATGATGCCTCTTTCAATTTGCTCAATGGTTCAACTATATTTAGCTTGGGAATAAAAATATAGCACAAACGTAAATTGCATTGCCACTGTCAGTCAAAACCTGAAGAAAGTAAAGGCTGTAATTATTATTTGCCAGACCTCAAATCAGATTGCAATAACGGAGGAAAGCTACTGTAGTTCCAAGTTTATTTTTTAATTGGATATATGCATTAACGTTAACACATGTCTGTTCGATAGATCGTAATATATATTAACCCGGTGTCAAGTATAAAATACCAATGTGGATGGATTAAAATCTGAAGCGTCTACATGCATTTCAACAATAATCATATTTGAATTGCAATCTTCGCATATATGAACATATTTGATATGAGAACTATGATTTTATGTCACAGAAATGAGAAAAAATAAATCAAAAGTTCGTTTTGCTGAAAGTAGCTGCGGACAAAAAGTTTGGTAATTATTTCCGGTAGCACAGTACCGCATTGCGTCCCCTTACCAAAATGGTGCCATTGTTGTTTGTTTACGAAAAAAAAATACAAATAGTTTTCTTTTAAGCCGGGCATATATAAACAATAAACAAAAGATCTACTGAACAAAATTAAAGTTTCTATAAACCGTAATGGATTACTTTCCAAGAAAATCACTTTCAAAATACTTAATAATGGATACGATAGATTTCAATAATGTTGACAAGTGCCAGTGAAGAAAATACGAGGCCGGCGACATAGGGCGACTCTTCAAAATTACAAGGCAACTTGAACTTCTCTTTTGACCAATGAGAAAGCGAAGTCAACCTTCACAAGGCGACTTCTTCGCCCAAATCGCCCTTCAACGTGAGCCCTGGATATGACTTAAATTTACAATATGAGCTAGTGTTATGAGGTGCAAAGTATGACATGTGGACAAAATATCGCTATATACATGTATTTCCGATGAAACCTCTTATTTTCTGTCAAAAACTACTCCTGAAATATTTTTTTTATTTTGATGACATTTAACCATTTTCAGGATTTTATGTAGTTTCATCATTTAAAAAAAAAGAAATTGCAAGTTAAACATGAACTTTTGACTTCATAATGATAATTCACAACAGAAGTAAGTAAAATTCTGAATTTAATGGCCAAAAAGAATTACTACATGAGAATGTTTTATCTAAAAAAGGTGGTCTTCTATGACATATATATGGATATTTCTAAAAAGGAAATAAGTTTTGTCCACATATATTGAAGATAGGCACTGAATTGATAGGAAATACATACAATCAAAAGCACAGCGTATCACTAGTGTAGAGAGAAAAACCTGAAAAAAAAATAGTCCATGACAATTTATCTACTTAAATTGAAAATAATAACCACAACAAAGCTTGGTAATTGAATACAGATATTGTGCCAATAAAGCAAAGAGTATCGTGGAGTACAATCATTTTATTTTTGTTCAATGCAGGTGATGACATGCTATTTGGGGTTATGGTGTTTAATGCTACTTTCAACAACATTTCAGTTATATCGTGGCAGAGGAAATCTGGACTTGTCAATTACTATGTACATTTACAAACATTTTATGAAATATATACCTCTTGTAACATTTTAGTGGTAGCACCATTTTCTGCAGATTCTGCAAATTCACACCAAGGATGTTTCTCACGAGTACAAAAGGCAAATGGCATTGCTGTTAGAAAAGTAAACAATATTAGTAAATTTGTACCATATCTTTACGATAATCAATTCTTAGAATTTACTAATATTTCTATCTGACACTTACTTTTTTTCATGGAATAAATATCCCTTATTAATTGCCATGCAATGTAAATCATATTTGTTACAATAACACAATTTTCACTCGATACAAGTCAAAGCTTTTATTTTTTAACTCTGCAATGTTTAAACTATCATGTCAAGTGCTGTAAAAACAAGATGAACTGTGAGCTAATGCTCACTTATGATACCCCCACCGCTTCCCACGATATGGGGTACCTATATGAAGCTTGTTACCAAATGTCAGATTTCTGCCATCAATAGTTGCTGAGTAAAATGAGACGAAAAATATCTTGGGACAGACGGAAGGACGGACAGAGGTAAAACAGTATACCCCCCCTCCCCCTCCGGTGGAGCGGGTGTAAACACTATCTCTAATTGAAATCTTGGTATTTCATGGCCATCTATAATATACTGTATCTAGTCAGTAAAGTAAGCCATCATGTATATGTGTGTTCAGGGTATTTCATGGCCATCTATAATATACTGTATCTAGTCAGTAAAGTAAGCCATCATGTATATGTGTGTTCAGGGTATTTCATGGCCATCTATAATATACTGTATCTAGTCAGTAAAGTAAGCCATCATGTATATGTGTGTTCAGGGTATTAAATTTACCTCTTTTTATGATTTTCCGATTGGATTTTGGAGCTATTCCCACAGTGTAGTATATTTTGTTTTTCATTTCATTATTTGTGTGTTAGGGGTATCAAATTTGCCCCTTTTTACAATATTTCATAGGGATTTTTGTTTTATTAATCAAATTTGTAACATAGTAATACTGATACATACTCCATGCTTCTTGTAGACAAAGTATATTGACACCAGACAAAGCAGCTACTTCTATAATCTCAGAAATTCTTTGATGTAATGATTCAATCTGTAACAAAATAAATATATATTAATGGCCGATTGAGTTTTCATAATCTTACAGTACTCATACTCCAAAATAGCCCAATCAGAACACTTTATATAAAATACAGTGTTCTGATTGGCTCTTTTTTTAATGATTGATTTGATTGATTTTTGGTGTTTAACGCCACCTTCAACAATATTTCAGCTATATCATGGCGACCAGTTTTAGTGGTGGAGGAAGCCGGAGTACCCGGAGAGAACCACCGACCATGGGCAAGCAACTGGTAAACTTTATCACTTGCGGTTGCGAGTCGAGTGCACCCTTTTTTGTCATTTACAAAGCAGAGTGCGAACCCACGCCGTATTGGTGATAGGCTTGTATGAGTTGTTAGATCCAGCGACCTAACTCATTCAGCCACCCGGGCCCCGGCTCTTTTTTTTAGCATGAGTACAAAAATAGCATTGGTGACAGGATAGTGATATTACTATTCGTATATATTCATCACCTTAACCACTAGAACATCAACAGAACTATATAATATAGCTGTAAAAACTACAATCAACAGAACTATATAATATAGCTGTAAGAACTACAATCAACAGAACTATATAATATAGCTGTAAGAACTACAATCAACAGAACTATATAATATAGCTGTAAGAACTACAATCAACAGAACTATATAATATAGCTGTAAGAACTACAATCATGTTAACTATATAATATAGCTGTAAGAACTACAATCATGTTAACTATATAATATAGCTGTAAGAACTACAATCATGTTAACTATATAATATAGCTGTAAGAACTACAATCATGTTAACTATATAATATAGCTGTAAGAACTACAATCATGTTAAGCATTTGGTTTTCAATCAGTTGAAATAATATCATAGTTAACAATGGCATACCTGTCTAGTTATCGTTTCTGTAGTAGGAACCACTATTTGGTTCTGTACTGCTCCTACCCTCACAATTTTTGGTTGACGTAGATTTTCTTTCTCTGCAGTAAAACAAGAACCTTTCAGTTCAAACTGTCTCTTCCCAGCTAAGTCTATGGCCTCCTTTGGTAAATCAAGAGATCTATAACAGACCAAACAAAAAATTTAACAACGCAAATGAATAAAACATCTATATTTAATAATGTTATTTGTATAATGTGTTCAATATTTCTCTTAATAATGCAAATTTTGAGTTCTAATCCCGCTCATGGCGAGGTGTTCTAGATACAGCATTATGTGATAAAAATTTGTCAGTGGTTTTCTCCTAGTACTCCTGTTGCCTCCACCAATAAAACTAAATGCCACAATATAACTGAAGTAACTGAAAGTGGCCCAAGTCACTGACAAATTTTATCACGTCATCAAGTACATTATGTGATAAAGTTTGTCAGTGACTTGCGACAGGTCTTTTCCGTTTTCCTCCACCAATAAATCGAGGATTTGTCAGTGACATTAATATAACGTCATATTAGAAATCAACGATACAATAAATTAATGAAATTATTATACCTCAGTATATATTTTCTATATAAAATTAAATGCAGATAAAATTACTATTTTGCACATAAAAATCCAATTGCTGATTTTGTTTAAATAGTTTTGATGACTGATCATGACTATTATCCCTAGGGAAAGTCATCGAGTTCAGTTCAAACAGGATACGTTTTCCCGCGATTTTATGGTTCGGATCTTTCGTGTTTTAACGTACATGCACCTATATGTATATGCCCGAGAGATACCATTAATATTTGTTTACCAGACGATAAAATGGCATCTGGTTAGAGCATACAGTTTATTGTTGATATTTTTTCTTAATACATGTATTACTATTAAGAGCTTCTATTTGTGTCTTTTAATAGCCATATTTTCCCAGATTGCCTTGGGTATAACAAAACACTTATTTACTAGCTATTCGGACAATAGCAAGTTTATTGTTCCCTTCGACACCAACTATTTCCCTCCGCTTCTCGTCGGGAAATAGTTGGTGTCTCGGGGGACAATAAACTTGCTATTGTCCTCATAGCCAGTAAATAGGTGTATACTGTTTCTCCATCGGCCATGATTGTGCTGTCAACATGGAATACATGTACCTACATATACAAAATTCAAATATATGCAGTAGCCCTGCTACCTGGGACCGGGAATACCTCAACAAATAGGTTGACCTCCAGCCAATGCTCTAACCTTCTGAGCCAAAGAAGTACTTCCCCGGCTCAGCCGATTAAGGCTGGCTTTATATCTTCACCACTTCCGGTCACACAACACCCTCCCCTCTTTTCTTCTAGGAGGGTGTTTCATCTCGTGGGTTCGCCACAGGAGGTCAAATCTCATCGAATTATCATCTAAACTCTTCCCCTGCCTGTAGCGGTCACCCACAGTATCATTGTAGTAGCCAGCCTGCTACCTGGGACCAGGAATACCTCAACAAATAGGTTGACCTCCAGTCAACGCTCTAACCTTCTGAGCCAAAGAAGTACTTCCCTGGCTCAGCCGATTAAGGCTGGCTTAATATCTTCGCCATTTCCGGTCCCACAACATATATAAGTAAATAAAGTAAAGTTATTGCATATACTGTATGTATTAAATATGTTGCTCTATTTTTATTAAAAAAAAGTATAGGACAGCACAATCATCGCCAATTAATGATGGAGATGCCCTTTCATCAGCAGCATGACAAAAGTGGTTTGTGTTGATGCATAGTTTTCAGCAATCCAATCATGTGGTGGAGAAATGTTACTGCAGTTTAAAAGTGAATATCATTCCTTAAAAAAAACCAATTTGTTTACATTTTTGCATTGGAATCCTTTTTTTTTTCATTACAAAAGACACAATTTCATGACATTTTTCGATAATACCCAGGACCACTGAGGGATGAACTTTATAGTGGAAGAAGACAATTGACTGTATGGATATTTTTGTATTGATATTTTGTCTTGTGTCTGTGGTTGAGCACCCCTCTTTTCCCCACAACTACATTCTTAGTTCTCCTGCTTAGTATTTTAAGGCACTCGATTTTGTGAGTTCAAATCATTTTTTGCTATATTATCTTTCTGCTCATTCTGGGAAAAATATATTATTGATGTCTTTTAATTTTTCAGAATTTTTTTAACATTTACGGTACGGTATCCTGAATGTAGGACAACGACTCTGCCGACTCTCAGCTGCTAAGGTAGGAATGACATTTTTCATGTAAATTTTTCATACCTAAGTTGTTTTCCATAAAGAATCCGTGTTACTTCTGCTAATTCTTGAGGTGGGAGATTCTTTGCAAGAGACTTTTCAATGCTTTCAAACTCAGCTGCCATCGTATCAGATGATATTGTCGATGAGGATAGAGAATTATGAAAGTAAACTAAGAGTCAGATGCATTCCGAACTGCAATAGATCAGTCCACTTTTGATCAGGAGTATCGTGTATTTTTCTTTCTCAGAAAATAACGCGAACGTCGATATTAAGATTAAATATTTTAATTCAGATCAGACTTTAAAGAAGAAATTTTGCTTTGTACTTGTGAAGTCACATATCTGACTTTTTTTTTCAAACAACAAATTTCATTAAATCAGTGTAAACCCCTATTAATCGATGAGCTTGAAAATGGCGGAAGACATTTTGCCGGGAAAGTACAAAAAGATGCAGAATGGTAAATTTGAGCTCGGACACACTTGTGTATGCTGTCATGATAGTTTACTATATAAGAAAACACATTACATATAAAATATTCAATCTGATCTAAATCACAGGGGCTTGCCATTGCACGTGCAGCTACTCGGACAGGACAGGACCTCGGACTCAATTCCACCAATATTAACAACAATCACCTCTAAACAGTGATGGCCATCAATTCCACCAATATTAACAACAATCACCTCTAAACAGTGATGGTCATCAATTCCACCAATATTAACAACAATCGCCTCTAAACAGTGAAAGTAATAAATTCCACCAATATTAACAAGACTTTGCTTTGGACCACAGAGGCTTGTTACGATTTTTTGTATCCCTCGACTACTCTAAAAAAAAATCGTAACAAACCCCTGTGTTTGGACAGGAGAAATAAATAGGGGAATCGATAGACACTGATATTATGGTCACGTTCGATTATCTCCCTTGATTGCAGATGTAAACGCATCTATTAATTCTTTTTTATGTTCATTATTCTGAACTAATTCATGTATAGTCTATTGTAATTTGTATTTAAAAGATAAATGTTTGTACATTTCTCATCAAATTATAAGAATATTGTATGTGCACTGATCCTGATCCTAGCGACCTACATGTACCACTCGCGGTATTTACTCCATTGTACTATTTGTTGACTGCATGATCAGGATTTAGGATTGGGGTCCCCTAAAAGTAGGAAACGCCTGGTGTCTTTGATGAAAATTCCAAGAATTTCTAGGATGTTGCACACTTCAGCCTCTGGTTTGTTCATTGAGAGGATAACTTCTGGTGTTAGCTGATGTATTCCTACATGTAGCTGTTTTTGTAGATTGTGACGCATGATTTCCCTCTGGATGTCATACTGTGGGCAGGCAAGTAAGAGATGTTCTGTTGTTTCCTCCTGTCCACAGGTGCACAGTGGAGAATTAGTGTCCCAGATTGTACCTATATTTGTTCAAATGCGAGTAGCCGGTTCTGAGTTCCGATATAATGATGGCAATTTCCTTAGATGGCTATCCGGAACATCTGCTCAATCCTATCACTGGTGTTAATTATGCTGTGAAGATGTCTTCCCTGGCTACTTAGGTCCCATCTCCTTTGCACTACACCAGCTGCAGTCTACCAAGGTCAAGGATTTATTTTTATATAGTAGGAAGGATATGAATTCGTATTTTCTCGCTTTATATCGTGTGGTGAGGTTTTATGCTACAACAGAGTAAAAATTAATTCATTCATTTTGAAATGCCTTGAGAATTCGTAGGAAGATCAACCAATTACACTAAAGTTCGTGTTATACATCGTCTATATACTACACTACAAATGTACACAAAACAATCCTTGGATATGCCGATATAGGTTCAATAGAAAAGTTTTTTTTATATTTTTTCTGTATCACCCCTCATACATGTAAAATAAACAAAAAGTACAGTAGAGTTTCATACATCTAAAAACATGTTAAAAATGATAAAGCAAAGAAACCAATCATGCCAAGTTTTGTTCTATATATCGAATACACATTTGTACTTTTTGGTATGTCGATTTCATGTAAACAATGAAGTTTATTGATTTCTAAATAGGCCACCCCCATTTCTGCCCAGAACGCCGCCATTTTGACAAATGATGGTAAACAATCCTTAATAAATACAAATCAGGAGCACCGTTTTCAATAAAACTCCTCCTATTCATTGAAAAATATTTATATTATCACAAAAATGACGGCTCCGCTTCAATATTCGCTATGATGAGAGAAAAGAGGAGTTTGAAATTTAAATTTGAGTTTGATTATGAAGGTCAAAAGGGCAAATCGATTAATGTCAATTATTGATGAAATATGGGTGATACATCTACAAAATGTCGATATTTTATCAATGATTGGTATTTAGAACAAATATTTTCACTTTATACCTATAATTATGGTTTTATATACAATGTACTTACAAATACTGGTTTAAAATGTTGAAGCGATGAAAATTTCCACCCGATTAATCAAGGCATGCGCATCGTCAATGAATTGCACTATGGGTAATCTCGCCACGCAACATACTTCCATACAATCTATGTTAAATCTCCCGAGATTCATATCCTTCCTACTATATAACTCCTTGAGTCTACCATGCAAATAAATCCAAATAACCAACATTGCGATTGGGTTTTTAGTAATATAATTGATTTTAAATGCAATCACCTCGAAAATCGGGCCTGCTTTGGATCAAGGATTTATATAAATCCTTGTTTGGATGATCCTTAGATTGGAAATCCAAGGTGGCCACTATTTTAGGACTTAGTTTTTAACATAGAAGAGCTATATTGAAAAATTATTAAAAAGGTTAGCTTTTAAACTACAAACATACATATCTATATCATGTAATTCTGTCAACAACATTTTGTATCAGTATGGCTCATCTCCTCCAATGGAGTAGTGTTAAGTATCAAACCCAAATCACTTTAGTTATTAACGGTGATATTAATCCAAGTAGTAGTACTATAATATATATATATACAGGCACTGTGGCCAGAACAGCTTCCTACTTCTAACAATTTGACTTTCCTTAGAATTAGCCATTAAATAATTGTTGGGGCCTGGGTGGCTCAATGAGTTAGGTCGTTGGATCTAACAACTCATACAAGCCTATCACCAATACAGTGTGGGTTCGCGCCCGGCTTTGTAAATTACAAAAAAGGGTGCACTCGACTCGCAGCCGCTAGTGATATAAAGTTTACCAGTTGCTTGCCCATGGTCGGTCGTTCTCTCCAGGTACTCCGGCTTCCTCCACCACAAAAACTGGTCGCCATGATATAGCAGAAATATTGTTGAAAGTGGGCGTTAAAACACCAAAAATAAAAAAAAATAAAAAATCCTTCACCACTAAAAGTGGTCGCCATGATATAGCTGAAATATTGTTGAAAGTTGCATTAAAACATCAAAAATCAATCAAATCAATTTAAATAATTGTTTGAATTGTCTAGGACTACAAGTTAAGGGTAGATAANTCTCTCATTATCGTGAAGGTGACAAATTTCAAACTCTTGTCGAATTCTTGAACTACTCTGATTTCTTCATCAAAATCTGGTTCAAAAACCTGTCCACCTGAAACTTTGTCTGCTACACTCACGACAATACAGTCGGTTTTTCTTTGGCCAGTGTCCTCGTGATCTGCCACATCTTGGAACACATCTTCCCATGTCGATTTGTTTGGGAAGTTACATATCCGGTTCACCACGACTGGTTTTATTTTGTTGTCTTGTACATATTTTATTCTCACGGAGGAGCTAATTGTAAATGTTCCGTCCATTTATAGCAGACAGCATGCCGTTTTCCGAACTATTTTATTATTCACCATATCAAATGAAAACATTCAAGGGGTATCGAAATATGAAATCTAGGTCTTAAACGCGATTTAAGAAATCTTGGTTTGCACGCAAGTAAAGAGCTCCGACTTCTATTTCTAGTACTTGGACACACCGGAAAATCGGCATTGAAAAAAATAATTCTTGATCTATTTTGGCAATAAAATAATTAGAGTCGCACCGATTTTTCAGAGTCGGGCGGGTTTGGGGAAACAAACAATATTTTATTTTTGGCCTAATGTTGTATAACAGAAATAATTAATAGGATGTTCCTTTTATACATATCACTATCTTTTTACTTTGGTTATATTTTCAGGGGAGATAATGCAGACAGTAGCAGGAGAGTTGTTGAAAGAAGTAGAAAGAATTTACAGAGATTCAGGAAAATGTACATACACTGTTTTCTGTTTTTAATCTTCTAAACCTTCCTCTATACCCTCTTCCCCCTCAGTCTTACTCGTAAAAGACTGCTTGAAGGAGTTTGTTAGTGGTCAATGTTGGAGAATCTAGATCCAAATTATGTATACTCTGGTTTCTTCGGAGGTGGAGAGGAACACTTTTATATGCATTATAATTTGTATTTAGAAAAGTATAACTTGTATTATAGCAATTTCTGATATGATTTTGTATATTTTGTGTAGTTTTTATACACAGATCGGGCGGGTGTCCACACAGGTTTCCGCACAATAACTTTAGTTCTGTATATCGGATCTTTACCAAACTTGGCCACATGATTCCCCTGTGGACGGGGAAGACCCCTATTTATTTTGGGGTCATTAAATCAAAGGTCAAGGTCACCATTACTATAAATATAATTTTTGACATGGTCGTTTCCGAACGATAACTTTAGTACTGTATATTGGATCTTTACCAAACTTGGCCACATGATTCCCCTGTGGAAGGGGAAGAACCCTATTTATTTTGGGGTCATTAGGTCAAAGGTCAAGGTCACCATTACTATAAATATAATTTTTGACAACAGGGTCGTTTCCACATGATAACTTTAGTTCTGTATATTGTATCTTTACCAAACTTGACCACATGATTCCCCTGTAGAAAGGGAAGAACACTATATATTTTGGGGTCATTAGGTCAAAGGTCAAGGTCACCGTTACTACGTTTGATAATTTATATATAGACGGGTGTATTTTGTGATGCACACATTTCTTGTTTTTAATATAATTTTATATCTTTTATATAGTTTTTTATTTGTATATAATACAGAGTACAATGTAGTTTTATAGTGTTTTATTAACTTTTATTTTCTTAATGAAATTCCTAAAAAATATATTATATACTCACTGGTATATATTAATACCACAATATAGCTGAAATATTGCTGAAGTTTGCATTATATACCAATCAATCAGCTGTCTATCAACCAATCAAGTGATATATGCAACAAAAAGAATCCAATACTATGAAAATAACAAAACATAAATGTATATACAGACATAATTTCTGAAAGCTTATACCACCACTTGTTTAAATATTTCTTCTCTTTTTTAGTAACAGATGAAATACTTTCTGCGTAAGTACCTGCTTTATGAGTGAGTGATTTAGTGATTGTTGAATGCCAAATGAGCAATTTACAGCCATATCATGATGAGGATAGGTTATAGTCAATGAAACAATGATGTCCGCTTTGTACTAGACCAACATGCTTAATTTGATCTGAAACAACAGTCAGCAGTTATATTATAACACACTCTGAGGGAAATATAATGCACTCGAAAACTGATTCTGAGCCACCCAATCAGAATCTGCTTTTACTCCTTGCTTTGCAGTGAAGCAGTAAATATCAGTTCTAAAGTCTTTGGATTGATCTGACCTTTGGATTGACCTGACCTTTGGATTGACCTGACATTTGGATTGACCTGACCTTTGGATTGACCTGATCTTTGGATTAACCTGACCTTTGGATTGACCTGACCTTTGGATTGACCTGACCTTTGAATTGACCTGACCTTTGGATTGACCTGACAGGCTCAAGCCCAAAACCTACCACATTCAAGGCGAGCACACTAAATGCAGTTCCTTCTTGTAGTCCTGAGATTCCATTACACTCGTGTCATTTTAAATATAAAGATTCAAACTGAATCACTTTCAGGTATATGTTTTGTTGAAAGGTCATTTATGATGTCTTTGAGATCAAAAGACAACTTTTAGAATGCCTAACAAGCTGATAGTCTAGTCAATTTAGCCCAAAAAGTTGCTCAACCTGCAACTAATTGCAACACAAGGTTTTTTGAGTGCAAATAAGAATATGGACTTGTATCAACAACATGCTAAAAATATAATTTGCGGAAAATGGTATTTTGGGGTGAAATGTGTGTTTTTATGACTAGAAGGTTTGGGGCAATATATATCTATTAAACACTGTTACCTGTTACAGGTATATCTGTATCTTGCAGGGATACTTGCAACTCTTACTGGGATATATAAGTCCATGTTGACTGGATGTCTATTAGACATAATCTTCCTCTTTTGATGGAGGATGCTATATATTATCCCCCTGTAGCTACCAAATATTTTTTTCCATCCTGTTTTAAGTTTCCATGTTCTAACTTCAGATTTCCATGGCCAAATATTTTGAAATTTGTATACAATATTTTTGACCACTATACTTAGGTCGAGATGCAATTCGTGTCTTGGTTTAGAGTTAAGAACCTTTATCGAAATATAGAAAATTTGTGGTTTTCTTACTCTTAACTTCAGTTTCCCTTTGCCACATGTTTTGAAATTTTAACACATGGTTTTGAACACAATACACAGGTAAATTATTTTTCCTTTTTTTCCCACTGCTGAAAGATGTTGTCTACTGCACCAGTTATACATATAGCTTTTAGCTTAATATTAGTTGAAAAACAAAATATTTAGTTATTTTAGGTAGATATCATATATAGGCTATTGTTAAAAGTTACAAAGTTTGGTTGTGTAGTGACTGAAAGGGGCATACATTTAACTCTAATAGTCACTGACTGTTAGAGTTAAATGTATGCCCCTTTAGAGTATTGCTACATTTATTTGAACAAACTCAGTCTATGGTTTGAGATTTCAGAAGTTACTGACCTCAACTTAAAAAAAAATAAAGAAAATTTTTGGCCTGAAACTTAAAAAATAGCAAATTTGAAGTACAATGCTATGAAAAAATCAACTAAATTTACTGGCCCAATTAGATTTTTACTGACCAGAGGCAATAGGAGCATTGCTAAAGGAGGGCCCGGGTGACTCAATGAGTTAGGTAGTTGGATTATCTAGCAACTCATACAAGCCTAACACCAATACAGCGTGGGTTCGCACCCGGCTTTGTAAATTACAAAAAAGGGTGCACTCGACTCACAGCCGCAAATGATAAAGTTTACCAGTTGCTTTCCTATGGTCGGTGGTTCTCTCCGGGTACTCGGGCTTCTTCCACCACGTAAAACTGGTCCCCATGATATTGCTGAAAGTGGCTTTAAACATCAAAAATCAAACCCATTTCTAAAGTTGCACACTGAAAACTAAGTGATACATCACCAGTAACACTTAACTGCAGATTTTATTTAATTACAGATTAAATTTTGTATTCCAAGCACCATTATTACCTGCCCTTGATTTAGTGGATCATAGAAATGTTTCTCTCATCACTGCACCAAGTGGAAGATCTGTTTACCAGGTAAATCTTGTTTACACTGCACCATGTGGAAGATCTATTTACCATGTAAATCTTGTTTACACTGCACCAAGTGGAAGATCTATTTACCAGGTAAATCTTGTTTACACTGCACCAAGTCAAGTGGAAGATCTATTTACCAGGTAAATCTTGTTTACACTGCACCAAGTGGAAGATCTATTTACGGCTGAATCACAATCAGGTGGGATTATTTTGTGTCACATTAGGTCAAAAATGAACTTTATCCTAGACTTTCAAGAGTTACCTCATTTGCAAGCACTACATTTCTGGCATAATATCTGAAATGTTTTTAAAAATTCATGCAGGCACTTTTGAGAAATGCTCATTTATATAACTGCAAGTAGACCTACCTACAGACTCTACACAAAGCACAATCACAGAGCTAACTTTCAATAAACTTTTATTTCTAAACAACAAAATCAAATAGGTTAACTAGAAAAACATCAAAACTTTCCAGAAAATAAAAAAAAGATAAGTATGTAGCATTTTTGGAAAAAAAATTGGTATTTGAATAGCAACCGAGAGCAATTTTTTTTAATTTAAAATTTTTCAAATAATGTAGTTCAGAAAAAACCCACAAATAAATGAATATTTCATTCTTAAAAGAGGCATTGTACATGCTACCATAGTATGCAACATAAAATTTTGTTGATATCTTATCATGAATAAAAAATTTACTTATTAAAAAAGTGGTGTTCAAAGACCTACGGACTCTACCAAATTCATGTGTTTCTTGTAATTATTATAAAGTAGGTAGTAATACCTAAATTAACCATTTAAATTTAATGTACATTTTGTAAGTCTATAGCTGCTAAAGTACTAAAGATCTGGTAGAATAGAAAAAAAATATACATTCTTATACAACAAGCAAGTGGACACATTTGCAACCGGCATATTAAATTTGGACTAAACATATTACAAAAACCAAAAGAGCAGTAATTACAACACAAAATAAAAGATTAAAATGGTAACATGATGGACTCATTTCTAAAGTATAGTAATATGGGAGGAAAAGTTATCTCTAGGCAACTACATTCTTGTGAAATTGTGGATCTTCTGTGTTTTCACATTTAAAAGTTAATTCAGATATTCAGGTTTTGTCTGTCTTTACATCTCTAATTTAAATTTGTGTAGACCTTTTTTGCAGATCTTCAGCCTTCAGAGCTGCATTACAACATTTTTGACATAGACCTGACCTCCTGTAAGCTTCAGATACTTGCATTGTTTAACTTGAGGTTTTCTGAACAGAATTAAAACCAATTTTATCATTTAAAAACTTTACTTCGTATCTGCTATATACTTCAACTACAGTTACAGACATGATATGTTTGTACCAATTCAACATTTCTGCTTTCTTTTATCTTCAGAACCACATTCTTATTTGGTACTTCCTACTTATATCTGGTGACAAATAGAAGTTGATTCTTCTTCTCCTTACATCATCTGATACTGTGTCTTTTCTCCTCTGTCTTTTCTTAAGCTCCTCTAAGGTTGTCCACTGATTTCCTCTTTTGTGGTGTTTCCCAATATCTAGCACGAATCTGATATTATATTTTCTACTAATTGACATGAGTGCTGTTTGTACAAAGGTAGTATA
>MJUT01052009.1:58858-75091 GCA_002080005.1 Gigantidas platifrons
CACCCGAGGGTAAGATTTCAACCGTTCGCCGACGAGGCTCGCTGAGTCTGCGAACGATTGAAATCTTACCCGAGGGTGTCGGAGATTTCCCTGTCTTGCACTTTTTGCCGGTGTTTGATTTTATTTCTCACTTTTATCAGCTGTTACCTAATTGTTTTGTTTACATTCCCGATCGAGCGTTTTCCCACAAATTTTGTTTCCATTGCTGAAGTAAATATTCAATTTATTCATATGCATCCGTGTCTTGGCAATATTTTAAATGTATTTCATAATAAAATACAATGTATTTAATATATGATAAATGTAACTCAACACTACAACAGCGATCCTGTGGCTGTGAAAAAATATTTGAATTTGATCAAAGGGAAGTAGCGTTAGTTACTAACAAGGGAGAGTACTCTATTATTTACTCAAAGTAAACAAACGACTGGAAGAGAGTCTTACACCGTGAAACACGAAAGGTGCACGATTGTTAAATTGTTAGCTAGCAGAATAGTATACATACATTAACTTAAAAATACTTATGTAATAGAATCGTGGTTTTATTGGTGAAGCATGGAGAACTGGCATACCTGTTAACCCTCCCGCATTTCGCGGGAGACTCCCGCTTTTGAGCTCGGCCTCCCGCAAAGAACGTGCCTCCCGCGCGGGAGACTAAAAACTCCCGCTTTGAAATACTTCTCCCACATTATCTCCCGCGACCATAAATTTGATTAAAATCGAAAAGTTGGACGCCATTTTTGTTGTTTTTATCAGCGGGGTCATTAAAACATTTGCGTGAATCAGCCGATTGTTACTCGGAATTCTCTCGGTTTTTACTAGAAACGCCGATAATGTAAGTTGTTTACAATATCGAATGGATAACTACACGAATCAAAGTTGTGAAAAAAGAAAATTTGAAGGCGAGTATCGTTCAATTACTTACTTAAATACGAAAAAAACTTTAAAAAAAATACAGTTCAACTATGTCACAATCAAGGAGACGTTGGAATTCAGGACCCTAGCACCCCTTCTTCAAAGAAAAAGAAACATTATTGCAAATTCATGGAGGACTGGACAAAATTATACGATTGGGTGCAGCCTACTTCTTTAGGGAATGATATATGGCATTTTGCAAACTTTGTTCTACAAATTTTAGTGTCAGCCATGGTTGTGTATATGATATTAAAAGACATGCTGATGGAGATTCACACAAAAAAGCAGTTGCTTCAACAAGGAAATCAACCAATCTTAAAAATGCAGACCCAGAGAGAATTGTTTCTATGTTAAAAAAAAAAATCCAGACAGATATGAGATCTGAGTTTAGCAATGACACACTTTGTTCTTTATTATGTGCAAAGCAAAATCAAAACTTGTGTTATGAGTACAAACCAAGTGATCAGCAAAACAAGCTGTATTGTCCTACCAAAGTGGTTTGAAGTAATGTTGCTCAGCAACAACAATAACAGTTGCACAGTAAATTTTGTTTGCTTTAATCTAAAAATTTTAGTGTAAAAAAGTTCGTCACGCAAAATCTCTCACATTAAATAGTTGGAATGTGGGAGATCTCCCACATACACAATCTCTGAGGTTAACAGGTATGAACTGGGGGGCAGTTGACATAAACTGTACAGCATGCATTTGCCGGTAAAATGCACGTGATTTTTTTGTCTTGCACTAGTGCAAGATAAGACAATCTCACATCGCTAAAAATAGGAACGGGTCTGTCTCAAAAGTGAGAAATAGCGGTGTAAAACCACTAATTAATTTCTTTAAGGTTTTCTACTAAATTTGTGTTTTTTGGAGCCTACCTGGTCATTTTATCTTTTGTTTAACCTTTCCAAGACCATATATTTTCTGAAACGTACATGATTCCTCTACGTTCTGTCAAAATATCAGGGCATATTTAAAATCTTGCAGTGAAATGACATGCTACGGAAAACACCTACTCTAAAAATAGCTCGGTCATCCCCAAGAAACTCAGTATTTATAGGTCATGCATCAAATCCTCCATAGAGGTATTAAAATACAACTATGTCCATCAAATTTGGGCTCAAAATAATCCCTATATATTTAACTTCAATTATCAATTTTTTTTTTAATAGTCCATTCCATTCAGTAGTTTTCATAATACTACAAAGTGAAAGGAACTTTTTTCTTAAAAAGGGACTACTTTCATATATGTTCCAAGCTTTGATTGGTGAATTAGTGGTTTGACACCTAAAGCCTTTTGAAAATTGTTATTAAGGATCGTGTTATAGTAACTTGGTGTGTGCCTTAGTGGAACCCGAACTGATTACCCTTTCACAGATAAGCGTGAAACGTGAAATATCCAAATATCTAAGCGTGAAATGTGATTTTGTCAAATTTTAAGCGTGATTGCGTGATTGGTACCACCCCTTTAGGACCCCCCTTAAAAACACATCAAAAAACGTCAAACGTCAAAGTATGTGATTTAAACAGAAACATTTTTTTAGACTTGGAGATGATGCTCTATATTTCATATATATATTGCGGTTTTAGCTGCATACATCAATCAAATAATTCTATATTTAAAGATTTGAACATTTGTTTTACACCAGATCTGATTCTTCCTTCTAAAATTATGTACAATGTAAATGCAATAATCAGCATGTTTTTATAGGAGACTTTATTACATTTGTTTTGGTTTTATAACATGCTAATATTTATTTAAATCTCATATTTCCTGCATAATTTTTGTTTGTTATTTATAACATTGTCCAGTAGGATCTATGCGATCAGATATGATAGTCACATGATGTGAAATGAACTTTTATAAGGTCAGGGTGATAAGCGACATGATTATATATTATTGGCAGTTTTTATCGGTAATTGATGATTTGAGATATCAAATAAAAAAGAACAAACTTCATGTTCAGTGTGTTAATTTTCAAAAAGTGTTTCTTTATTGTTGTTCATGAAGATTTCTGTGTGAAATTACTAAGGGCCATGTGAACTATTGTCATCACTTTGCTCACTTTGTTGTGAAACACTAACATGGTTATTCCGAAATTACAGTTGGTTGGTTTATGGTGTTTAATGCCACTTTCAACAATATTTCAGGTATATCGTGGCGGTCAGTTTTATTGGTGGAGGAAACTGTAGTACCCGCAGAAAACCACCGAAAGTCACTGACAAACTTTATCACATAATGTTGTATCGAGTACACCTCACCATGAACGGGGTTAAAAATCACAACATTAGTGGTGATAGGCACTAATTGCACAGATAGTTGTAAATCCAACTACGATCATGACCATGATGGCCCTTCTGAAATTACAATACCAAATTGACACAAACTACCTTGATAGGAATGTTCCTTGTAAACAAACTACCTTTATAGGAATGTTCCTTGTAAACAAACTACCTTGATAGGAATGTTCCTTGTAAACAAACTACCTTTATAGGAATGTTCCTTGTAAACAAACTACCTTTATAGGAATGTTCCTTGTAAACAAACTACCTTTATAGGAATGTTCCTTGTAAGCAAATTACCTTTATAGGAATGTTCCTTGTAAAGGTCTAATTATTATTAATCATTTTGGTGCCTTTCCAAAATTCAATTTAAATTGATTGGAAGAGCCTTCAGCTTTATTATTAGATGTCAAATTTAGTGCACAAAATATGTTTCTAGAATAACTTTCACCAGATAAGCCAATATATTAGATGCCAACTAATTTAAAAATCTTAGGGAGCAAGAAAACCAAAAGGCTTAAACAGAGTAGCCGAAATCAGCTGAGGTCATGTATGCCTGATGGAGGAGTTCCATAGTAATAATAAAATTACATGATAATTAGAAACTGTAAGTAAAACTAGGTACTGTGAGATCTTAGTCACATATACCTCACCCTCACATCAAGCCAGAGGGCCAGAGTGGCTCAATGAGTTAAGTAGTTGGATTACCTAACAAATTCTACAAGCCTATCACCAATACGGTGTGGGTTTGCACCCGGATTTGTAAATTAAAAAAAGGGTGCACTCGACTTGCAACTGCAAGTGATAAAAGTACCAGTTGCTTGCCCATGGTCGATGGTTCTCTCCGGCTTCTTCCACCACTAAAACTAGTTGCCATGATATAGCTGAAAAATCGCTGAAAGTGGTGTTAAAACCCAAAAATTCAAATCAATGACATCAAGCCAAGAAGGTAATCCTTTCACAGGTGTTTATAGAGTTGTTGGATGCATATCCTCTGCAACAAAGTATATAACAGCAAAACATAAAATATGTGTTGTGCAATTGCATCACTGAAAGTTTAATTCATTCAACAGGGACAAAACTTAGCATATTTGCTGCAGTTGCCAGGAGCCCAGGCCAAATTTTAGAGGTCTTGGACTACTAGGCCTATGTTGTGTGCACAGGTTTCAAATGAGATGAAGATGTATACACTCTTGTCATATAACAGAAATAAAAAGTCCATTGTTTGATATGGGAGACCAAAAAAAATCGGAGTTACACAATGCCATGATGGGTGTCTTATAAGAGGCAGGAACTGCTTACATTCATAAGCCCCTGGTTTCTGGTGGGGTCAGTGTTGGTCATCTTTTCAGTTTTCTGTGTTGTGCTTTGCTTGTGTACTCAATGTTGTCAGTGTCTCTTAGATTGTCCATTCTTTGTACTTTTAGATTGTCCATTCTTTGTACTCAATGTTGTCAGTGTCTCTAGATTGTCCATTCTTTGTACTCAGTGTTGTCAGTGTCTCTAGATTGTCCATTCTTTGTACTCAATGTTGTCAGTGTCTAGATTGTCCATTCTTTGTACTCAATGTTGTCAGTGTCTAGATTGTCCATTCTTTGTACTCTTAGATTGTCCATTCTTTGTACTCAATGTTGTCAGTGTCTCTAGATTGTCCATTCTTTGTACTCAATGTTGTCAGTGTCTNCGGTTTTATCATAAAATAAAATAGGAGTTGCACAATGCCATGATGGGTGTCTTATAAGAGACAGGAACTGCTTACATTCATAAGCCCCTGGTTTCTGGTGGGGTCAGTGTTGGTCATCTTTTCAGTTTTCTGTGTTGTGCTTTGCTTGTGTACTCAATGTTGTCAGTGTCTAGATTGTCCATTCTTTGTACTCTAGATTGTCCATTCTTTGTACTCAATGTTGTCAGTGTCTCTAGATTGTCCATTCTTTGTACTCAATGTTGTCAGTGTCTCTAGATTGTCCATTCTTTGTATTCAATGTTGTCAGTGTCTCTAGATTGTCCATTCTTTGTACTCAGTGTTGTCAGTGTCTCTAGATTGTCCATTCTTGGTTTGGTTTTCTCCAATTTTAATTTACTAAAGAATTCCAGAAAGTTTCATTGAATTCTGTTTGTTTACAGATGATACATGCAGAATCCAAAACTTTATTTTTTTTTTAGTGTTGGTCAAAGTTATATTTTTGATATTATCTATTATTATCTAGGAACATGTCAGGGGCCCGGGTGGCTCAATGAGTTAGGTCGCTGGATCTAACAACTCATACAAGCCTATCACCAATACGGCGTGGGTTCGAGCCCGGCTTTGTAAATTACAAAAAAGGGTGCACTCGACTCGCAGCCGCAAGTGATAAAGTTTACCAGTCGTTTGCTCATGGTCGGTGGTTCTCTCCGGGTACTCCGGCTTCCTCCACCACTAAAACTGGTCGCCATGACATAACTGAAATATTGTTGAAATGCGTTAAAACACCAAAAATTAAAAAAAATCAAATACACATGTAAATCTAGGAACAATGAACATGTCACAGTACAATTAGTACATGTGCATCTATAAAGTAGTAAATAAACATGTTTAAAAGTAGAAATAATGATGCTATCGCTGGGAAATCCCATTGCATCAACTTTGTGAATGGTGTCACTTCATTCAACAGGGATGATTTTTTTTTTCAGTTATTTAACTGATTTCAGCTATTTTTCTCTGAAAATTGTTTTTCAGAACAGGTAAAAAAGGACCATTTTGAAAGAGGGGTGTAGATTTTCAGCAATTTTTCATTGATTTCAGTTATTTTATTTTCTAACCAGGATCATCTCTGATTCAACAAAAGTCTCTTAAAACAGAGGAACCATTGGCAATGATACTGATGGAATATAGGTTCTATTATTATTTTCTCCCTAAACCTATGAACAGCATTGATGTTGTAATGGCTAACATGCTCGCCTAGAGTGCGGTAAATCGTGGGTTCAAGTCCCGATCAAATCAAAGCATTTTTAGACTATGAAGTTGATATTTGTTACTTCTCCGCTAAGTACACTATATTAAGGAGAAAACAAAGACTGGGTGGCTCGGAATCAGGATAATGGGTCAGAGTGGCGTCACATGGCTCGGAATCAGGATAATGGGTCAGAGTGGCGTCACATGGCTCGGAATCAGGATAATGGGTCAGAGTGGCGTCACATGGCTCGGAATCAGGATAATGGGTCAGAGTGGCGTCACATGGCTCGGAATCGGGATAATGGGTCAGAGTGGCGTGACATGGCTCGGAATCAGGATAATGGGTCAGAGTGGTGTCACATGGCTCGGAATCAGGATAATGGGTCAGAGTGGCGTCACATGGCTCGGAATCAGGATAATGGGTCAGAGTGCCGTCACATGGCTCGGAATCAGGATAATGGGTCAGAGTGGCGTGACATGTCTATTCAATCACTGTTGTTTCAGTGAGTTAGCACTATAAAGGCAGTGTCTATTCTTACAACAATTTTCAACAAATTGTTGTAAGAATAGCAGAGTCTTATTCTTACAACAAATAATATTATGGATTAGATAATGAGAAACGAATAATTATTACCTACAGTTAGATTAAATATGTTGTAATAATAGCATCTAGAGCCTATTCTTACAACAAAAAAGATAATGTTGTAATTAATCATACATTTTTGTATATATTTATTGTATTATATAGATCTATATACATTTCTTCATATGCACAACATATAATTTATTATCATAGAATAAAATATTGACATAAAACAATAAAATACAATTTTGATAATCGTAAAAAGCCTGATAAAAGTTTTTTTTTGTTTAAAAGCTTCTAAAAATCATTTAAAATGTTAGAAAATGTTTCTAGATGTCCGTTTATATAATTGAACACAATAGTCCCAACTCATACTCTTGAATTGAATTTTGTAATTCGTTAAAAGATGTGAAGAGTTTGTCTTTGAAAGCACTATCCATTATGTCTCTATATATGTTTTCGTATTATTACAATACGTCCATTCTACAAATGTACTATCTTTTTGTGATTAAGTATGACGTGATATGTGAGTATTGTTCAACTTGACATGACTAAAAACCAATTACCCTTTCTCTTTAATATTTAAATAAAACAAAATCCAACTAACTTATTTAATTATTTTATTCATAAATCATATAAAAATACGTCTATTATAAGGCTGTAATCATAAAATAATAATTTATATGAAAAAAGTTACAAATCGTAACGGAACCCAATACAACTATATATGCTCGCTATTTTAAATAAAATTCGTTTCCTCGTTGAATGGTTTCCGTAATATTATTTGTTGTAAGAATAAGATTCGCGGCTATTCTTACAACAATTTGTTGAAAATTGTTGTAAGAATAGACACTGTCCACTATAAAACGCACCTATTAAAGCGTGGAAGTCTAGTACAGAGCAAACTTCCTCATCATCTTATTGAAAATTAACTGTTCTGGCCATGATATAGCTAAAACAATTCACCGAGTTGACCTATTACAAAAATCACTCACTTTTTAGAATTGGCAAAGTTAAGAAGTAATCCCGTAAATTACGGTGGGTCTATTATGTTATTTCATGGTTAATAGTTATGTAGAGTCTGTAACCAAAGATGAGTATATACATTTTGTATATTGGTACAGAGTTTATAGTCAACTCGATCGGCGGATAGCCCTTGAACTGACCGAATGGATATTTATTTTTTAGAATCTACAATTTTTTTCAACATATCAATTATCTACAAAATCTTTTCAATATGGGAACATCATGGTGGGAATCCATTTTCTGTATGCCCAGATGTGTAAGTACTATTATGATTAGGCCTGAGTGATATCTTTGAAAAACTAATACAAAATCTTCATATATATATTTTTGAAAGCTAAGCATAGTCAAATTAAAAGTTCACTCGTAGAAACATAATGGTGGTTCAGTCAGCATTCGCAGTTTAGTCACGAACTCTGACTGAACTCTATCCGAGACATGCACAAGTAACAATGATTAATGTCCATTATTATTTTGTTACATGCATCACTAAATACGAATCTGTTATATCAGAACAGTGATTTGTAATAACATTATCAATACGTTATACAGGTCTGTCGTGTCCTCTATTTCAATTTTGATTGGATAGATCAGGAAACAACATTATGTGATATGCCCCTGCTCAATTACAATCAAACCTGCTTACGTGACCACCTCTATTAAGCAGTAACTTGTATTATATGGCATGAATTTTGATTTTCCTGCACAGTGCATTTCATAGTACTTAAATCTGTATTTAGTGACTATATTTCCATGTTCCGTTGGAAAGTTTCACTATAGTATATAAAACAAACAAAAGCAGAATAAAATGGCAGCGCGTATACACGTCTATGGTCATCTAATTATAATGTACTATATATTTGAAAACGGATCGTCTCCATGGATCGTATGTAGCATCAAAACAAATTAGAGTTTAGGCCTCAATTTAATTAACGTAAATGATGCATCCTGATCAGCTTAATCATTTGTGGTGGTGATTATAAATAATGAATAATGAAGTAGAAAATTAATAACGTTATAGACCTGACAGACAAAACAAACACCATGCAGATGACTTTTCTAGATTACATCAGCATAAAATTCTTTTGACCGTTTGATTGCTGCATCATAGCTATAGAGAGGAGTATATCCAAGAAGAGTTTTTGCCTTGTCGTACCTCACATAAAATGTCGTATTTAGAAACGCTATACTTCCGAGAGTAAAATGTAAATTCGGTAAATTTACTCTTTTAAAAAGACGCACTATAATTAACAAACAATAGAGGAGAAAAAGAGCAAACATTATAAACCAATACGGGATATACCACGTGGAGGATGCCTTTGAGTTGACCAGGTCCAAAAATGGCTTTATAATGCATGGTAATGTGGCTGGTGGTGTGTCGTCTGGCGCGAAGAAAAATTCCCCTCCAATATCTGGATTTTTAGGGAATGACTCCGCAGCTTTCACGAACATCATTGCTGTATTCCCTACGTAACTGTATTGTAATGTTGCGGTCATACGCCCAATCAATGGATAAGTTGTTCCTTTGAAAGGTCGAATAGAAAGTGGAATTGCAACATAATCCAGTTCTCCATACATTGGCAATGGCAGAATTGCAAGAGTTCTAAACATTTTGCCTACAATTATAGATATGGAAATTATGTTTATTAAGAAACGGGCCAAGTAAATTACAACCTGAATAGACAAAACGAATACGACATTTAACTGGATTAGATATTTGCATTTTAGTTTGTAAGTGAATGAGTGATTGTTGTTTAACGTCAATTCATCATTTTTTCTGCTATATCATGGTGAGAACAAGTTAATGTTCAATGAAATGATGATGTGGTCCGATTTGTTCTGGACCAACAAGCTCAGTTGGAATTTTATAGTGCTAGCTCACTGAAACAAAAGTCCGCGGGTAGACATGTTGCTCCACTCAGACACATTATTCTGATTCCGGGCCAACCAGTCTTTGTTCTTTCTCCTAAATGCTGCGTGCTTATATAATTAACGGAGAAGCAACAAATTCCAATTTCATAGTCTTTGGTTTGACCCGACTGGGGCTCGAACCAACGATCTACAGCACTCGAAGCGAGCACGCTAACCATTACGCCACAGATGCGGTTCATTTTAGTTTTTATTAACCAGTAGGTTATATTATGAATACTACAGACTGGTTTGTATTTATACAGCAAGAACATTATTTTGCTCCAAAATGCTTTGCCGGTCCATTATGGCTTTTAAAGCCATAATGGACCGGCAAAAGCCATAATGGACTGGTAAAAGCCATAATGGACCGGTCCATTATGGCCTTCTTCAAAAAGAATGAAGATTAACTAAAAATTTCAAAATTTCATAAAATTTCAAAATTCTAAAATCAATAAAAAAAAAAATTAAAAAATTTTAAAGTTCAAAATTTTCAAAAAGATTCAATATTTCAAAAATTTCAAAAAAATTTCAAAATCATAAAATTTTCAAAAAGTTTCAGAAATTTCAGTTTTCATAAAATTTCAAAATTTTAATATTTAAATAATAATATTGAAAAATGATAAAACAATTATAGTCTACCATTTCGGTCAATATTATGGCCTTCAAAAAGAATGAAGATTACCTAAAATTGAAATTGACTGGTTAATAAAAGTATTAAGAAATGGGTGTTTTCATAATGGACCGGTTATATGTCCTCGGTTATTATGACAATGGCCCTCGTAAGGTTGTATTGGCCCTCGGCGTTACCTCGGGCCAATACAACCTTCCTTGGGCCATTATGACTAACCTTGGACACATAACTGGTCCATTATGAAAACACCCATTTATTAATACTATAGTATAAAATAGTTTTATTATACAAGTTTGAATTATAGACTTTCAATTATTATAGCTTTTTAAGACTTTTTTGACTTTACCACCAAGAGACCATATATTTGTCCGCCCCACGTGACTCTAAAAAACAAGCAGAATATAAGAAGTATGAATTTGATCGTCTGCATGTCCCAGATCTATGCTGTCAGTATAGAGAGTAGCATCACTCATGAAGTGCAGTAGTTATAACCATCATATATATATATATAAATATATATATACATTGTTTGTTCATTTTCATCTTGTGACTATGTTATTTCGGTGGAATACTGTGTAAAACGTTTTATTCGCGGAGAACCAAGTTTCGTGGATTTCGTGGGTCAACCAAACAACGAATTTATGAATCCAATGAAGTATATTTTCATTTTGAATTATGCAACAATACTAATGATACCATATTTTTTTTCATATCTTGATATCATCATATTTTTTTTTTTTAGTAATTTGGTATCGATGAATTTAAGAACCTAAGATTATGTCTTTTGTGAGCAAACCGCGAATATTGGGAAGCACGAATTTAAGTTATTTTACAGTAATGATACAACCAAATATAAGAGCTCGGATATGGTCTGTTGAATTGTAATATGTTGCATTGCTGTATTATTATCTATTCATCGTGTTACTCATGTTCGTTCCTGAGAGCATTTATAGTTTTAAGTTCCAATGTTCCACTGAGTTACATATTAGCGGTCCGTTTCAGGGGCGGATTCAAGGGGGGGGGCGCACCCGGCGCGCGTCCCCCCTAAAATTTTGCGTAAAATCATGTTTTTGCACACGAAATACCCCCAAAATTTTCGCGCCTCCCTCCGCTCGGCGCGATTTTTTTAAAGTGCGCCCCCTAACTTGAAATCCTGGATCCGCCCCTGCGTTTAATGATTGGTGGAAGTAACAATAATAACATGACACAACCGTGGAACTCCTTAACGTTGCTAACACACTTTTTCACATATGGTTGTTTCGAATACAGAGCGCCACTGGGGCGATTCTAATAACTACGACAGTGATTTCATTTGCAGATATAAATTCAACTACTTTACCATCTCGGCCATGATATTGTTACTCGAACTAAAATGAAGCGTTGATGGCAATTTGAAAGTCTAGTCTCGTTTTTGACATATTGCACCGATATCATTGGTATTCGTATTCGTAATGTGAATAATTCTGATTATATGAATAATAAAAACTAAGTGAATTTCACAAATTGAGCAAGCAAGTGTCGTGTTGCTTTTGGGTCCTGTTAAAAACCCATCATTTTCCTGTATAATCCATATTGTGACTCGACATTAGAAAACAATCAAGGTTCCATCATACTGGTGATTGCCTTGTCGAAGCAATTAATTGTTTCCTTAAATATTGAAATCCAAAAGCATTTTAATTTTCATTTGTATATGAACGTTTATTAATATTTCATGTATGAAAACATTTTATGTTGTTGTAAATATTTTTTTTTTAGCTCCGACTATTCGTTATTGAATGGTCAACACTGGCGATAATTTGAAGCAGTCGACCCTCAAATACTGTACTGATAAGAAACCTTGTAATTAAAACAAAAAGGCTTGGAAAAGATTTGATATTATCCACCGTAACAAAGGAAGTTATATTATCCAAATAGGGAACGTATGAACTTTTAAATTGAATATATATCATGAAATTTGGTTTACCGAAACTCACCATTTTTCAATTTATCTCCGTTAGCAGAGAGAGCTATGGTTTGCGCTTTTCCCTTTGAAGACGCATAAGCCTCAAAATAGAGTTTAGATGGACTTTGTACCGAAGTTTCTGTTCCCGCCTTTACTTCTTCTGGACCATTAAATATTCCACTGGAACCACAGTAAATAAGATATGGCACGTTTTCTTCTTTACAAACGTTGATAATATTCTCTGTACCTGATACATAGACGTTAATCAATGTTATTGAGTGATAAGGAAAAACAAACAAGAGAAATTTGCGATCCCAGTAATCAGTTTAGCCTCCGCCACATTATCGTGCCTGTCTAAAGTCAGGACCTGGATTTTCAACGACATATGTCGTGGTATTTTTATGTACAATAAGGTGAGGAGAGATGTGATTGGTCGCTTTGTTGATATTGGTGGAATCGTTTAGACTTTCTTTTTATATATAAATACATGTAGTACCACATTTGCTGTTATGTATTGAATATTTTGATCAAGAACTTAAATTGATATGCTAAGGACACAAGCTTATCTCGATTTATCGATTATTACACAATCATCAGCGAGCCGTATTTCAGTTATATTCAGGACGAGAAAAGGTTAATTAATATCCAACATTATACAGAAACGAGGGAAGGGTGAATTAATCGGGATAACGATATTTGGCTGCTACTGAAAAAGTTGAAATTTGGATAGGAACGAAAAATTTAGTCCCTTGAATTGGCTACAATGCGCCTATTCAAATGCGAACATACAAAAAGGTGTTTAAGGTGAAGGGAGCGTAGCACTCTCCAAGCGCATTATCCATTAGTGTCCATGGTCAGGTCTTCTGCATTATAACATGGCAATCAAACGATAGGGTACCACCTATATGACACCCTATGTACATTCACCAATACCCAGTGTCGGATTTACCATTGTGCTTCGATGTGCTTAAGCACAGGGCCCTGTTGGTCCAGGGGCCCATCTTCCTGCCCCCAAAAAAATTTACGATGGATTTTTGCTTATGTGTTGCAATTTTAAATTTTATAATTTCCTGAGCATGTATGCTTGACTGCCTGTGTAGGCTCACCGTGTCTACCTCCTTCAGGGCCCAAGTAAGGGGTCTCATAACCTCCTTCAGGGCCCAAGTAAGGGGTCTCATAACCTCCTTCAGGGCCAAGCGTAAGGGGTCTCATAACCTCCTTCAGGGCCCAAGTAAGGGGTCTCATAACCTCCTTCAGGGCCCTAGTAAGGGGTCTCATAACCTCCTTCAGGGCCCTAGTAAGGGGTCTCATAACCTAACTAGTACAGGGCCTCGTTTCTACTAAATCCGACACTGCCGATACCCATTATACGATACTTTATTTACAATAATAGAGAGAAGTAATACATCTACATTCAGAAATACAATATGCATATTTGAATATTATTATCTACACTATATTAAAAAAGAGCAAGATATACTACTTCCTAGAGAAAATTCGAATCATTTACATTTCGTAATAATTGACATACATTTTTCTATTTTGCCAATATGTGTGTCTGAGAAGCACTACTGAAGGTATGGACATTTCATTTGTCTTCAACTAATACAGTTTATGAGTAATCGTATGCATTTATGGGACATTTCTGCCCTGAATTAGTAGATTTATAAGACTTTGAAGTGATCTGGCAAAATTTCGTTGTTACTCTTCTTGATATAATAACAAACGATTTTGTTTTGTATTTTCCGTGCGATGATTGTTACTGAACCCTGTTTCTGGAATAGTATATAGAGGTTTGTAATTCGTAAGGTTTCCTGATGATCAAACATGGATGAAAAGGAAAATGGCCGCCGCTATTCTATGCATTCGATATACTGTCAGTGAATTATAAGAGGCGTAGTTTGCTACCGTTACCTTATTGAATTTTGGTTGGTTATAGAAAAATTCAAAATTAACGAGAAAACATCAAATGGCGAGTGACATTATGACTACACCTTAACTCATTACATAATTAATGATAAAATCTTACTTCATAAATCACATGTACCAAAGACATCACGTGATTTTGACTAGCCAAAACCAGTGGACCAATCATTATGCAGATATTCACGGAAAATGGTCGCATTTGGTTAATATTGTATGTTGTAGATTACCTCTTGAAAGAAGACGAGGATGTCTATGATATATTATAGGTTCCTCCTCTCCTCAATTGTACACCCTTTGTATACTAACCTTTAACATTAATGTTATGTAGAGCTTCGTGGTTTGGAAACAAGGACCAGTCAATCAATGATGCTATATGAAGAACAATGTCAACCCCTCGGCATGCCTCACTTACTGCGTCCCTGTCTGTTATACTGCCAATGAATATTTTTACTGGTTTAGTAGCAGAAAACTCTATAGAAAAATACAACAGTTTGTCATCTAAATAAGGGTAATAACAAAATTACCGAACATCGAACAATCTTCCAAAGGGAAAGGCAAAACTCGAAGAACAGACAATACAATGGCCAAAAGAAAAAGTACAAAAGGACAAACAGCGATCTACAAAACATACATATAAAACTAAAGATCGAGTAACACGAACCCCACTAAAAACCGGGGGTGAACTCAGGTGCTCCGGAAGGGTAAGCAGTTCCTGCTCCACTACTGGCACCCGACGTTGCTACTTTCTATAGTGTAATTATCTTGGTAGGTAAGAAATGAAAACTTGAACCCATAGGGAGGGAGAGCATGGGTTGTAATTAATTTACATTCATAATGAGAAATATATTAAGATTAGAGGGTTGGGATCACATTAATCTGTTTAAGCGCACCAGATTTTAATGCATGACTCGAGCCAAGCTTATATTACTATCGGAACATGTTGTTGTCCATTCTGGCAAAACTGTTCAAACAAATATTCCTTTTTTTCTATGGTATCTTTTGTTCATATCTGAACCAGTAGATAGCACCCCCCCCCCCCCCCCCCTCCCACAATTTTCTCATCATTTGTTACAAAATAAACCACATATGGTTGTAACCAACATAAACAACATACTTTCTAATAATTTTATGGACACAGTTAATGTATATTCCGTTAGCGATATTTTTTAGAATCCGTCAATGGGTTTCAAAATACCTGCTAAATTTCATGTAATTGTGACACACACGGATATTTGTATAAAAAGAATTACATACTTACAATTGAATTGATGATGATTGGTGATGAAAATCTGACTCCTAATCAAAACATTGAAATCTTTTCTGCTGTTTATTCTTTTATTAGAAGCACCCAGCGCTTTAACTAATGTACTAGCATACTCACTCCAGTCAGTGTTGTTTTTTGTTTGTTTGAATCCCTTCTTCTTCTTTATTCCACTGTATTGAACATATTATTTCACCTTATTCTTTTTTTATACTTACTTTATTATTATCCTCTAAGTATATTTTATTGTAAAATTTATTTCTATAATTATCGCCATTATGTGTAATAATTTTTTGTTTATATGTTTGTAAAAGGGAAAGGACTTCACTAATGTTGCTATAACTTATGTCCAATCCCATTTGCAACTTTTATGCAAATAAAATATGTTTAAACTATAACACGGATATGTACCGTTTGTCGTAATCACAATCCCGCCCTTTCCTCTTGCATGACTTACCAACGAAGTTTTAACAAGAGTAACACGACGGGCGCCACTAGTTCAACAGTATCAGACAGTACATATAGTTGTTACATTAACGAAGGCGAGATAGTAACATCCCATCGGAAATTTAACAAATATGGATAATATTTTCTCAATTATAATGATTGGTATGTAAAGTCACACATACTCCAATATCAAAGAACGGAACTACTAACCATTTCGTAGAAATAGTGTTTATCACTGTTCTTGTTGCTTACCCTTCTTGTTCCTTAACCTTCTTGTTGCTTAACCTTCTTTTTGCTTAACCTTCTTGTTGCTTAACCTTCTTGTTACTTAGCCTTCTTGTTCCTTTACATTCTTGTTGCTTAACCTTCTTGTTGCTTAACC
>MJUT01052009.1:75173-97199 GCA_002080005.1 Gigantidas platifrons
TTGCTTAACCTTCTTGTTGCTTAACCTTCTTGTTGCTTAACCGTCTTGTTGCTTAACCTTCTTTTTGCTTAACCTTCTTGTTACTTAGCCTTCTTGTTCCTTTACATTCTTGTTGCTTAACCTTCTTGTTGCTTAACCTTCTTGTTGCTTAACCGTCTTGTTGCTTGACCTTCTTGTTGCTTAACCTTCTTTTTACTTAACCTTCTTGTTGCTTAACCGTCTTGTTGCTTAACTTTCATTTTGATTAACCTTCTTGTTGCTTAATCGTCTTGTTGCTTAACCTTCTTTTTGATTAACCTTCTTGTTGCTTAACCTTCTTGTTGCTTAACCGTCTTGTTGCTTAACCTTCTTTTTGATTAACCTTCTTGTTCCTTAACCTTCTTGTTGCTTAACCGTCTTGTTGCTTAACCTTCTTTTTACTTAACCTTCTTGTTGCTTAACCTTCTTCTTGCATAACCTTCTTGTTACTTAACCTTCTTGTTGCTTAACCTGCTTGTTGCTTAACCTTCTTGTTCCTTTACATTCTTGTTGCTTAACCTTCTTGTTGCTTAACCTTCTTGTTGCTTAACCGTCTTGTTGCTTAACCTTCTTGTTGCTTAACCTTCTTTTTACTTAACCTTCTTGTTGCTTAACCTTCTTGTTGCTTAACTTCTTGTTGCTTAACCTTCTTGTTGCTTAACCGTCTTGTTGCTTAACCTTCATTTTGAGTAACCTTCTTGTTGCTTAACCGTCTTGTTGCTTAACCTTCTTTTTGATTAACCTTCTTGTTGCTTAACCGTCTTGTTGCTTAACCTTCTTGTTGCTTAACCTTCTTTTTGATTAACCTTCTTGTTGCTTAACCTTCTTGTTGCTTAACCGTCTTGTTGTTTAACCTTCTTTTTGATTAACCTTCTTGTTCCTTAACCTTCTTGTTGCTTAACCGTCTTGTTGCTTAACCTTCTTTTTGATTAACCTTCTTGTTGTTTAACCTTCTTGTTGCTTAACCGTCTTGTTCCTTAACCTTCTTTTTGATTAACCTTCTTGTTGCTTAACCGTCTTGTTGCTTAACTTTCTTTTTGATTAACCTTCTTGTTGCTTAACCTTGTTGTTGCTTAACCTTCTTGATGCTTAACCGTCTTGTTGCTTAACCTTCTTGTTGCTTAACCTTCTTGTTCCTTTACCTTCTTGTTGCTTAACCTTCTTGTTGCTTAACCGTCTTGTTGCTTAACCTTCTTATTGCTTAACCTTCTTGTTGCTTAACCTTCTTTTTACTTCACCTTCTTGTTGCTTAACCTTCTTGTTGCTTAACCGTCTTGTTGCTTAACCTTCTTGTTGTTTAACCTTCTTGTTGCTTAACCTTCTTGTTGCTTAACCTTCTTGTTACTTAACTTCTTGTTGCTTAACCTTCTTTTTACTTCACCTTCTTGTTGCTTAACCGTCTTGTTGCTTAACCGTCTTGTTGCTTAACCTTCTTTTTGATTAACCTTCTTGTTGCTTAACCTTCTTGCTGCTTAACTTCTTGTTGCTTAACCTTCTTGTTGCTTAACCTTCCTGTTGATTAACTTTCTTGTTGCTTAACCTTCTTGTTGCATAACCTTCTTGTTACTTAACCTTCTTGTTGCTTAACCTTCTTTTTTTTGCATAACCTTCTTGTTGCTTAACCGTCTTGTTGCTTAACTCTCTTTTTGATTAAAATTCTTGTTCCTTAACCTTCTTGTTGCTTAACCGTTTTGTTGCTTAACCTTCATTTTGATCAACCTTCTTGTTGCTTAACCTTCTTTTTTGCTTAACCGTCTTGTTGCTTAACCTTCTTTTTGATTAACCTTCTTGTTGCTTAACCGTCTTGTTGCTTAACCTTCTTTTTGATTAACCTTCTTGTTGCTTAATCTTCTTCTTGCTTAACCTTCTTGTTGCTTAACCGTCTCGTTGCTTAACCTTCTTTTTGATTAACCTTTTTGTTCCTTAACCTTCTTGTTGCTTAACCTTCTTTTTGATTAACCTTCTTGTTACTTAACCTTCTTGTTGCTTAACATTCTTGTTGCTTAACCGTCTTGTTGCTTAACCTTCTTGTTGCTTAACCGTCTTGTTGCTTAACCTTCTTGTTGCTTAACCTGCTTTTTACTTAACCTTCTTGTTGCTTAACCTTCTTGTTGCTTAACCTTCTTGTTGCTTAACCGTCTTGTTGCTTAACCTTCTTGTTGCTTAACCTTCTTGTTGCTTAACCTTCTTGTTGCTTAACCGTCTTGTTACTTAACCTTCTTGCTGCTTAACCTTCTTGCTGCTTAATCTTCTTGTTGCTTAACCTTCTTGTTGCTTAACCTGCTTTTTACTTAACCTTCTTGTTGCTTAACCTTCTTGTTGCTTTACCTTCTTGTTGCTTAACCGTCTTGTTGCTTAACCTTCTTGTTGCTTAACCTTCTTGTTGCTTAACCGTCTTGTTACTTAACCTTCTTGCTGCTTAACCTTCTTGTTGCTTAACCTTCTTGTTGCTTAACCTTCTTTTGTTTGGCTTAACCTTCTTGTTGCTTAACCGTCTAGTTGCTTAACTTTATTTTTGATTAACCTTCTTGTTCCTTAACCTTCTTGTTGCTTAACCTTCCTGTTGCTTAACCGTCTTGTTGCTTAACCTTCATTTTGATTAACCTTCTTGTTGCTTAACCTTCATTTTGATTAACCTTCTTGTTGCTTAACCTTCTTGTTGCTTAACCGTCTTGTTGCTTAACCTTCTTTTTGATTAACCTTCTTGTTGCTTAACCGTCTTGTTGCTTAACCTTCTTTTTGATTAACCTTCTTGTTGCTTAACCTTCTTATTGCTTAACCGTCTTGTTGCTTAACCTTCTTTTTTATTAACCTTCTTGTTCCTTAACCTTCTTGTTGCTTTATCGTTTTGTTGCTTAACCTTCTTTTTGATTAACCTTATTGTTGCTTAACCTTCTTGTTGCTTAACCGTCTTGTTGCTTAACCTTCTTTTTGATTAACCTTCTTATTGCTTAACCTTCTTGTTGCTTAACCTTCTTGTTCCTTTACATTCTTGTTGCTTAATCTTCTTGTTGCTTAACCTTCTTGTTGCTTAACCGTCTTGTTGCTTAACTTTCTTGTTGCTTAACCTTCTTGTTGCTTAACCTTCTTTTTACTTAACTTCTTGTTGCTTAACCTTCTTGTTGCTTAACCTTCTTTTTACTTAACCTTCTTGTTGCTTAACCTTCTTGTTGCTTAGCCTTCTTGTTGCTTAGCCTTCTTTTTACTTAACCTTCTTATTGCTTAACCTTCTTGTTGCTTAACCTTCTTGTTGCTTAACCTTCTTGTTGCTTAACCTTCTTATTGCTTAACCTTCTTTTTACTTAACCTTCTTTTTACTTAACCTTCTTGTTGCTTAACCTTCTTGTTGCTTAACCTTCTTTTTACTTAACATTCTTGTTGCTTAACCTTCTTGTTGCTTAACCTTCTTTTTACTTAACCTTCTTGTTGCTTAACCTTCTTTTTACTTAACCTTCTTGTTACTTGTCTGCTGTGTAGTGTGTTGTCGACCATTATTTGTCTCTTCGTTCCTCTTCATATTGAGTACCCCTTTGGTATCTTCAAACTTTGTATATAATTTTAGGAAAATATAAGCTGTTTTCAACAATTGCTAGAGTTGTTGGTTGTGAACAGAACACGGATATGTTGATCCACTATGGTCATAAAATCGGTAAGCATTTATTAGTTTGACAAACAGACATTATATAATAATAATTAAACAATAACCATACCAAGTTTCTGCTCATATTTAACGATATCTAAGACACGAATTTCTTTAATATTTGCTCCATACAGATGTAGGTGTTTAACGATATGTTGACCTAGAAATCCATGACCTCCCGTTACCAGTGCCACATGCTCCATATCTGATTTTTTTGCCATTTCCTGTAAATAATCCTGATATTTAGTGTTTATGTTTCAAACTTTTGTCTTATTAAAGCTATACGCTGTTACAAAGTGCTTTTTATATGACGATTGACTAACATATACAACGTGTACGGCATTCCGTATCTGGTCATGTTAGAGGTCCCAGATCAGATGACAATAAATTAATAAGGAGTTTATCTCGAGGCATTGAACAGAATGCACATCTTGCTTCGTGAGTAAGCTTTCGAGACACCCCCCCCCCCCCCCCCGAATATACATGAAATATAGGGATTCGAATTTTAGGCAATAACGTCTGTTGAGACATAGCTTGGTCATAAATCTACTGCGCTCCTACAACCTTAGATAGAAGCTCGTACCCGTTTCATAATAATACGGCGATGCATAAAGTCTGTCATAAATATTGTTGAGCCAGGAACAATACTTGAAACCAACAATTTTCACAACAATGACACTGCGATCAAATAACTACTCTAACTGGGGGAATCATCTTAGATATGTTGGATGTTGCAATGCTGCACCACTGACATTGCATGATATGAACTTGTGATACACCAACTACAAATAAGGGTCCATCAAAGGGCTTTTCGAGTGACCATATTCGGAAGTTACAGTTTTTTCTTAATCTGTAGCTTTCTGCGTATAATGTTTTACGGTTCATAATTTGTCCTTATTTTACTTACGTAATGGTCATTGTATTTCCTTTCACTTCGATTAACGGCGTTTGAATACCTTATTGTTTTCTTCCAACTCTTCTTTGGAATCTGTATGCTCGGAAATGGGAAATGTAACAATCCTTCAGTATGTAAAACGTAGGAGAGTGTTGTATAGTAGTATACATCTTCGATTGCATTTTCAAAACAAAGAAGCAATTTTTTTATGCTTCTCATATTTCCTGACATATTTACTACATGTTCTAGTATGGTAACAATCTGCTTTTAAATATCGATTGTGAATCGTATATATTTGTTTGGGACCCTAAATTTTTATTCGTTGAATACCAATTTTTCGTGGTTTTCATTGATATCATCAATCCACAAAATTCAGCGCAACACAAAAGAAATAACAAGAGACATTACTATGTAATAGTTATACACTGAGGTATAGGTGTTTCTGGATTAGAAACCCCGACGGCCGGAGGTCGGATGGGTTTCTAATCCAGAAACACCGTATACCGAAGTGTATAACTAACTTACTCCCCATGTTATTCTAAATACACGAAATATTCATTACAAAATGTCATAAAAAACAAAAACAATAAACACAGAAACATTCAATTTCATAAATCGATACATTTTTGTGGTTTCCCCATTGGATACCTCTTCTATAAAGATAGATTGAATGACTGAGTTGTATTAAGGATTAAACAGTTTGATTGGTTAATAATGAGAGATGTTATTTGATATGTACCTGTATTCATTTGATATTCAGGAATGATAAACGTTATATTAAACTGAACTTTATGTAGAAAATGAATATTTTCAACTCGTTTTAACCACAGGCGCTTGTGTAGAGTCAAAAATATGCTCGCTATGTATACCTAAAACACAGGCGCTTGTGTAGAGTCAAAAATATGCTCGCTATGTACCTAAAATACCACAAGGCCGGACTCACTCCCACTACCCCTGTCACTTCAACCGCTATTTCCCCTGTCAAAATGTCGATAGGACACAAATCGCCGACTGATTTGTGTAGTGAAATGATTTTTCTTCAAGGAACATCCGTTTTTTATATCTTCCTACCTTCTACACCCCCATACTGACAGATAATCCTCCGATTTTGTTGATACACAACATATCGTAGGCTGCAAAAGCGAAAGTAGGTCGCGTGACGTCTTTCCGCCTTTCGTTCGTACTCGGGTTTTATCTTATATAAATACTAAACACTAGAAATTCCAAATTCAAATTACAAGGCGCCAAAATATGAACTTCTCATGTATGTTTCGTAAGGCAATAATAAAACCCGAGAACGACCGAAAGGCAGAAAGACATACTTTCGCTTTTGCAGCCTACGATATGCTGTGTATCAACAAAATCGGAGGATTATCTGTCAGTATGGGGGTGCAGAAGGTAGAAAGATATCAAAAACGGATTTTCCTTGAAGAAAAATCATTTCACTACGCAAATCAGTAGGCGATTTGTGTTCTATCGACATTTTGACAGGGGAAATAGCGGTTGAAGTGACAGGGGTAGTGGGAGTGAGTCCGGCCTTGTGGTATTTTAGGTACATAGCGAGCATATGTTTGACTCTACACAAGCGCCTGTGTTTTAACATTCTAATCTCTTATTGATATGTGAACATCTAAACTAGTTAAAGATTTCCAGAAACTGATAATACTCAATAGAATTAAATAAGTTCCATGTGAACCTTCCGGCGGGAGCATTATTCTCCCGATTTTGAGGGTTCCTTCCGTCTCTCCCGTCAACTTTCAAAATCTTCCGCCCGTGAAAAAAATCAAGTACAAAAAAATCTTGCCCTACATTTCGCGATCAATATTTCTGGAAATTCCCCATTTGGAACGCCCGCGCTGATGAAAAACACCGAGAGATACGAATGGTAAAGGTGAATGTCATATTTAATGATATCCGGTTATTGATCTGTTTTGACACCTTTACAGGTAAACCTAGTCCGAGATTCCTCTGCCGTTCGACGACTATTTAGAACTTGCTGTTGTCGTTGAACATCAGAGCGCTCGCCATAAACAAACGACAGCGGATTTTCCTCACACACTCGAGAGAGGCACATTTCCACGTTTTGTGACTATCAGATTTTATTTTCTATCCAAAACCCTTATATAAATCGCTTCACCAATCATTTTTCTATTAATTCATAACCATCTTACCCTCAGAAATTGGTGTTACACTCCATTACAGCACAATTTCCCCAGACCATATGATTTCGTCATAATTGACACTTGACATTTTTAAATATTTGTCACGTGACTTCGAGAGAACTACTATTAAAAAGAAAACTAAAGTTATTATTTTTAATAAGTCGGGTAAACTACTAAAATATAATTTTCACATTGGAACCAATACTATTGATTGTACTAAAAACTATCAATATCTAGGTATAACCATGGAAAATTCTGGTAATTTTACTGAAGCAAGAAAACAATTGTTTCAAAAAGCCATAAAAGCAAGCTTTAAACTATGCAGAGATATGAAATCTGCTACCCCATCTATTAAAACATTTCTCCATCTATTTGATCATTGCATAAAACCTATAGCATTATATGGTTGTGAAAACTGGGGTGTCATAAATATCACTCTAAAGAGAAAAGAGCTCAATTTATATGACATTTTTAAAGAATGGGAATCCGAGAAGGTTAATCTTAAATTTTGTAAATATATGCTCAGGGTTTCAAAAAATTGCACAAATATAGCTGTGCTGACTGAACTTGGAAGATTCCCTATGTATATAGATATATTAAAGCAAATGTTCATGTACTGGCATAGGCTTGAACACTCCCCCTCAAATTTATTAAATCGAGCATTTAGTGAATATAAAAACAATACTAATCAAGATAGCAACTCTTGGTATTCCAATATACTCCTTTATAGTAGAAAAATAAATATTGATCTTGCAGTCTGTAAGTTTATTTGGATGATGTCAAATGATGATCCTGTTTTTTTGTCTACATTTATTGAGTATTTAGATAAGAACTTTTTATCAAGAAAAGGAAAGAAGATTATTTAGAGTAAAGAAGACTATAATTATTTTTAATGATTTTTAATATAATAAATATATTCATAAATAGTATCCTCTTTGTGGCTGACTGACTCTTTCCTCCGTATTATTTCTCTTTGTTTTCTTTGTGTTGTCTCCAAATAATGATTACAATTAGTGTGAATGATTGTAAATGTTGATGTATGAATGATCTTCATGTTGTTGCCCATTTTGGGCCCTATGATTAGGAAATAAAAAATCTTATCTTATCTTATCTTATTACCGCAATGTATCATGGGAGATGATTTGCATATATGATCTGACCTTGTCCAAAATAGGGGGAAACGTAAGACATGCTCTTTCCGAAGCCCGCGGATAACACTGCCAAATGAATCTTTTCTATCCAACATATTTTGTATTATTTCCTTCTGCTCTGATTTGAGCTGTAGATGGAACTGTTTGTCCTGCAGAATACGCTTTATATCGTCTTGTATGTTTGTTTACGTATGCTAATTTGGCGCACTGCATTTAGTATCTCCCATCATGCAATGCATTGCTGTCATCTTTCAGTTAGTATCGCGAGATCACGTTAAAAAATGGCAGTGAAATGACCAAATCATTGGGTGTAAGGAAAAAACGTGCTGTAATGGAGTGTAACGCCACTCTCTGAGGGTAAGATGGTTATGAATGAATAAAAAAATGATTGGTGAAGCGATATATATTAGGGTTTTGGATAGAAAATAAAATCTGATAGCCACAAAACGTGGAAATGTGACTCTCTCGAGTGTGTGAGAAAAATCCGCTGTTATGTTTATGGCAAGCGCTCTGACGTTCAACGACAACAGCAAGTTCTAAATAGTCGTCGAACGTCAGTGGAATCTCGGACTAAGGTAAACCGTGTCATGATGGTGATTAATTAAGGTGTTGATGATTATACAACAATTATTCACTGATTGACAGTTAATTGGGTATAAGGAAGTTTGTTTGTGGCACACGCTTAGATGATTAGAAGTGTGATAGCGGCAATTAAAAATAGTTATGAAGCACAGGGGCTTGAATCGCTTTCATAGAGGTCATGCGGCCTATATACCCTATATACTAACATGGGATGTAACGACCAACGTAGCCAAGCCACTACCAGTTCTGTTTCAGGCTTGAAAAAAATATTAAAAAATCACACATTCAAACAATCTTTGTTGTCATTCGCTAGCATATTGATTTATCTTTCCGACGAGACATAATTTTTCACAACTGCTTCACTCTAGAAGTCAGAGCAACCCTACAAACTTGAAACTTTGCTCCAAAATAGGTCACCAACGTTTTGCTATGACGGCCGACAGTCAACGATAAAACTCCAATAAACAATAAAAACACGCATCAAATACGTCGATAAAAAAATCTCCAGTTATGAGACCAAATCTCCAGTTGTAGCATAGCAACTCTATCACATGTATGTGTATTCTATTAAACAAATATATTAACGGATATCATGTTTTTATATGCCGTCAGTCAGTAACTTATTATAATGTGTCTAGTATTATTCTACTATGTACTATCTATTGTTTGAATGTAGCAATATTTACCTGAATCTATCCTGTTTAACTACTGCTTGCTAATTTTTGTCTATTGTCACTATATTTGAATAACACAAAATTGTTGAAAATCCTTCAGATAATAATAGCTTCCGGAACTTATTCGTATCTCAACCCTGATCTGGTTCGCACAAACAGAATTAAACAAACGCTTTAAACCATGCGACTTATTGGTAGCACTTCCGAAAATGTTAAACAACACAGATTGTTTTGTTTTGTTTTCTTTTTATTTCCACTTTCTGATGGACAGAGCAAGAAAATGTATTAAATAATCAAGCAAAGGCTCCAAAATTCGTGCTATAGATAATTAATAATGACATCGTTATCCCACCATATACAACCTATATCTTCCTCGCTTGTATTCAAGGGGATTGGGGAAGTGTGCGTTGTTACGGTTGTAGTGGATAATATGCCCCTATTGGCTATATATGTAGTCAAGCTGAGAAAATAAAGGATCTATTATCCACTACAACGCACAATTCTCTTGAATACAAGCGAGGAAGATATAGGTATTTGTATATGGTGGGATAGTGGTGCGAGTATGCCTTAATAATAGCTCCAAATTCGTGTTATAAATAATTAATAATACACGTACATGTATATTCGTACACCTCCACAAGGATTTATATAGTAGGATCCTTGACCTCCATCAATCTTTACAAAGAAATTCCAGTGTCCATTTTGGTATGGTTTGATCATAATATTATTAATAATGATACATGACCATGTTGTACTGTGACTAGACTACAGTGTAGTATACCACTGACATTTTTAAGATTTTTTTTTTTTTTTTTTTTTTTTACAAACTTGCAAAGTGGGTCTAACATTCACCAAGATTAGATTTAGATTAGAATATCTTCTCAGCACACATGAAATCTATCCTAATTTTTTTTGTTTTCATCTACATGCTTCACATAATTTCTCAAGCATAGATAAAACCTTGTCCTATTAATGCATGTTTATTTATATTTATTTATTTTTGTTGTTTTATTGTATGTATATATGTTTGTCCTGCATATTTACGTGCATGTGTTTCCTAATGTTTCCCTTATGTTTAACTTTGTTTTTTTATGTTTGTGTATATTTCTTCTTGGAGCTAAATGTTGTATTCTCTTGCATATGTACCATACTTTACCAGAGTCATGTGTGTATTTTCTCATTCCATGTTTTCAAGGGGACACTTAGAATTTTAAATGTGTCATTGTTTATACATTTTGATAATGGATAAAAAAATAACTATTTTAATTTGTCCCCATGTAGTCAATCAAACTATATTATCCTTAACATATTCTTATTTATCAGTTATCTCATTGTTATTACAATTGTGTAATGATATTCACCATAACCCAGGGCCATTGTCAAATAATTCCAGATGCGAACTACGTAATATTTCCATAGTTAATATGAATGTCAATTCTCTTCGTAACAAAACAGAGTTGATAAGTACTGAGCTTGGTAATCACGATATTATCTGTATAACTTAATCTAGGTTAAACAATACTGTAAGTTCCTCTGATATTACCATTGATAATTTTATAAATCCAGAGGCATTCCGTAAGGATAGGTTGACTGACAGTGGTGGTGGTATACTTATTTATATTCGTAATACGTTACAAGGTAGGCGTAGACGTAGACTTGATCTAGAAGTACCCGAAGTTGAATCTGTTTAGAAATTTTTGCAGATAATAGAAATGTTTTATTAGTGTGCTTATATAGACCGCCAAATGCAAGAGTGTCATCATGGGATTATATAATTTATTTGACAAATGTGTTGATTCAGGTATAAGTAATTGTATTTTTCTTGGTGATATCAATGTTGACCTTATTACAATTGGCAATAACCACAAGTTTACACGTTCTTGTCAAAGGTTAGGCCTAGAAAATGTGATACATGAACCTACTAGAATTACTAGTTCGTCCTCCACTCTAATTGATCCTATACTGGTCAATAATTATGATATAGTTAGAGATAGCTATGTACTTCCAAACTTTTGTAGTGACCATTGTCCTTCCATTATTGAGATTAATTTTTCTGTTACTAGAGAAAAGTCTTATTTAAAGACAATATGGGATTATGATAATGCAAATTATATTGCCATTAACCAGCAATTGCAAAATACTGATTGGGATATGAAATTTGGAGATTCAGATAATGTTAATATCATAAATGAAGTTATTAACTTAGAGCTTAACTCTGCTATGAATACTTATATTCCAAAAAAGATTATACGTGTTCGACCACGGGATAAACCTTGGATAAATAGTGAAATAAAATGTAAAATTAGAAAAACGAACCGGGTGCATAAAAAGGCAAAATTTCGAAATCTAGCAAGTGACTGGGAAAGTTTTCGTAGAATACGCAATGAGATAATTGATATGATTAGAGAAGCCAAAAAACAATATATTATAAAATTACAAAATTCACTGATTGACAAGTCTATTCCACCTGGTAAGTGGTGGCGAATTGCAAAGAGTATCTCAAAATTTAAAAGTACTAATACTACAAATACTCCTATTAAGGTAAATGGTGATATTTTTTTTCATCCTGTAGACAAAGCCAATGGGGTTCACCTACGCCTTTCCCGAAAGGTGGCGCATGTGTTCTATCAGTTATTCGATTCCAAGATGGCGGACGACGATCAGCTGTGGTCATTGCAGAAGCTCAAAAATTATCTACTGCGCCGAAATGTATCGACAAACGGTTGAAAAACTGACTTGATTGAAAGGTACATATTACACCGAAAATCCAAGGATACGATCTATGTTTGTTTCTTCTCAATATTATTGTATTTGTTGAATGTCCAAGTTGCCCCGACTGAAAATAAAACGTCATACATTTTGTATCCGATTTATATTATCATAAAATTATGATGAGGTATCCGTTTGAATGGATTCAGAGACAAGTCCATGGGAATAAAGTCATATTTAATGCTACCCATTATAATTGGAAAAAAAAAATTTTGAACTTAACTGCATTTATAAATATATATGAGATCCATATCCATATAGGTTTTTTTAATAAAGAAGAAAGAAAGGGGGGAGGTTAGGAATAAATTCATTTATTATTAAAAAACTGACCCAACTTTTTCCACACTTTTTCTTTTTAATAAACATTCAAAAACAACACATCGGTTAATACTCCTATTAAAAAAAATATCACCATTTACTTTGTAAATGAAAAAACAGGGCATAATTTAAATGATGAGACGTAAATAAAACCGAGGTCCCGTGTTGAGAGATTGCCACCCTCTTCGCACGTTAAAGAACCCAGTGTAACAGCTCACTATGAGCATTATGCTCATGATGAGTGGTCCATAAGAGACCTGTTGCACTGGCTAAATTATCCGTCCCTACCCATCACATTTCCATGTTTCGAGTCTCGTGGCGTTTAAATTATTCTCGTCCTGAATATAGCTGCAAAATTGCTCGCTGGACGTTAAACACCAATCACTCACTCAAAAACAACACACTGGAAACATCATATACATGTTATCATTCAGAATGTGAAAAAACAGGGCATATTTTCAATGGGAAAAAACATGGGGCTTTCAATAGGAGTACCCTCATGTTTTTTATGAAAATTACACTAAAATGTAACATTTAAATAAAAAAAACTACCGGTAATTATTTTCACAATTTTCAATGTTGTTTTTTATCTTTGAAATATAAATACACAATCATGTGTAATTACCCCAATAAATATAATAATTTAAATGATGCTCATTACATTTGGTATACATCTTTAAGAAAAATGTACAAAAAGTGTATTCCTTATTTGTCTGGTAAATTTTCAAGGCTGCAGCAATAAAACAAAGTCGCTATGATTTCAAAGCATGCCTTAGTTCAAATATCCTTATATCCTTGGCTAACTGGAAAATATATATGTATGCTTCCATACTAAAGTAAAAAAGCTCTTTTGCCCATGAAGTGGTATTAATGAAGTTCGAACTGCAGACTCATATGGAGCATCTGAGTTCATGTCTGTCCTAATTTTTAGTTGTGTTGCTCAATCTTCAGTTTTTTCGGTATTCATGATTTTTTTTATCAGTCATTAAATATTTGTTGTGTTTGTCATGTTATACCTGTATATTTATATCATATATTGTTACTGAAGTAATATATTGACCCTTTAAGACTATTTAAGCTACTAACAGTTCATGTTGTAGCTCCAAAAAAAAGGTTTCATGAATCACGAAAACATTTAGTAACTTTTTAATGAATATTATTACCTGATATAATCAGTGTCAATAAATACACAATTTAAACATTTAACCATCCTATGGTGAAGATTAAAATACATGTACATCTGTAGTTAATAATACATGTATGTCTTAAATCCAGTCCTTTGTACAACATGCTTTTGAAGTACTTGTTTGAGTGTTTTATTTATCTGCATGTGTACTTTATGTAACATTACAATCATTATGGCTTCTATAGTACAAGGTAGTACATTTCAATAAAGTTGAAAAGATGTCAGTTCAAATCTGGCCGGAAGCTAATCTATGAATTTTTTAATGTGTGCTTGATCATATTGACTGTATTAACTTCAAATTAAGCAACTTGGGCACAAGTCCCTAGCTCTTTAGTGAAAGTTTTGAAGGACTGCTAGTGCTCCTTTTTCAGTGTGATTTTTATATGACCACAGAAATTTTTTTGTGGTGGTATTATGTTACAGGTCTGTCGTCATCAGTCTGTAGACAAAATGGTTTCCTATCTATCTCATTGGTGGTGTAATGGTTAACATGCTCGCCTTGAGTGTGTTAGATCTATGGGATAGAGCCCCAGTCTGGTCAAACTAAAGACTATAAAATTGGTATTTGTTGTTTCTCTGCTAAGCATGCAGCATTTAGAAGTAAGAACACAGACTGGACTGCTAGGAATCAGGATATTCATTAATGTGACCGAGTGGAATGACCTGTCTTCTCGCAGACTGTTGTTTTCTTTATTAGACACCAACGATTTTATTAGTGAAAAGGGGGGGGGGGGCTTTGTTTTTTTTTAATGTCAGTAGAGAATCCATTTTTTTTTCACACATCAAGTAGAGCAAAAATATTTGTTATCCATACATGATGATGAGGTACATTTTGTAGAAGAGACATGCATATCATTAAGAGACCTAAAAAAATAATTGTGTGTTTAGGGTTACCTGTGAAAAAGGGTAATCTGATTTTTTTTTTTATATGATATATTTGGCAAGCAAATGTTCCAACTTTGACTGTGTTTGTTGAGAAAAACTAATAAAATAGCTAGGATAGGCACTTACATTTAGGTAGGGTCAAGTTAGCCTAAACAAACTATATTTCTTAGGGCCGAGGTGTATTCATGTCAACTTTAAAAAAAAAAAAAAATTGGACATAGTGGAAAATAAACTTTTTATTCTAAAAAAAAATCTCACCCCCCCTCAATAGTAAAATGGTTAGTGCTTTATGTCTTAGAGGAGCCATTCCGTAAGTAAAAGTAATATAAACTTTTTATTCAATCAACACTGGAAGACATCTAACATACACTTTTTCAGTGTACATGATAATAACGAAGCTAGTCATTTCGTACCATAACCATTTCGTACCATTTCCATTTCGTACCATAATTTACCATTTCGTACCACAAAATTGCAATTTCGTACCATAACCAGAAACCATTTCGTACCACCTATTTTGCGCCATAACCATTTCGTACCATATGTAATATTGCTCAGTAGCCATTTTGGAAATATAATTACACTATGACCATTTTTGTACTATATGGAAGTATATACATTATGTCGATTTCGTACCATATGGAAGTAGTCTATACATTGTGACAAATTCGTATCATAAGGAAGTATATAACTTATAATCAAACATATGGTAATTTACAAGTTTTCATGTACTTTAATAATTATACTATAATGCAGACGCCAAAAAAAAAAAAAATAGAAATCATAGTCACTTGCAATCCGCTGTACGGAAAAGAGACATTAACTACTGATAATTATAATTAACACTTACCAGTACCACATACACGATGCTGCCATCGTAGACAGTTGTCACACTGCATGGCTTCTTGTCTTGGTCTAACCGTGGAATTGCAATGTAGACACTCGTTACCCGTCATTTTTTGCATATGAATTATATTCATAAAAAAATCACTTTTAAGGTTTTTCATGTTAATCAAAAATGAAATTATTGGTTGAGCCAATTTTCAAAAAAATTCAAGTAATTTGATTGGATAAACTAGCAGGAAATATTTGTAAAAACAAAAAAAAGTGCATGGCTTTCTCTTTAGTTAATGAGAGCTTGGGTAACTTTTGTTCGAATTTCTCTTCAAACGATATGAGCTTGGACTTCCTTTCATTTCATTTCCTAAACACTACCTTCGATCTAATAGCAATACAAGCAAATGGACAATGATTAGTTCTTTTATTTTTTAATTACCATCGTTGATTAACTGTTAAAATTAATCTGCCAAATCGTAAATTTTTGTTACCATAAAAACTATCAGATATGATTGATGACTTAATAAAATGTGCTTCTGTAACTTATAAATGTTATGAAATGTCGGGGAAAAAACCTGCAACTGCTCGTGTTTTGAGATCGATCAAGAAATGGACGTCATCTTATTAATTATCGACATTGTTTACGAAGTTTGTCGAATCGTCATTAAATCAGTACAACAATGCACTTATTTCTTATTTTTTGTGAATCTGCTTTTAGTCGGTGTTAATTACGGACAAAGAATCATGCAAGTTGGCAGTCAATAAGCGACAAAATACAAATTATTCGTTTTTACCTGTCAATTGCATACGGAAAAAGCGAGGTTTAAATTATTTGCTTGCAAGCAAATAAGTAATCGATGGTAATTTTCGTTCTCAAAAGGCGGAAAGTGGATCGATAAGCTGTTTAATGTGAAATATTTACCTTTATTTCATCATTTTAAAGCTATTTACCAATTTCCAAAACATATAATGTTTTTGATCAAAATCGTAGCTAATGCCCCTTTAAGCAAATAATAAATTAAATGCAGAAAAACCTTTATTACTTCAAAGGTTCTACAAGTTGTAACGAAATAATTAAAATAATAAATAATGTTGAAATCACTGAACATTTAATAAAATTAATAATATGTATAATTTTTTTGTTCGTTTGTTTGTTTGTTTGTTTTTCTATTTAAATACATACTTTTTACGGTACCAACATGCAGCATGTACTTGGGTATAACATTTATTTGAATATGATGTAAAATAAGGCTAAATGTACTATCGCATAAGATTTTGGATATGGTACGAAATGGTCATAATGTGTCGATCTGCATATGGTACGAAATGGTCATAAAGTATTTTTTAATATGGTTCGAAATGGTCATATGTCAATTTGCATATGGTACGAAATGGTCATATAATGTATCGATCTGCATATGGTACGAAATGGTCATATCATGTATCGATCTGCATATGGTACGAAATGGTAATAATGTATCGATCTGCATACGTACCATATGCAGATCGATACATTATATGACCATTTCGTACCATATGCAAATTGACATATGACCATATTGGAAAAAATTATATTCAAACACCTTCACAACTACTTGTTAAGATATAATATACTATCGGATGATCAGTCTGGATTTAGACATAGAGATTCCACTATAAACCAGTCATTGGTAATTTATGATGTCATTATGAAAAATTTAGATATTGGCAAAGATGTTAGGTTTATTTTTTGTGACATATCAAAAGCGTTTGATCGTGTCTGGCATCATGGTCTTTTGTACAAACTTAGAAAGTATGGAATTAAGGGCAACTTATTGACTTGGTTTGGTAGTTATCTTTCTGACCGTAAGCAGCGAGTCTGCATGAATGGATACTACTCTACTTGGAATTTCATTAATGCTGGAGTTCCGCAAGGCTCCATACTGGGCCCACTTTTATTTTTATTATTTATTAATGATATTGTTGATGTCGTTTCCAATGGCATGAAACTATTTGCGGACGATACATCCCTTTATTGTATTGTTGATGACCAGAATGAAACCGCTGAATCCCTGAATTCTGATTTGAATAGCCTTAGTACTTGGGCATCTGATTGGTGTGTTAATTTCAATGCCTCAAAAACTAAGCCTATGCTGTTTACTAGAAACATGATGTTAATATCCCCCCTTATATATGAAAAATGATGTCTTAGAAGATGTAGTTAAACATAAACATCTTGGTATTAATTTTTGTCCTAATAGTACCTGGAAAGATCATATAAATGAAATTTATAAAAAAGCTTGCTCTCGTCTTAATATTTTGCGCATGATGAAACATAATCTTGATAGGAACTCACTAGAAAAGCTTTATTTTGGTTTTATAAGACCTATACTAGAATACGGAAGTGTAGTTTGGGATAATTTCACAAGAGAACAGTCTGATCTGTGCAGTCACTGAACATAAATATGTTTTCCTGTATTTTTTTGTATCTGCATGTATCTTTATATGTCTCCAATCATTCCAATCATTGTATTAAATTGTTTTCCCCTTGTGGGACCTTAATTGGGAATAAAAAAATTCTTATTCTTATTCTTATTCTTATTCTAATTCTTATTGAATCAGTGCAATACGAATCAGTCAGAATTGTTACAGGTCTTCGAAAGGGTACCTCAAGGGTTAAGTTGTATGGTGAATTAGGGTGGGACTCCTTGCAAAACAGACGTAAGAAGCAAAAACTTATTGTAATGTTCAAAGCTCTGCAAGGAGAGCTACCCAACTATATAACGAATAATATCATTTCTTATGTTAATTTTGAACCTAACTACATGGTTAGAAACCCCAGATTCTTCACCCCTCCCCAATATCGCACCAAGTCATATAAGGATAGCTTTTTTCCAACTGTTCTGGATTTATGGAACAAACTAGATAATGATACTAGGAACATTCAGTCATTATCTTCATTCAAGATTAAACTTAATGAAGATATTGTTAAATCTCCTAGCTTCTACTCTATTGGTTCTCGCAGCTTAAATATTTGGCATTGCCAACTTCGTAATGAAGCAAGCAGTTTAAATCACAACTTGTTTCAGTCTCATCTGTCTGACAGCTCCCAGTGTGCCTGTGGGGATGCAATTGAAAATAATTTCCATCATTTTTATGTTTGTCCATTGTTCATTAGACACAGAATACAACTTTTTAATTCTCTAAGAAAGTTTCAAGATGTTTTAGATTTGGATATATTATTGAAAGGCTCACCAATCCTTACTGTAGAGGAGAATACTGAGATATTCGATGCTGTTTACCATTTCATTACTGGTAGTAGAAGATTCACATGATTCAATAAATTGTCTGCTTCTTTTTCTCTGTATTTGGTTATATAACATTGAAAAGTCTTCCCATATATAGCTCCAAATCTTTATTTTTTTCAGTTTAATTAATAGCTGTACATCTTTCAATTATTGATGTCTCCCTCCATCCCCCCCCCCTTTTTCCCAATTAGTACTTGCTTATCTCAATCACTATTTTGTTTAGATATTTCCCCCCTTATTTACTTATTGTCTCTTCTTCCTATATTGCTCCCAAATTTCCTTTATTCAATTATAAATATATATACTGAAAAAGAGTTAATTCATATTGATATGGTGGACCTCACTTAATTAGTGATTTTTATTTCATAATTTCAGTTTACATGTTCAATGTTGTATATATTGTGTGTTAAATGTAAGTTCAGTCTATCCATCATGCTATGCCAATTCATCATTATTAATATTATAAATGATAACAGCTTAAATATAAAGCCATTTGGCTATTCCAAATGATATCATACCTATTAACAAGGTAAAAAAAGAAGAAAAAAGAAAAAAAAAGATTAAAAAAAAAAAAATTTTGGGGGGTATGATTCTGCCATTACTATACATGTGTTCACTGTGTTCAAACTGACCCGGCAAAAAATGTTTGGACTCGTGCATATCTAATTCCGGAACGGAACCGGACTGTAAAAAGGCAAGAAGAAGGTAAGACTTCTGTTTATTTATTTGTTTTTTGCATGAACTTGGGGGAAATAAATGCTTTATTAACCATTTCCTGCTGTCAGATGACACATTTTGGCTATGCCATCGTATATTAATTGAGAAATAAGCGATAATGTGCCGCAAAATGACGATCAGCATGACCCAACCACGAATTTCGCTCATTTTCTCTTTGAATTGCTCACATTGAATGGAACGAAATGTATTGAAGGAACGATTGATGAATAAAGATGACAAGAATCGTCACTTTGTGCTTTTAATTATTGATATAAGTAAGCACGGGGCGAAAGAAATGGGTCATGTCAAAATGGCAGGACCCGGTTTCGTGAATGATGTTTACAGTATATGACCCGGTTTTGTTCAAAAAAAATTACGAACAAACAGGAACCGTTTTCGTCAAATAAATATAATGTGTGTTACTGACGTGCTAATCTACAGAATTATGAACAATTTATACTAAACATTTATGATAAACACAATGTCTGTTAGGCGTCAAAAGTATACTATTGATGTGTATCAGGCATTGTGTTTATTGTCAATTTTAGTATCCTAAAACTGTAATAGATTGAATATGTTATTCTTTGGTATATATATCATGCATTGAAACGCAGTGCCAGAAACAAAATTGGATATTGTTATTATAATTTGATACAATGAATATCCCAGACTCTGAGATACCAGATTCACGAACATTTTACTTTTTAATGCTTTTGGCCCAGTTTTGCATTTGTGTATAACTAGATATACAACCAGACAACGTCATGTTAATCCACAATCGTAGTTATGTTGTTATTTAAGTGATGTACACTTCTTGTATATTTTGTTTTATTTGCAGGGTACTAACAAACATGGAAAGCCCTTTACCTTACCACTGTTATTACTGCAATGCGACCTTTGCACGACTCGATCAAATGAAAAAGCACTCAACAGAAATCCACAGCCACCATTGTTTATACATTTCCACAATTCGATGACTTAATAAAACATTCTAGAGAAATCATCCGTACCATTGTTATTACTGCAAAACAACAGTCGTCCCATTTGAAGACGTAATAAAACACTCGACGGAAAACCACGGCTCACTAATGTTTAAAGTTAAATACCTTGAACTGAATCCATCTAGTGGACATTATGGTTACAGAAGCCATAATTTCGATGTTATTCCAGATAAAATAAAGGCTTTGGGACAAAAAATACAAACAGACTGTACAAGTAATGCATTGACAATACACAATTTTTTTTGGAACAAAACCGGGTCATCATGCCTAAACATCATTCACGAAACTGGGTCCTGCCATTTTGACATGACCCATTTCTTTCGCCCCGTACTTACTTATATCAATAATTAAAAGCACAAAGTGACGATTCTTGTCATCTTTATTCATCAATCGTTCCTTCAATACATTTCGTTCCATTGTTGTATTTAAATTGTTGTACTATATTCATATGTATTGATTAATAAAATATGTTTATACTAAAGAGAAACTGAGCGAAATTCGGGGTTGGGGTCACGCTGATCGTCATTTTGTGGCACATTATCGCTTATTTCTCAATTAATATACGATGACATAGCCAAAATGTTTCATCTGACAGCAGGAAATGGTTAATAAAGCATTTATTTCCCCCAAGTTCATGCAAAAAACAAATAAATAAACAGAATTCTTACCTTCTTCTTGCCTTCTTACAGTCCGGTTCCGTTCCGGAATTAGATATGCACGAGTCCAAACATTTTTTGCCGGGTCAGTTTGTACACAGTGGTGTTTATGCTTGGTAATTAAGATGAATTGCATGTATACATGATGGGTAGATTGTTGCTCTATGTCTTATGTAAATTGTTTTCTAATTGTTCCATCTTGTTGTTGGAGAGGATTTGTATAGACATAGCCTGTTATCCAATCCTATTGATTTATCAATAAAATATTTGAAATGAAAAGATATACTTACAACATCAATTGATCATTTCTTTTTCGCCGAACTCTATGTTATTACTACACATTCTTAGATAAAATAGTATTTATTTAGAATAGACAACGTCATACTTTCTGAGCCCCCAATCAAGTCTGTGGGATAACAGTTAGGATTTTGATCGTCTAGACGTCCTTTCACTGATATAAATGATGAGTGCAGTGAGATATGTACATGATAACATATGATAATTGCTAGAGAGCCTAACGATACATATCAACCAAGGGTTAATACAGACACCAATCTGCATTCTTTCTACACGTGGTAGTTATTCATGCCCATACCATTGGTCATGGGCAGGTCTCAACAGGCTTAGAAATTACAGCACCAAAATGAACTGAAACATCGATGTTATACCGTATAACCGTTAATTTCTGCGGTTTTGGACTAGAAAGAAGACATTTAATTTCTGAGGATTGAAAATCGCGGAACCGAAAATAATGACAGTCTCATTGTCATATGGAAATGAAACCATCCCAGTACTTCAATATATAATACTGACAGCAAATGAATTGAGTGAGCGAGCGAGCGAGCAATTGAGGTTTATCGCCAAATGAGCAATTTTGTCCGCCATATCTTGGACAAAATAAGTTACGGTTTGATTACATGATGTCCGCTTTATACTAGACCAACCAGTTTAGTTGGATTTGTATAGTGCTACATTTGTAGTTCACTGAAACAACAGTCCACAAGTAGACATGTCGCACCACTCGGACACATTGCCCTGGCTCTGTATAGGGCTAGCTCACTGAAACAACAGTCCACAAGTAGACATGTCGCACCACTCAGACACATTGCCCTGGCTCTGTATAGGGCTAGCTCACTGAAACAACAGTCCACAAGTAGACATGTCACACCACTCGGACATATTGCCCTGGCTCTGTATAGTGCTAGCTCACTGCAACAACAGTCCACAAGTAGACATGTCGCACCACTC
>MJUT01052010.1:7632-19435 GCA_002080005.1 Gigantidas platifrons
CCAATGTTACCAGTGTCACTGTATTGTCCATTCTTTATTACCCCTTTGGTTTTCTCTAATGTTTCTTTACTACAGTCTGTCCTGTGTCTTGTGTACCCAATGTTGACAGTTGTCACTGTATTGTCCATTCTTTATTACCACTTTGGTTTTCTCTAATGTTTCTTTACTACAGTCTGTTTTGTGTCTTTGGTACCTAAGTTGTTGCCAGTTTCACTGTATTGTCCATTCTTTTTTTTTCTTTTTCCCCCAGCACTTTCGGTATTCTCTTACGTTTACCTAGCTATGATTCGTTTTCCACCTTCATTAGTTTTATCTTTTAAGGATAATTTTCTCCTACAGGAAATGCGTTTTTATTTACATGTGTATATCTTAAGTAAAAATGTTTGTCATTGACTTCCGACAGATCGGTGTTTTTTTTTCTAGGTACTCCGGTTTCCTCCACCAATAAAACTGACTGCCACAATATAACTGAAATATTGTTGAAAGGTGCGTTAAACACCATAACCCTAACTCTAACCCTGAAAGTAAACATGAGAATTGAAGGAGGACACAAGCCCAACATTGAACGAATAGTTTTACAATGTTATAACATTCGCTAAAAGTCAAAAGATTTGCCGAAAAGTCAAAAGATTTGCCGAAAAGTCAAATAATATTTAAGTCTTAGGAAGCAATAAAACCATTTTCTGTTGTAGGTCTAAATTTCAATACATCAATTTCATTTTTTCAAAACGACATAATTGATTCACAGCTCCAAGTCGATTTAGGTAAAAAAAAACAACAAGAGAACAAGCACAAAATTAAAATAAAACAATACTAAATCATGTTATTCCAGAAACCCGTAAATCATACTACATGAGACGTCTACATGTTTTATTAGATATAATTTTCATAAAAGCAACAAAAACCCTCTCGTATAAAGACTTAATACGTTATATATTTGTTTGTATTAATACTTCCTAGTATAACACTGGTTGTTTTAATACTTCCTAGTATAACACTGGTTGATTTTCATGGGACCTTAATCATCACAGTAATGTCATGTCTGTACAATGGTAAAATTAGGTTATCTCTCGAGTATGTAAATATAAGTTTAAATATACACGAAAATCTCAAGAATGTTGCACTTCTTTGTGGGTACTTTGTAAACGATTTTGCCTATAATATTTGAAATGTGTGTTGCATAGACGGGGATATACCAGTTAATGGGATCTTGACCCTCCTCTCTTGATAATTGGACCTCTAACGGTCATATATACGTGTGCAAAAGGTTATAAAAAAAAACATGCACAGATTCTCTTCCACTGAAAAGGTCACATGCAATCACAAAATGAATGGCAACATAAACTGGGACATCACAATACCACCATTGACAAGATAATATGTCTAGTACGTTGTTATGAATATTCCTGCTTCATCAGCATTATAATTCTATTGAGTAAGCTTTCATTACATTCAATAATGATAACATTTATGTATAAAAATCCCGTATCTGTGTAAATAAACTTTTGAGGACATCGACGAAAGGCAACGCAGTTTCTATTTGGTTTATTTGCAAAATCTTAATTCTTAATGATAATCTTGATAAGCTGTTAATCTTGAGGTTATTTTTTCTGAACTTATAAATATACACTATTTTTGTATGCATATATGAGACTTTTCTGTGCTAGGTCTAAATTTCAATGCATCAATTTTATTTGTCCTAAGCGACACAATTGATTCACAGCTCCAAGCCTAGAAACAACAAGAGTGCAAGGCAAGCACAAAAATCTTATAAAATAATGCTAAATCAGGACAACACAAACTTCCACAAAAAAAATAAAAAGTACCAGGTGTCCTGGAAGGGTTTGTATCCCATTCCTCAGTAATGACACTCGTAGTTAATGTGTAATATTCTAAGTCGGTTTTGGAAACTGGTAAACCCATATGGGAACCATGCTTATCACCAGGGTTGTAACAGCTTGGGTTAGTGTTACTGTAAGCCATAATATTGTCCTGTGAAAATGTGTCCGATTGTATCTTTTTCAAATGAAAAATCCCCAACTGACCAAAAGAAGTCACCTCTGCTCTTTATTCCGTCCTCGGACTTTATCATAGAAAACAATTGTAACAGAGGACAATATTTCACGGCGGACACTATTTAATCCTACATTACTCGATCTTTAGTTTTATGTGTATGTTTTGTGTATCATTGTTTGTCATTTTGTACTTTTTATTTTGGCCATTGTATTGTCTGTTCTTCTTCGATATACGGATTCTGATTACCTCCCTTTGGTATCTTCAAACTATTCCTCCAATCATTTGAGACACGGGAAGTCCATATGATACAATGAAACGTAGATATCTAATTTAGTGCAAACGACGCGTTTTTTTAAGAATAACCTGCATCAGGTATGCACATGATCAACAGAATGAAGAGTCAAATAATGGTTTGGGAACAAGAAATTCAAGATGGTGCCTTTACTATTTACTAAGCGGTCAAGAATTGAAATAATCTACTCGGACCAGGTTGAATAATTAATTACTAGTACCTGTCAAAGGTAACATATGACAACAATACAATGACACTAATGTCAGGTGCCTTCAGGTATTTTAATTGTTATATGGTCATTTCTACAGAAAATATCAAGAGCCTACTAAGTATTGTGATTACTCTGTGGTATATTGAATAGAATAGTCCTTCATGGTGAAGAGGGTCGTTATATAATATAAATACTACTCCTGTTTCATCATATAAAAAACTGTCTGCCACAATATAACCGAAGTATTGTTGAAAGTGTCGTTTACAATCTTGAACCCTAATATAGACGTATACTTCATGTGATTACTCCACTTCTACTTAACCCTGACAAATACTAACATACATTTATTAGTTCAATACTAAATATGTCAACCAGTAAAATATACGTTGAATTTCTTGCTCTCAAAAGACTTTTAAATTATTTGGCTGTGCAATCTTTCGACTTAGAGCTTATAACCCAGTGAAGCAAATTGCAGAAGCGAGTTGTGCACACATAATAAGCTACCTATATGTTTACTACAGATATTTACCCCTAACAAATATTAAAATAGACTTATTAGTTCATGTGTTTACTCTAGTCTTACTGACGAGGACAAATACTAACATAGATTTATTAGTTCAATACTAAATGTGTCAAATATATACTTTAGATTTCTTGCCCCAAAACACTTTAATTAAGTTATTTGGCTTTCGACTTTGATGTTACCTGGAGAGGTAAATTGCAGAAACGAGTCGTGTGTACAGAACTAGCTATCTATATATGTATAAGATTACTACAGCTACTTAGCCTTGACAAATACTAAAATACATGTAGGCTTATTAGTGTAATACCTCATGTGGAACATTAACTATACTTCTACTTATTATACATAATATCGGTCACAAATGACCACGAATATGTTCCACTTGTCATAACCACTTTCCAGTCCTTTCCTCATTCATCACTTATCACCGGGTTTGTAACTAGAGTAACACGACGGGTGCCACTAGTGAAGCAGGAACTGCTCACCCTTCCGGAGCACCTGAGTTCAGTCCCTTTTTTAGTGTTGTTTGTTTTACTCAATCTTTAGTTTTCTGTATAGTGTTTTGTAGACCGTTGCTTGTCATTTTGTTCTTTTTTTTGGGGGGGTCGATTTGTTGTCTGTCCTTCTTCTATTTATAGATTTTGATTACCTCCCTTTGATATCTGAAAGCTCTTTTTTCCATTAATTCTAAAATCTTGAATTCAAGTGATTTAAACATAAACCTGAAATTAAAATTATCTGATACTCTTATCAGACCAATATGTACATACGGATCTGAAATATGAATTAGTGATTTCAATATTAATGAATCTAATATTGATAAGATGCCATTTGAAAAAAATCAGAATAAGTTTTGCAAATATATTCTTAATGTTAATCGAAAAAGCTCCAATTTAGCTGCTAAATGTGAATTAGGAAGAAAACCTGTTATTGATTTTATTACATACTTGGCCTTTAAATATTTTAATAGATTTAAGATGATGTCAATTGATAGATTCTTACATTAAGTTTTTGAAGTTGATATAGCCTTATTTGATGAAGGGCACAGATCATGGTTTGCCTTTATTGATAGCTCTTTAAAAAAGTTTAAACTTGATAAAGATGATATTAACATAAAAACTCTATTAGCATCTTTTAATGATTGCTACGAAGAGAACACTAACAAAAAACTTGAAGATTTGTCACTTAAAGAACATGATAATAAATTATTTTTCTTTAGTAATATATATCAACATTTTCAGATACAAGATTACCTATCTTTCAATCTCCCAAACTCTTTAACAAATAATATAACAAAATTGAAAATCAGTGCTCATCAACTACTTGTTGAGAAAGGGAGATATTTTAGGCCAAAAATTGAAAAAAAAAATAGACTATGCACCAATTGTAATGAATTAGAAGATGAAGAACATTTTCTTTTATACTGTGAAAAATTCAAAGATCTACGTTCTAATTTATTTACAAAAACGAATATACAAATCAATGATCTGTGTCCTAGAAATATATATTCTACTTCTGTATTGAATAAACTGTTGAATCCTACTTGTAAGATACCATTTACATATGCAAATTTATTTCAACATGTTTTGAAAACAGATAATTCATTTGCTTTTAATGTGATATTCTTTTCTTTATATGCATTGTATACATGTAGGTACATTGAATTTAATGTCATGTTAACTGTGGGGATGACACCGATATTAATGTTGGTTTTTCTAATAAAGATTTGTATTGTATTGTATTGTTGATATCTTTAAACTCCTCTTTCATTTAAATTAGTTTTTAAACTTTCATTACCGAAACGTCAAATGTTTGGATAGATGAAATTTTCGAAAAAGAACCAGAATTAAAATTATCCAGAAAGCCTTTAGAGTTTCTCAGTATCCACATTTGTCATTTGATTGATGTGGATAAGACTGTCACACTATATGGATGCTAATGAAGTTATGGTATCCAACATAAAATGAAATAACTGGAATACAGGTGGAGTTGTAAGCTTAGACAATTCATAATTATTTAGTTGAATAACTTGATTCTAGCTTTTTGTTCAGTAGTGGACAAATGTACATTTTTATGTACTTTATACAATCAGTCACATAACATGATTCCATGTGATTTGTATTCAGGAAAATGAATTTCATTTAGTGAATTAATGTCAGGTGAGTTGTAATTAAAACGTATATATCTAATTTAGAGCACACGACATGTAAGTGGAGATACATCATCACATTAAGTGAAGCAAGTTGATTTTAGGTGAATTGTAAGTACAACAACCATTATTTTTAGTCAAATAAGATAATTATTGGTTGGTACCTTATTTTTCAGGCGTTATAGTTCACAGAGTCGTATGTTACTAGTTTCTACTTTACTGATCTGTGCATTAATCATAGCTCTTGGGGTAGTTCTTGGAATAAAACTGTATGGAGATGATAGTAGTGACAATGACAATAAAAATACAATCAGTGGGGAGGCGGGCTCAGAAGGAGGGCCTACAACGCCTACAACACCGTATAGAACAACACCACCACCTACCATTGTGACGACAACAACACCGTTCATCTCAGGATCCGTGGAAGGTCATTACCGGTATGCTGCTATTGCGTCGGATGCAGGACCATGTTCTACTATAGGCAGGTGAGATTGTTTACCTGATGGAAATATAGATTTACTATTAACATAGATATTATATTAGTTCAATAGCATTAAATTGCGGTCACTTTCCTGTCTTGGTACAGGCATATCAATAAAAAGTGGCAGGGTTAAGCTAGTGAGAAATATTGTCATATGTATAATATTTGATCATTTACAGAGAGTATTAACCGACTTTAATATACATGTGTCACTGTTATAGTGACAACCGGAACCTTTTAACCGTAATGGAAGCGAGAGGTTGGCGCCGTAAAATCTGATTCAACCCACCATTTCTTTGGACATGCATGTACCAAGTGAGGGCCATTGCGGCTTTCCCAGTTTTCCGGTTGTTGACTGATTTTGTCTGTTTATTGACTTGTGAGTTTTACCTTTCCCTTTAGACGATTGCTCGGTGTTCGGTATTTTGTTATTACCCTTATTCATACAATTCCATGTTAAAGTTGAAATATAACCCTACAACTTTCGTATATAATATAAAGGTGATCGGTCGTGTAATAGTGTGTTATGGGTGTGTATTTGTGTGGTAGAGGTGTCTATTTTGCCTTTCTCTACGATTTATGGTACCGGTATTGTCTAATGTTTCCGACAGTATTGTAGTTATTGTTTTTCATTTTATCACATGCCTGTTATATGATAATAAATATATTTCACACTCAAAATAAGGAAGGAAGTAATATTTGTATTATAACGTTACGTAACTTAATAGATATTTCTTCATATTATTTATCGGCGTCATTGTATTGCGTTTACTCGTTTATCTTTTCAGTGACATATTAGCACGAGATGGCGGTACTGTAGTAGACGCAACAGTATCTGCCCTTCTTTGCCAATGTGTACATAATTTTCACAGCTGTGGTATTGGGGGAGGTTTCTTCATGACAGTTTATAACAGGTAGGTGCATTTTATAGTCTACTATTTATTCTTTTCTTTCCAATTTCGTCAAATAATACCAACTTTTGTCTTCAATATTTCAGTATTTTGTTTTTAAGAGATATATTATATTTTAAGAGACCAATCAGAGACGAGTCTGCAAACATATAGTTGCTTTATGAAAGAGCAGACAGAAAATGCTAACCAGTATCTGACAACTCACAGTTTTGATAGATTACCCTAACGGAACGCGCCCGTTTTATACAAAAAAGAAAAAAAAGACATAATAGCTACGATTCCGCAGCTAGAAATGAATCTAGTTCTCAAACCTTTGAGCTAGTCATGATCTATAACAGAAGACATATTTCCTACCATTGTTGACCTTTTTATGCTAGACATTGATCTAGTTATCACTCCGTCGAATTGAGCATGATCTAAAACCAGAACACATGTTTTCTACAGTTTTTGTCCGTATCAGTGCAGTCTGTATCAGTACAGTCTGTATCAGTACAGTCTGTATCAGTGCAGTCTGTATCAGTACAGTCTGTATCAGTGCAGTCTGTATCAGTACTGTCTGTATCAGTACAGTCTGTATCAGTGCAGTCTGTATCAGTACAGTCTGTATCAGTGCAGTCTGTATCGGTGCAGTCTGTATCAGTAGTCTGTATCAGTGCAGTCTGTATCAGTACAGTATGTATCAGTACAGTCTCTATCAGTGCAGTCTGTATCAGTACAGTCTGTATCAGTACAGTATGTATCAGTACAGTCTGTATCAGTGCAGTCTGTATCAGTACAGTCTGTATCAGTACAGTCTGTATCAGTACAGTCTGTATCAGTACAGTCTGTATCAGTTTAGTCTGTATCAGTGCAGTCTGTATCAGTACAGTCTGTATCAGTGCAGTATGTATCAGTACAGTCTGTATCAGTACAGTCTGTATCAGTGCGGTCTGTATCAGTACAGTCTGTATCAGTACAGTCTGTATCAGTACAGTCTGTATCAGTGCAGTCTGTATCAGTACAGTCTGTATCAGTGCAGTCTGTATCAGTACAGTCTGTATCAGTACAGTCTGTATCAGTAGTATTGGCTATGATCATTGTCCAAGTTTTCATTCTTAATTAATACCCACAAAAAAATGAATGATGCCTTTTGTATAACTCCGCCACATTATGTGTGCCTATCCCGAGCCAGGACCTGGAGTTCCAATGTTATAGTTCGTGGTCCTTTCTAGTTGTGTTCAGTAAGTGAAGGTGAGAGATGATTGTCCTCTTTGGTCATCTTGGTGGAATAGTTGACCATCACTGTCTAAACCTTTCTAGCTGTGTTCAGTAAGTGAAGGTGAGAGATGATTGTTCTCTTTGGTCATCTTGGTGGAATAGTTGACCATCACTGTCTAAACCTTTTTTCATGTTACTTCAAGTGTAATGTCTATTGTAGGGCCGCTAATGCAGCTTATACAATTATTGCTCGAGAGATGGCTCCTGCACAAGCTAATGAAACAATGTATACTAATAAATCATCTACACTAGGTAAGTTATAAAATAACATTATTTCATTATTGATACAATTTTTTTTTTGATAGGGGTAAATTGGTTTTGGCCATAAATATAAATCTACTCGTACCTCTTGCCATAAAGCTATTTTTGTTTCACCAATGTACTTACTGATAAAATCAGTTTAACAATATTGGTAGCATTAGACTCTTTCTCAATGAAGGTGGTTCTACATTTTTGCGCAAAAGTGGCGATATACTACATTGATGTAGAGGCCGCTGTTTCGTGGACAGTGGATATCCATCTACCTATACAATAATTTAAGTGCCTATGTGACAATAAAATTTGTGATTTTGATTTCCGTTCCTGGTGATATGATTTAAATTTGTCAACTTGACATGTGGACGTTGATTTCTAATGATACCGTGGTTTTCTAACACCACTAGCGCTAACCACCACAACAAAGGTAAAACAGTGTTATACTGGGATTAAACACTCACACTTTTATAACACTTACCCTACTCGTAAGTCATTTGATCAATAGTTTGAAGATACCAAAGGGGTAATCAGAATCCATAGGTCGAAGCAGAACAGACAATACAATGGCAAAAAGAAAAGGTACAAAAGGATAAACAAGGATCTACAAAACATACACATAAAACTAAAGATCGTAATAATAGTAATAAATTGTTTGTATATCTCTATAATAACGTATATCTATTACATGTCTTAAAGGATATACGGGTATAGGTAACCATTTTGGCTGATTGCTCTCAAATAATCCAATCCAGGGGCGGATCCAGGATTTCAAGTTAGGGGGGGCGCACTTAAAAAATCGCGGAGAGAGGCGCGAAAATTTTGGGGGTATTTCGTGTGAAAAATCACGATTTTATGTAAAAAAAATCATATTTTTTCCAATTTTAGGGGGGGCGCGCCGGGTGCCCTGAATTCGCCCCTTCAATCTATTCACCTTTAGCGCCATAGAGGGGTAATCGTACAACTATAGTATATCTAACTTCATAACCACAAACTAGTTGCTTGTCGTTTCGTTATTTTAACAACAGAAATATTAAGTACAATTTTTTCTCGTGTTGTAATAAAATTGTGTAATCTTGTGCAAGCATCCATTTATATCATGAATTACATGTTATACTGGCAGAAAATAACATAAAAACCAGGGATCGAGCAAGTTAACATACACGTAAAGTGATGTCTTGGGGGCATTTGACAGGTACGATCTATGAACAAACCGAATGATGCAGGTATGTGGGGGCATTCGGTTTACTTGAGGTTATATTGGGTACACTGGTGTCACTGGAATTTGAAAAACACTTCAGACCATTCATATATTCTCTCAGCATTCATTTATTCGAAATGTACAAATGATATATCATTTCATATATTATTCATTTATGTGTGACCCATTCATATATTACACTAAGATCCAAAATAAAGAAGCTGAATGGGTTTGTAGAAATGTGTCTTATTAAAAAAACAAGTGAAACCCTCTGATCTGTAAAAACCCTCTGAACTGTGAAACCCTCTGACTTGTGAAACCCTCTAACCAGTGAAACCCTCTGACATGTGAAACCCTCTGACTTGTGAAACCCTCTAACCAGTGAAACCCTCTGACATGTGAAACCCTCTGACTTGTGAAACCCTCTGACTTGTGAAACCCTCTGATCTGTGAAAACCCTCTGACATGTGAAACCCTCTGACATGTGAAACCATCTGACATGTGAAACCCTCTGACTTGCTTAGATGTCTGGAAACGTTTAATTACTAGTTTTAATGTCAGATTTCTATTCTACATTTGTTTCAGGTGGTTTGGCAATAGGCATTCCCGGTGAAATAAAGGGCCTCTGGATAGCACATCAGATAATTACTACTACTGATTACAGATTTATTTTCTACATTTGTTTCAGATGGTTTATCAATAGGCATTCCTGGTGAAATAAAGGGCCTCTGGTTAGCACATCGGATAATTACTACTACTAATTACAGATTTTTATTCTACATTTGTTTCAGGTTGTTTATCAATAGGCATCCCCGGTGAAATAAAGGGCCTCTTGTTAGCACATCAGATAATTACTATTACTGATTACAGATTTCTATTCTACATTTGTTTCAGGTGGTTTATCAATAGGCATCCCCGGTGAAATAAAGGGCCTCTTGTTAGCACATCAGATAATTACTACTACTAATTACAGATTTATTTTCTACGTTTATTTCAGGTGGTTTATCAATAGGCATTCCCGGTGAAATAAAGGGCCTCTGGTTAGCACATCAGATAATTACTACAACTGATTACAGATTTATTTTCTACATTTGTTTCAGGTGGTTTGGCAATAGGCATTCCTGGTGAAATAAAGGGCCTCTGGTTAGCACATCAGATAGGTGGAAAGCTTCTATGGAAAGACTTACTACAGCCAATCATAAAACTCTGCAGGGAAGGAATCGTGGTAGGAATACCCGTGGCATACGCAATGTCACAGCAAACTGAAACAATTAAAACACAGCATGGTTTAAGGTATACATTTTTGTCAAATTACATCAAATAAAAAAATAACTAAATACTGTGGAAGTACAATCAAACCTGTTCATGAGGTCACCTCTATTAAGCAGTCACCTGTATTAGAAGGTCACATTTTGTTGTCCTGTCATCGAAAATTCCATATGAATTGAATTTCTTTTAAGATGTCAGCTGTCTTATGAGGCCACTTTTTCTTTGTCCCAATGGTGACCTCTTAATACAGGAGTTTCAATTTCAATGGATTTCGTGGTTGATTAAAAGCACAAAATATAATACCAAATGAAGTACAGCATTTCTATATATTATTCAAGTACATGTATTAAAACACACATTGAGGAACCCACGAAGTAAAGAGGTTTCCTCCAACCATGAAAATGGGTATCCACGAATATAAATACATACTTTCTCGGTTATTAAATTGATACACTCCGACAAAAGTTAAGCACCACCCTATATTTTTATCGATATATTTGTTTACATCAATACTGTTAAAACAATAAAATAGATATCACCATTTTTCTTACACTTCTTAAAAGACTACACCAAGGGCTCTAAAATTACCAATCTACGAAGTATGTATCATCCTGAAAGACGTGACTATGACGTGGTAAAAATGGGGTTCAAAACAGGCGCTGAAAAAACGTAAAACCAGTTTGTCTTTGATGAAAGTTTTTAACAGTGCATTAAAATGCAGAGTCTTCAGATTGTAAGAACTTTTAAATGCATCTATTGTGCGTATGCGTAAGGCATAAACATCAATAGCGAGTATATCCACCGCGTTTATTGTGATGTTCTGTAACACGCCTCGTCATGCTTTGCACAAGACGCCTAAGCCGTTATTGTGGGAACTGTTGCCACTCCTGTAAGATAGCAGTTCTTAATTCGTCAATATTTTGACATTTTGGATTGCGTTGGTTAATTTTTCGGCCAATAAAGTCCCATACATGTTCTATAGGGTTCATGTCTGGCGACATCGCAGGCCATGGAATTGTCTGAACAGCCACTTGCTGTAAAAATGTTGTACAATTCGGGCTCTATGTGGCCTAGCGTTGTCGTCCATGAACATTGGCCTGTCAGCCAACGCATGATTGTTGAAATGGGGGACTACGCGTGGAGCGAGCACATTGTCACGGTATTTTTGGCCTGTCAGATTACCATCAAGAACGTACAAGTCCAACTTACAGTCAAAGGAAAAACAAACCCAGACAGTTACA
>MJUT01052010.1:39840-54589 GCA_002080005.1 Gigantidas platifrons
ACAATAGGTGGTAAATAAACATTAGAGAAGCACGAAGTGGAGCAATCAAGAATGGACAATCCAAAGACACAGGCAACATTGGGTACAAGACACAGAACATACAATAGGTGGTAAATAAACATTAGAGAAGAACGAAGTGGAGCAATCAAAAATGGACAATCCAAAGACACAGGCAACATTGGGTACAAGATACAGAACATACAATAGGTGGTAAATAAACATGAGAGAAGCACGAAGTGGAGCAATCAAGAATGGACAATCCAAAGACACAGGCAACATTGGGTTGAAGACACAGAACAAAGAAGATAAAGAAAACAAAAAGCACAAATCACTTTATTATGAACACATCAAGCTGCCGTTACGATATGCAAATCTTCAAATGGTAATAAGGAACAAAAGTGCAGTGTTGAGGAATTCCCATCAAAAATGTTGGAAGAGCTGCGCGTACAAATTTTTTCATGAACTAATCCAAGTGAAAATAGCAATAACTCCAGAAATGGTCTAATTAAAACTGCCATATCATTGTCAATCTACATATAGAAATACACAGGCATGTAAATATTTTGGAGAATACCCATTTAAAATGTAGTGAAAGAATACATTTTTGTGATGGATAGACCGATAAGATGAAAACAATGTCTCCGCAAGGAGGGTATACATAATAATTGGTGCCGTTGTGTTAGGAATGATGTTATCCACTGGTTTATCTTGCCATCTATCCCATACATAATAATTGGTGCCGTTGTGTTAGGAATGATGTTATCCACTGGTTTATCTTGCTATCTATCCCATACATAATAATTGGTGGCGTTGTGTTAGGAATGCTGTTATCCACTGGTTTATCTTGCCATCTATCCCATGCATAATAATTGGTGGCGTTGTGTTAGGAATGCTTTTATCCACTGGTTTATCTTGCCATCTATCCCATGCATAATAATTGATGGCGTTGTGCTAGAAATGCTTTTATCCACTGGTTTATCTTGCCATCTATCCCATATGATGTTAATTTGTGTAATAATTTGTGATGGGGTACTGTATCAAATGCCTTGTTTCTTTATATCAAATGATTTCATGATGTCATGCATGGTTATTATGAGCTGACTTTCGCAGGAATGTCCACTGCGGAATCCATGTTGTCATGGTGTTAGTATCTTGTTTCTTTCTAGATGTTTAAGTACATGGCGACAAATGATGTGTTCTAGCAACTTACAGTATGCACAAGTTAGTGAGAAAGGGCAATAGTTGGCCGCAGTGTGTTTGTCTCCTTTTTTAAAGATCGGGCTGATATTTGCATTTCTCCAGTCTGTTGGTAACGACCCAGTCTCTAAGCTTAGTTGGAATATGTGGGATATCACTGGTGCTAGTTCTTCTGCACAGCTTTTCAAGACTTTGTTCGAGATATTATCAAAGCCGCTGGCTTTGTCCGTATTGATGTTTTTCAGTAGTTTCTGAACTCCTTTACATTCCATTTTGATGTTTTCGATACTACTGTATTTTAAATCTCCCATGTTTAGTAGTGGTTCTGTGGTATCTTCTCTTGTAAAGACGGATTTAAATTGGTCATTTAGCAAATTTGCCTTAGTGTTGCTATTCTGATGTAAGATGCTGTTTTTCTTTATTCCTGATACTCCTACATTGTCAGTGCGTTTTGACTTTACATACTTCCAGAAAGGCTTGTTGTTCCCCTTTACTAAGGCTGTGTCAAGTATGACTTTACATACTTCCAGAAAGGCTGGTTGTTCCCCTTTACTAAGGCTGTGTCAAGTATGACTTTACATACTTCCAGAAAGGCTTGTTGTTCCCCTTTACTAAGGTTGTGTCAAGTATGACTTTACATACTTCCAGAAAGGCTTGTTGTTCCCCTTTACTAAGGCTGTGTCAAGTATGACTTTACATACTTCCAGAAAGGCTTGTTGTTCCCCTTTACTAAGGCTGTGTCAAGTATGTGGTTTACATATTTTCAATGTGATTGTCTTACAGCTTTCTGTGTAACTCTTTTATGCTTTCTATATTTTGTCCAGTCTTTTTCTTTGTTAGTTTGTTTTGCATGTTGGAAAAGCCTGTTTTTCTTCATTTTAGTCGTTTATCTTTTGGTAGGTTGTGTCTTCTAGATGTTTGTTTGCTGGGGACATTGGTGTTTAGTGCGATCTTTATACCATCTTTTAGATTTGTCCATTGTTCCTCCATATATTTTGTGCTGTTGATAATGGTTGATCCTATTTTAGCAATCTCTTCTTTGATGTTTTCCCAGTTAACCTTTTCGAATAATTATATATGTTTTCTTTTAGGTTTGTTGTAACTAGGTTTTAAGTTTGAATCTATTACAATTGCATGGTGGTCTGAGATTCCTGGTGATGTATCACATGATTTTATTAGACATGGGTGATCAGTAAAGAACAGATCTAGATTGTTATTTTCTCGGCTAGGATTTAGTTGGAGTTGTTCCAAGTTGAATTTGTCTTTAATGTTAAGTAATTCCTGATGTTGGTACATTAAATTAGCTCCGGGTTTTACTCTGTTGTTGTCCCAATCTATATTTGGAAGTTTGAAATCTCCAGCTAGTATTATAGGTTTGGTTTTGCTCTTTTGTTTGACTTTTTCTATAGATGTTCGTAGCTATTGGAGTGTTTCTGGGGTTGAGTTTGGTGGGCGATAGAATGATGCCATAATAACCGATTTTGCATTTGTTTGGACCTCTGCCCAAGGCTAGTTCACATTTATTGTCACCTGATTCTACTGCATTTGTTGTAAATCTGTCATGGATGGTGATAAATACTCCTCCTCCGTTTTTGTTTCTATCTTTGCAGTAGACGTTTGTTTGGTAACCATCTGGGAATATCTCTGCGTTTTTATGTTCGCTTGATAGCCATGACTCACATCCAATTATTATGTCAGGTTTTATGTATTCTGCACATTCCCTTAGTTCTGATTTTTTTATTTCAAATGCTTTGACAGTTTATCATAAGTATTCTAAAATTCTTGTTGTTTGTTGTTTCCATTTTGAGTGATTCTGATGTTCTATATGAAGATTCATCTGTTGTAGAGCTTCGCTGTCTTTGCTTTGGACTGCTAAATGCAGATGAACTAAAGGGCAAGTCTATTGAAGGTATTGATGACAGAGCACTTTCATTTTGTATGACGCTGAATCGTTTTGAGATTTCAAATTCACATGAGTGGTATGTGTAGCTATCAACGTTTGGGTGTTGCATTTACAACATATCCATGACACGTCTGATCGCTGAAGTAAACTTAATCTTTTATCACTCATTTCGAGGCAGTTATAATGGTACCAAATACTGCATTCATCGCAACATATTGCTATTTGATGATCCCTTGTGACTGGTGCTTCACAGTATCCGCAGGGATAAGTTTGTGTTAGCCCAGGGTTAAGGTGTATATCACCCGCTAGTAGTATTATTATTAAAGATATATGTGTACTGACAAATGGAGGTGACTTGGGCATGGTGTCAATTCTTCTGTTGTAAAGAGAGTTTTTATGATACCAATATTCGTACATCATAGACATACATGCGGCTGCAGAAGAGTATCTCAGAATTGGGTATGAGCAATGGATGTCTGGTTGACTGATTTTAAAAGATGACGAGCATAGAAAGAAGTAGACAATTTGGAGAATCGCCATGTTATTTACATTCTGGTGAGCAGTGTTTCCTGGTGGCCCTCCCCCGATCAAGTTATCTCTTATATTGTAAGCTATACTACTTGTAGATCCACAAGATGATGTACTCAAGTGAATGATATACTTCTCTGTAGATCCAATGTTGACATCGACGATGGTAAGTTGTCAATGTTGAAGTTTTGATTTCGTTGATTATTTTCTGAGCTATTTTACAATAGGGCGAGAATGTATGTTGGTGTCACTCAGGGCTTTAGTTAATGATGTAAATATTCGATGATACTGGTGTTTTGAGTCAAATTTGTATCTTTTTTCTTGGAGCTTTAAATTTCTACCATTTTCTTCGCGCATGCACACACACACACACACTTTAAGCATGCATGACAAAAGTTACGCCAAGACTCGAGTACACAGAAGTTTTACATTATTAATGTGTTGAGTATTTATTTTAATAAAAATTGACCCTCTATTTTATACCAAGATCCTACATGTATAAATCCACCTACGCTACGTTTTAAATGAAATAACCCTTACGCCATAATCACGGCCATTATACTTCATGCATCAATTCAATGCATGTGTTACCCATTTTTTTCAGTGGGTAACAGATCGACAGTAAGAAAAATATTCTTCAATGGCGCAAATTTATTGTCTGGGAGCAAGTCCCTGTGACCCGGTTGGGAACACGTGGTAGTATTACATCACATCATCAGTCCACAGTCATTTGACTGTGATCAGTCTATCATACATCATACATGTACATTTTAATTTATTTAATTAATGATAAAACGAAAACCACGATTTTCCACCAACTTTAAAATAAAAAAAAACTTCATTGCAAGTCGATAAGACATGCACAGATCAATTAGTTTGCCTTCCACTGATGTGTGTGTAAAATGGGGGGAGGGGGCAGCACTAGTACACAGCGGTCAGGTTGCATGTTCCGATGTGGAGTCCTGGTATGGGTATACTGTCTTACTTCTTACTCTTCGCTATGTTCATGAATTGAGTATCAGGAGATTGTTATTTGTATATACTACAGAACGGTGATGAAAAAATGTAGGTCGCGATCGTATGGTAGTTGGATTAACAACTACATGTACCTGTGCAATCAGTGCCTATCACCTCTACAGTTGCGAGTTGGAATCCCGCATATGGTGAGGTGTACTCGATACAACATTATGTGATTGAGTTTGTTAGTGATTTGCGACAGGTCTGTCGTTTTCTCCGGTACTCCAGTTTCCTCTACAAATAAAACTTACCGCCACATATTTAGCTGAAATATTGTTGAATGTGGCATTATACACCATAACACTAACTTTTACACATATATATATATATACACCTACTGTAATTATCATACAAAAATGATAATGACTGCAGGATACAAATGTAAATACTATTTCTTGATTTTAACAAAGTTATGTCTTTAAGTAAATTATGACAATATCAACTTTGAACGTGCAACTTAATTGTTCATTAGTTACGAAGAATATTCATGTTTTTGCCCCCTCCCCCCCCCCCCATTTTTTTTCTTTTTGGCAAAAATTTAACTTAATTACAGTTTCAGTTCATGATACTTTGTTATATTTTATATCTTTAATTTCTGACAAACTTTTACACACATGATTTTCCTGGACCCTCAGTAGATGCTTGTTGGTTTCTCTGTGTTATTAAGTCCACCTGATTATTGCATCAATTTAGAATTTTTAAACTATCTTCAAATGAATAATACACAGATCAAGTTTGTTCTTGCAGTTTCCTTTCAAAAGACAACATTTTAATACCTAACATCTCTGGTGAGTGACAATAGGCTCCCTGGAGCCTATTGCTTTTCAATCTATAAAGGGGTTGTATTAAAAGCATGTAAAGCTCATAACTTTTTTTTATTTAAGGTGGAAATGTTGAAATTGTCTATTCAACTTAGCTTGATACATGTACAGTGAGTCCTTTGACTAACTTGGTATTTTTTTTCAGGATTAACAAAAAGAAAAAAACAATGGATGATTTAAACTCAAAGAAGATTTAAATACCACAGAAGAATCAGCATAAATTTTAAATGAACAAGAATATTTGATTTTAAAAGAACCCAGATATATACGCGTAAATTTGCATGATCAGAAGTAATCGATAAAATAGAATTTTGGAGCTGTTTGTATTGTGTAGAGTCTGTGTGTATGACAGGTGGTAGTGAACAGGACACATTATACAAGATTATCTATGCAAAAATGTACATATGATGTAACACAATGTGTTTGATTCCTCATAGTCTACTTGCGATTTTTCATGTATAAATCCAAAGAATACAATGGTATGGATATTTTGGATTCCATATTCAGTGATCAAAGACAGAAAGATGTGGTGAATTAAATGATTGAATATTTATTTAATGATTCAGAAACGCATGAATAATTGTAGTTTTTTGTGCAGACAAGAAATCAGGATTCAGCCATACCTACATGTACATATTAAGATGCAGTAAACACTGAAACATAATTTTGAGATCATGGAGATGATTTAATTTAAATGTTAATAAAAAAGTTGAAAGTGAAGTTGTTTCTGTTTCAGTACATTGTTTAATGACATGATATGTGTATAACAGTGCCCAGAATTGTGTGGGAAACAATATTGTTGTAGTATTATTGGTAAAGATATACCACATTATGACCCAAAGGTGTTTTATGTTATACACTACAAACTTTTCATCCATCATTTGTCCATTGGAGGTTAGATGATTAACACCACTTTCAAAAATATTTCATCTACTACTTTTGTGGCGGAAATTGGAGTACCCAGAGAAATCCACAGACCTGTCGCAAGTCACTGGCGAACTTTATCACACAATGTTTTAGCGAGTACACCTCGCCATGAATGGGGTTCAAACTCAGAACTTAAGTGGTGATAGGCAACGATTGCACAGGTAGTTGTAAATTCAACTACCATACGACCACGACGGCTCAAGTTCAGTTGAGATGAAAGGTAATTGTTTTATTGATATTAATGGAATTTATGATTATCACTGTTTATAAACTTTCTTTTCATATCAATCAATGAAAATAATTGGTTTGCTGAAAGTATGTTTTTTTAATGTGTCGCAGGAATCCATATGAATATGCATACCTTGTGAATTTGAAAAGTTGGACCATATCCAACAAATTTGGTTGAAATGAATGGTTGATTGATTATTTTTTAAATGTCAAGTAAGCAGTATTTCAACTATACACATGCTTTATATTTTCATGATGAGAATTAAGATTACAATCAATACTTGATGGTTGAAAGGTGGTATTTGGATAATGGCCGTGAAGGAAAAAAGAAGTAGAGGATTATGAAAAGAAAGTTAAAACAGTAATGGTCAACAATTCCACCAATATCAATCACCACTCACTGAACACAAAAAAGAGGGCAATACCATCTGATGTTGGAAATGCAGGTCATGGCTTGAGACAGGATAAATGGATAGGGTCAGAAATAATGCATTGCAACAGGGTACACCAATGACCACTCCAAACAATTGATGCTTGTTGTTTTGAATATGACATTCTCCATACACAAGGAACTTGCTTATGTTCCATCACATGGAAAAGTTAACATAATCTAATTAAGAAATAAATAATGGAAGCCAGGATGTGTTTTGAGGATATTAGTAAATGTTATAAAAATACTATTATCTGCCAACCCATGCTAAAACTCAAAACACATTCTGCCTTCCATGAATTATTTTGATTCTGATATGTCTAAGAATACAAATACGGTAGTATATTATCCACACATAACATAGACTATTTTATCTTTTAATAGCAAATTAAAATGTTTATGCTCATATGAAATATGGTTGTATATAGTAAATACGTGGTCTATCCATTCAGAGTGACAGAAAGTACTTAGTAGCTACACACTTTTTAAATTTCCATACATGCACATACACATTTAATAGTAAAGAAACCGAAATGGAATAAATGTGATCTAGAAATCTATGCTAACACCATGGATTAATTATTAGATAACAAACAAAACAACAAAGGCAATCAATGTAAATTTGATGTTATTCATCTAAACAACGTTCTACAGACAGCAACTGAGCAATCAATTCCAAACTACAAAGCGAACGAAGATAAAATCATTAGAAAAACTAAAGGACATTCGATATGGAATCAGGAAATTGGTGAAGCGTCAAAAAACTCAAAAGGTGCTTTCTATAAATGGAAATAAAGTGGCACACCTAGAGACCCAGAAAATCAGGAACATAAGAATATGAAGCAAAGTAAAAAGTTGGTCAGACAAAAACAGAGACAAGCCCGAGCAAGATGCAGAGACAAGAAATATTGTGATATTATGGAATCATTAGAATACAACCAAAAACTGTTATACAAGCTTGTGAATGAACAAAGAAAAAGTAAAAATTCTGAAACAGAAATTCTTATCATAGATGGTACAGAAATCACCGAAGACAACAATATTATGGAAGCACTTTGAAGGTCTTGGTACTCATATTGATAAGCCTCACTTCGATGAGAGACATTGCACATTAATCAATCTTGAATACCTAGTTATTAAATCCTTATTGACTGATCCAAGAAATAGAACATTAATTCCAGAAATCACGGCAGAAGATATCGAAAAAGCTATTTTCAAATTAAAAAATGGGAAAGCACCTGATCATCTTAGGTTAACAGCTGAACATCTAATACATTGTGGAAACGCCGTCATCAACTACATTACTGACATACTCAATAATATGCGAAAAAAACTGTCATGTGCCAGATATACTTAAAACCGGACTACTCATTCCGGTGTTGAAAAAGGATAAAGATAGGAGATTACCAGGAAACTACAGAGGAATTGTTGTAATACCTATAATAAGTAAAGTCCTTGAAAGCATCATTATTGGACATTCTGAACCAAAACGGACATTCTGAACCAAAACTGAAACATACTCAAAATGCTTTACAGAGAGGATTCACGGAAGAAACAGCTCCATTTAATGCAGGAATCATTGCAACTGTGGCTATTTGTGAAGCAAAGGATAATGGCGTTGGAATTGGTTTTATTACACTAGACGCAGAGAAAGCATTTGATGTACTTGGACATAAACATTTAATGTGAAAGCCCTACCATGATGGTTTGATGAATGATCTATGGAACTTTATTAGGATATTATAGACAGAATCCATAACTAAGATCAAATGGAGAGGAAAACTTAGTGATATATTCTTCAGTGGACAAGGAATAAGACAAGGGGATAAACTATCACCGTCATTATACAAGCGATACAACAATCAATTACTGAACACATTGACTACACACAATGCAGGAGCAAAAATTGGAACAACATTTATTGGAGCTCCGACCGTTGCAGGCGACATACCATTAATAGCATTTAATCCACCTGAATTACAATATTCCCTCAATATAGTAGCAAATGAAACAGCAAAAGACAAAGTAACTATTAACTCATAAAAAAGTGCCGTTATTATCTATAATGTAAATAAACAGAGAGAGAACCAGGAATGGAAGCTAGGTGAAAACAAAATAGAAGAGGTTGATAGTACCACACATATAGGCATTTTCAGAAAATTGAGAGGAAAAAATGACATAAAATCTAGAACAAAGAAGGGACGAAGAACATCATATAATTATTAGGAGCTGGATTACACGGGGAAAATGGCATCAATCCATACATGTCTTATAAGCTATACACAACTTTCTGTAGACCTAGAATGATTTGTAACTCATGTGAAGTCGCGATAATATTTATTTACAAGATATATACACAATAATAAACGATTGGTTATAGCAAATATTATACAACATTAACAGTTCAACTCAGCAAATCGTCAACACGGCCTCAACAATCACAATCCAACAATGAAGCTTCTCAAACACAGCAAAGCACTCTTTAGCGCCCTTTTACGACAATCCGTCTCAGTATCTTCGGCAACGGTCAACCTAAACACTGGATCGTTGACCCGAACCCGGAACGCAACACTGTCCTCCCTTACAGAAGATACATCGTTGTGTCTGAATTATCAAAAGAATCAATGATAAAATATAAAAAATTATAGTTCACTATTGTCCACTTCTAAAATAAAGTCTTCTAGGTACTTCGAGTTTCGTCTAGCCCGAGTGGAACGGCGTAAATCTTCAACTATCGGTAATCCTGAATTTTCTATATCATGTACATGATCGGACACAACATTGTTCATATCTACATTGTTCATGTCTGTACCATCCCAAGCATCTTCCCATTCTTCTTCTGAGTCGTCTCGTTGCTGATTCTGTCCATCCGGTGCGTCTTCGTCCTCTTCTTCATCATCATCGTCTGCTGCTTCAAACCGCCTGCCACCGATTGGAGTATCAGGGGGTGTCGGTGGAAATAGTAATTGGGGCGGTTCGTTCAAATCTGCTTGTCCTCTCGTCAGTTGCGTGTCGCTGTCATCTTCCTCATCTTCGTCAACGTAATCAACCTCTTGCTTAATAACTTTGTTCCTTCCAGCTGATTTGTCAACAGGTGTTTTTCCGAAATTAGCAGAAAGCTTCTTCAATTTGTTAAAATGGACCACCTTCCGATTTTTTTATCCGTTTAACTGAATCCTATAAACTAAGTCTGAAATTCTTTTTTTCACGGTGAAAGGACCCTTCCAAGGTCTGTTTAATTTGGTGGACCTTCCCTTTTTCACCTTTGGGTAAAAGTACCATACCTGGTCCCCTTCCGATAAAGCTGCACCTTGCGTTTTCCTATCATAATAATCTTTCATTGTTTTTTGTGCCTGACTCAAATTATCACGTACCACTTTGTATGCATCTACAAAACTAGTTTTCATTTTGTTTACAAAATCACTGCATGAATCAGCATGACTGTTGTCAGGTAGATGATACTGGACGTCTAAAGGAAGTATAAGCTCCCTTCTAAACAATACGAACGCTGGGGTGTATTTTGTAGATTCGTGCTCACTCGTCCGATAACCTATCATCACTTTTTGAAGATGAACATCCCAATCCTTTTGGTTGTCCTGGACATATTTACTTAACATTGCCAAGAGAGTCCTGTTGAAACGCTCAACTTGCCCGTCTGATTGTGGGTGATAGCCAGTAGTCCTGGTTTTGTCAATGTTGAGGATTCGACACATTTCAGAGATAAGTTTGGACTCAAATTCCGGTCCTTGGTCACTATGTAGCTGATTGGGAGCACCAAATCTGCTGATAATCTGGTCAACCAGAATTTCTGCGACCACAGGAGCAGTATGCGATTTCAAAGCAAATGCCTCTACCCACTTTGAGAAATAGTCACCAACCACTAAAATGTATCTATTTCTTCTTTCTGATAATGGAACTTCCAAAATATCCATTGCAACTTTCTCAAAGGGATATCCTGCCCGATGGGGCTGTAATGGTGCACGAGCTAATGGAACTGGATTCTTCCTTGCAACACACTTTTCGCATCTTGCTATGAACTCGGCAACGTCAGTTTTCATTCCATACCAATAGAACCTATCTGCTGTTTTGCCGTATGTCTTCGCAACTCCTAAATGCCCTCCTACAGGGCTACTGTGAAGACTGGTTAGTATATCATTCACCATCGATGCAGGAACAATGAGTTTCAATTTAAATGTTGATTTCTTTTCGGCCTCCCACTTCACGTATAAGTTTCTGTTATAAATGACAAGTTGGTCGAATTTGCTCCATAGATCTTTTACCACTACACCCCTCCCCTCTACCTCTCGGAGATCTGGTCGTTTACCACCAATATCCCAAGAAAGGACATGTTGTAAATCCTCATCACACATTTGACGGTTCTTAATTAGATCTAAACCATTATCTCCGGATACAGTACCTTGTTCATCCAAGGTTCTAGAGCTGCCACACGCTGTTCCAGAACCAATGGATTTATCTACAGTGCATCGCCTAAGGTTTCTTTGATTTGGAACTTGGTTACTCACCATGCAAAGTGCTCTTTCCTCGACCCCTTTGTCGCTGTCACCTTGTAAGCATGGCAGTCTTGATAAACCGTCTGCATTTCCATGCTTCTTCCCTTCCCGATGTTCAATGTCGACAATTGGGTAATCCATCTTGCAATTTGACCCTCTTGTTCCTTTATGTTGAACAGCCATTTTAGTGCCTTGTGGTCAGTTCTGGCAATAAATTTCACTCCATATAAATAATGGCGGAATGGCTTAATAAAATATACTAATGCTAGGAGTTCCTTCCGGGTGGTGCAATAATTCTTTCAGACTTACGTAGGGTTCGACTAGCATATGCAATAACAGTTTCCCTGCCATCTTGGATCTGTGATAAGACTGCCCCTATCCCATAATCACTTGCGTCGGTGTCAATTATGAACGGGCAGTCACTGCGTGGAAAAGAAAGGATGGGTGCAGCTGTCAGTCTTCTTTTTAGTTCCAAAAAGGCTTCGTGACACTTTTCATCCCATACGAATGCTAGGTTCTTCTGAGTTAGTGTGTAAAGGGGAGATGCAATCTGTGAAAACCCGGCAACAAATCTTCTATAGTAAGATGCAAATCCTAAAATATTTTGAACTTCCAATGCCGATGTTGGTGTCTTCCACTCCTTTATATCTTTGATTTTCGATTCATCTGGTTCTATTCCTTTTTCAGAAATTATATGGCCCAAACAGGTGATTCTTGATTGAAATAAATGACATTTTGATGGTTTCAGTTTTAACTTGGCGTTTCTAATTCGTTGAAAAACTTTACCTAGACGTTCCAAATGTTCATCAAATGTATGGCTAAAAATTATGATATCATCCAGATAGACCAAACACAAATCCCACTGTAATCCAGCGAGCACGGTTTCCATAAGACGTTGAAAGGTACTTGGGGCACCACATAGTCCAAACGGCATAACGTTGAATTCGTACAGACCCCAATTGGTCGTAAATGCACGTTTTTCTTTACTGCTAGAGTCCAGCTCAATTTTCCAATATCCGCTAACTAGGTCCAATGAAGAAAACAATTTTGCCCCTTCCAACGCATCCAGTGTCTGATCTATTCGTGGCAAAGGGTATGCATCTTTTTTTGTTACTGCATTTACTTTGCGGTAATCGATATAAAACCGTGTGCTTCCATCCTTTTTAGGGACTAGTACTACTGGCGCTGCCCAGGGACTACAAGATGGTTGAATAATTCCTTGGTTCAACATGGCATCAATGTGTTCTTTGATCTCCTTCTGTTTGTGTAGTGGGACTCGTCTAACTCCTTGTCTGATGGGTACACTTTCACCAGTATCGACATTGTGCTGTATCATTGACGTTCGTCCTAAATCCCCAGGTCCCTGAGAAAATATATCTGAGTATTCCTTCAGTAAGGCTGCTAGTCTCTTCTGTTCTCTTTCTGAAAGCGAAGCGTCAACATGTATATCATCTATATTCACTTCTTTGCTTTTACATGCTGCAGAGGCACATACACCAATATCTTCTTCCTGTGACTCAAAATCATTTAAGGAGCTAAAAATTCCTAAATTTGTGTTCTTGTAAACTGTGATGTTCCTGTCTGAAAAGTTTGCAATTCGAATTGCAACCATTTGATCACTGGTTGTCACTAAGCTCCTTGCTAATAATAGGGGTTTTTCATCAGTTGGTCTCAATCGAGATTCTACCATACCAGTGAAACGTCTAGATTTGATGTCTCCTCTTCCCTTTATCACCAATTTACCTTGAATTATTTTCTCATGCCCTGCCGGAATCAAGTCTGTTTTTTCGGATGCTATCCTGCATGAAATATTTTCTGTACCAAGCTTCAATTCAAGTTTAGTTTTCTTCGTCTTTAAAATCATTTCATCAAAATCCACAATCATCCGATGGGGCCTCATAAAATCAACGCCCAAAATACAATCCTGAGCTAGATCGGTTGCAACCCAAACTGACTGCTTAGCTTCTTCTTGCCCTACACTCAAAGTCAGGTTTACTCTCCCCATAATTTCAAGGGGATCGCCGTTAGCAGATACCACTTTCTGTTGTTCTTTTACCAACTCAAGATGACCAAGACCAGTAGTGCTGCCACCCGCTGCACACCTGATCTTGCCCATTGTAGGCAACTCTTTGCAAATTTTGTCCCACAGGTCTTTACTGATCAGTGTAAAAACTTAGCCTGTGTCTACTAACATCTCGACTGGAATACCTTCAACTTTACCATTGCATGTGATGGACATACCTGTGCTTAAGCAGTCATTTTCTATTCTAATGTCGGTGATTTTTTGAGGGTCCAATGTTTCGGCTGATGCGTGACCCTTCACACCAGCCAATCTTAGTTTCCCTGTTTTTGTTGAGCCGGACAGTTCCTACTAAGATGTCCGTTTTTTTCCGCAGTTCCAGCAGCGAATACTGGCATTTGGCCTTTGTTGAAAGTTTGGGGCACCAGCACTGGGTTTTTGACATTCCCTACTTGTATGACCATTTTCCTTACAGTTCCAGCATTATACAACGCTCTGACCCCTTCCTCGTCCCCGTCTCTGCCCTCTGTCAAACTGTCGTGCTTCTCGATCATCTTTCATCATCTTTAACATCTCAGACATTAACCCGATCAACTCGTCTGTTCTGTTAGATGCTATATTTGCACAAGCACCAACATTTTCTTCTGATTTAACAGCAAGGACCTTGGGTTCTGGACCTTTATTTAAATTTTTGACATCTTTCTCCACGGCCTCCCATTCTAAGGTCATTCTTTTTGCCTCGTCAAGAGTTTTGGGGTTTGCATGCCAAACTTTGAGTGCCAACTCAGTTTTGTACAGGGCTCTCAAAAACTTATCTTTGGCTAATTCATCTCTGACCGAATTTGATAATGATGGATAGGCTTTGCGAGCCAATGTGCGAATGGAATTTCCCAGTTCTAAGTAACTTTCGGTTTCTTTTCTCTTTCGACCCATAAATTCAGACTTGTACAAGTCTGGTCTTGTTGTAGTATTGAACCTGGTACCCAATTGTAATGAAGTGATAAATCACTTCTGGGTTCTTACACAAATGTTTGCTGGATTTGCCAATGAGATTGAGAATGGTGTAAAAATTATAATATTTTATTAAAATCCACACCAAATAAACTAAACAACAAAAAGAAAATAGAACTGAAAATACACATGCAAAATAAAGAAAAAAACAAAAGG
>MJUT01052010.1:69242-79330 GCA_002080005.1 Gigantidas platifrons
TTATATTTGTAATGAAAAATCTTACATGGGCAGGAAGAAGTCATCGCTGTGCTTTATTCTGTCATCTGACTATCATAGGAGACAATTGTAAGGGGGGACACTATGCCATGGCGGTTATAATTGTGGTATTATTGTGATATAAATATTGTTACCATATTTTGGTCGTACGAAGCTGCAAATTCAAGGTGTCATTTATTTTTAACCCTGGATACCTATTGATTGTTAGGGTAAAATGTCACAAGGTTACACACTATGGTCGTCAACAGCGATGGTATCAAAATGTTGAGTGTGAGGGGGTACTCTGCTTTTGTTACTCTAAACCTAAAGTGAATATATCTTTATTTCTCAAAATGATATTAAATTTCTTGTATTTATTTCTTTACCGCATATAGTAAAATGAGCAGAACACCATCATTTCTGGTCTTTCATGCATATGCAAAGTACAAAGAGAATGCTAGAACACCAGTGAAGGTAAGACTAATGTTGAGTAGCGAATGGTTTAACTGTGGTGTAATGGTTCATGGAAGTTTTAAAGATGCAAATTTTTGGATCAGATTTAAGGTGGTAAGGATTTGGTATCCCATAATTTTGTCGTATATATAATATATTTACCAGTAGTTGAAAAGTTCTTTTTTTGTCATTTTATTTGAACTTAAAACATGAGATATTTTAACCCACATGAAGAAAATCCAGCATACACAGTGACAGCACGAGCATGATAAACGATAGGGTATGGATTAAACGTAGATGAGACTTTAATACCAATTTCACAGAATAAAACAGCGTCTTCATCTTGAAGTGTTATAAGGCTTTCAACTCGCACTTCACAGCAAGTTGGAAGCTGGCCCTATCATCGGCTTAAGCAGTATTAATTACTAAATGTTGACCAATGCAGTGTATCTGTAAATTCATACAACAGGTTAATCTTTTATTGTAAAGGTATACGTAGTTGACTGGACAGGGAATGTGATATCAACTTTGCTTATTTACATGTATGTACAATTTCAATTCTAAAATCTTAAGTTTTTGCCATGTTTGGAATACTGTTAAAGTGTTTTAATTAGTTACAAATTATTTTGTTTTTCGGAATTTTGAAAACTATGAACATGCCAACTCCAAAAAAAAGGATACGGTCATCTCCAACAGGCAATACTCCAGTACAAGCAGAAAAACGAAGACTTGATGCACTTGTACATAATGTATGTAATAAAATTACTTGTTACTATCAATTACTTGCATTGTAAACTTATTGTTACAATACTATTCCTAATGTCTAGCTGAAATGCTAATATCAATGAGGATGACAAATTTTTAATCAATTTACACATGAAAATGTTCAATTATCCCCTCACCCAGCAAAGTCCATCCGTCCGTCCGTTAAATAGATAAAGCATGGAAGTAATTACTGGTAATGGATAGTCAGACCTATTCACTTCAGACAACTGTTGAAAATAACTTAGAAATTTGTGGAAAAAATACAAAAGTATGTTTAAGAAATAGCTGTTTTCTATAACACAGGATTCCAGTCTTTCAAGACGAAAATGGACAGAGGAGGAGAGGAACTTTCTAGATAGTTTTTTAAGTGAGGCAGGTGTTGTCCCGTCCTCAGGTGCAGGAGCATTTTGGGAAGAATGTGCAGAAAAATTAAATGCTCAGTGTAGTTCAGCAAGAACAGGTTCATACACTTTTTAATACATGTAATACCCTTACTTTAGTGGTCAAATGTGAACATTTTCATTGCTGTTTTCTCTACCAAGTTTTTGGAGAATGCCATATTTTTGCAGGGCTTGATTATGAATTATGATGTTAGAACATTATCAAAGTAAATTTATATCTATAAACAATATCTTTTAAAATCAATATTAAATAATTTTAAGGTCTATTACAGAATTTCCAGCAATACCTTAGACATAGTAGAAGCAGGTCAGGCTCTACTTAGAATAACATAACTTGTTATTTGTTATCCAAGACAGTGGGGGTGTATTTAAATAAACAGTTGTCCATCTGGACATACATCCAGGTTAAGTTAANGATTTACTACATTCCTAATGTATCTTGATTATAGACTATGTACTCACAAAATGAAGTTGAGTTCTGGATAGGTGTCTATCCAAAGGTTTAGCATCTATCTTGAGCTATAATCAAAAATAGAAACAACACTACAAATGGATAAGACCAACCTTATTTCCTTTTTGATAAAGAATTTTGTGTTAAAACTGCTGTTATTGTCAAAAATCAACTTTGATATTTCCTATAATACATCTTTTTTTTTTCTTAGGTCAAATGTGTCGGAGCCAATACAGCAAGGTTAGAAGCTTGTTTGGTAACAAAAGAAGTGCACAAACACAGACTGAATGCAATGTTAACAACATCATAACAGTTGAAACACAGACAGAGCCTGTGATTCCAATATCAAACAAAAAACGGTATTGAACCAGTTTGAATATGTATGCAAACATTTTTTTTTATGTTTGTCTATCAATCCATACTTATGAATCTTTAGCTAGGGCATCACTTAATTACTTGCACTGCTTTGTTTCTCACATTATTTAGAAAACTATCAATATCTAAAGTTTATGTTTTGATTTTATCTGCACTGATGAGACATAAATTGTCAAAATGGCCTTATGCAGAACTCAAATTTATTGCAATTTCGGCACTTTTATAAACCTGGAACTGAAATCATGGTAAATGTATAGGTAAAATACTATTTACGTTTCACCCGTTGCATTGAGATAGTGCAGTGACAAACTTCATATAAAATATCAGAAATGCATTTTTCCCTGACAAATGACAATCTTGTCTACCTGTGACCTTATATTTGGTACATAATGTGGGCAGTTTCCAAGCTGAAAACAAATATTTTGAAACAGATGCACTAATGATTAATGGAGTTGCTCCTGCTACATTAAACATATTCCAGTTTTCTTGTTTATTGTTTATTTTAGAATGTCATACCATGTTTGTTTTATGTGTATTCTGTTTATTCTGTCCCTTGCTGTCATATTATGTGTATTTAAATGAATCCTGTATGTTGTATATATTGTGATTATTCAGCTCAAGTTTGGCGGTTCCCTCCGGGTAGTCCAGCTTCCTTCGCCACTAAAAATGACCGTCACAATGTAGCTGAAATACTGCTGAAAGTGGAGTTAAACCCCAATCATTAGATTAGTGGCACCTTTAATACTTTATTCTATTATAAAATGGTTTTGTCTAATTTTTGTTTGTTCTTTGGACACATATTCTGTCTTTTAAATGTTATAAATATTATATTTTCAGTAGTGTTTCATTATTTGTACCTTATGACAATGATAATGAACAAGCACCTGGCAGAGGAATAAAACATCATATAGTTGATTCAGTAAACAAAAGGTACTCATTTTCTGAGATATCAGACACTGAAAGAGCAGAATTATTGGATGTAATCTTAAGCAGTGATGCCAACACAATTGCTCAGACTGTATTGCAGACACCGAGTGTGTATAAATGTATAAAGAATGATTTAACATTTCAAATTGAAAAAGGTGCAAGTAGCAAATGTGTTAGATCACAAGATAGCTATCTTTTCCAAAAAAAAGTATGACCAACTCAGAGAGTTTTCATTTGACAATGTGTTTGATGAATTAGCTCAGACTCAGCCATTTTTATTGGATTGTTTGTTGGCGCTTTGTATACCATGCAAAAGTAAACATTTGTTGAATAGTGATTTTATACATAATTTAATTCCAAAGTTCTCTATGATATACAGCATTCTAATGCAAACAAGATTCCATGAACTTTCTAGAATGCAGAGGCTAATGACAGCAGTTTTAATTGATGAACATGTTCATGATAAGGTATTTAATGACAGAATTGCTGAGGGATGTTCCATGTAAGTCTATCTGGGAGGGGGAATGCCATTTTTTTTTATTTTTCTGTTGGTTGGGGTAAAACCATATTTTTTTTTATGTTGGGTGGTTTTTTTTTCTAATGGTGGGGTGTCTGAAATAAGTGGTGTTCATCCCCTACCAGGTATATTTAAATGGAACAGCCCTGAGCTGCTTGCCTTATTTGCGATCAAAGAAAGTGTATTATACTTTGAGGGGCTACTATTATTTTAATTTTCATATTTATTTTTTATTTTGCTTTCTTTTAATTAATTTGTTTTTGTTTTATGTTTTGCTTTGCAGTTAGTATAATCCAGTTTGATGTTTGGATCTTAGATACATGCTAGGACTATAGTTTCATGATTATGATAATTGCTTCAATTTATTTGCAATTACATTTGTATGGTCCTATTGTCAATAAAAGTCATCAGAAAAAGGAAATTCTTATTCAAACCTAGCTAACACAGCCTGATGAGGATACCAGCATGAATGAACCACTCATTGAAGTTTTAAGGTGAAATTCAGCACAGGATAGAGGATATAAAGGACTGCAATCAATTCTATATTTTAATTAAGATATGTTGAAAGATATACATTGTAATATTTATAGCCTAGATTTAAGCTTGATTCTGCATAAAAATATATATCAGTTAATCTTCTTTATTTAAATACTCAACATGAAAGATGAGTTAAGAAATAACACTTGGACAGTACAGCTAAGAATTGTGCTAATTTCACTCTCTATGTTGCATGGTTAGATCTTTTTCTCAGCTTTAAGAAATAGTATTTGGTTGAAAAGGATGGTCATATTTCTAACATTCATCATCTAATTATCCTCATTCTTGGTTAATTTGGTTAAACTTTGTATTAAACATTGCACATTGAAATACTGATTATTAGGTGACCTTTACCTTTATTTCATGCTTTCCTTGAATGCCATTTGGCTTTAAAGAGAAGGGTGTATCTCTAAGACGCTTTTCAAAGTTTGACAAAATTAAGTTTCTAAAAAGGAACATTGAGGAAAAATTGCATAAGGGTTTAATAGTCAACTAAAACTGAAGTTATCACACAGAAGCTAAATTTCTACAGACGATAACAATGACAACGCAATACCATTTTACAACATCAAACATTGTTTTGAGGTCGTATAAAAAGGGAATAGGATACAGTAAACTTTCAATGTGCTATGGTTTTTTTTTGGCAATACTTTATTTCTTATTTGCTAATTGTGCTCAGTTTCTATATTTATTATTATGACAACCAAATAACACATACATGTACATGTACAATGCATAAAATATCATAAATACATGTATCCTATTTTCATACATTCATACATACAATGTAATACTCTCCTTGTCAATGAGGTTGCTATGGAGATATTGTAACAAGTACACAATGAAAGGATATAGAGTAAATGTACATGAGGGAAAATCACCAATTTATAATGAGTAAAACAAAGCAATAGAACAATGATATAATTGTTGTTCTTCATCTTGCAGTCAACATGAGGCCTTTGACAATGAGGAAATCATCATACTTCATATTTAGTTCAAGACGGGTCATAGCACCTGCTTCAGCAGTATTCATTACGAAATATCAATCAACACTACATCGATGTAATTCATGATGATATACTGTAAATTCGGAAATTAATGCGTTCATTTATTACTGCGATCTAAGAAAATTAAAACGGCCCGGATTGGGGATTTTTAATTAATGCAAAACTCAAAGATCTCTAGTGCAAAATGATACAAATGCTTCTAAAACATGAGTTTTAAGTTCAGTCACATTTTTCGCAATAATGAAACATCTCAATAATTTCTGAATTTACAGTATGTCGGTCACTTTGAATAAGCAAGAACATTGATTCAAAGTTTACATTTTTCAGTCCACTCTATAGCAGATTTTATATAAGATGAACCTGAATTTAAAGGTCACCTGTCTTCAAAGGCCAGTTTTCCCAATGGTGACCTCTTAATACAGGTTTTACTGTATAAGTATGAGAAATTCTATCACAAACAAGTACATTGTACACCATAACTGAAGAAATATACACCTCAAGCACGGGGAATTCTTCAACCAATTCTCATGGAACAAGAGAGAGTTTGTGTGTCTGTTTATACATTAACAATCTTGTGTGCACCTTACACTGTAATCAACAAAATTTGGAATAACATAAATAGATATAAAGAGAGATATGGGGGGTGGGGTGGGGGTATATGTTAAAGAGACAACAACTTTAATATGTCCACTCAACCATGAAAATGAGGTTTGATAAGCTTCTCCCTTCTGATTGCCATTGTAACATATGGTCATTGCAAACATAGCAATGGATGTCCCTCTGTGCCTTGTTTTAATATTAAATGACAAACAATTGAGCAGTGTTTCCCTAATATGAGTCAGACACATAAAGTATTTTTAAAATAATACATTTAGTAGAATTGTTTTATTTAAGGTATTTGATCGACTGCAAGTTATTGGAGTGTCAACATCATACCAAACTGCTTTAAAAATAATTGAAGAAATTGGCCACCACAATAATGATACAGTGGTAAAGGGAATTAAAGATGGTCACAATATTAGAATTGTTGGTGATAATATAAATGTTAAAATGGGTGTAAAATACGAAAGATCAGACCATCATGGAAACATGCTAAATTGGTTTGCCTCGGCTGTCATATTGCAAGAGACTTCTTTTACTGGTCTGTCTGAAATTCAACAATGTGAAGCTGAAGAACTGCAATTAGCAGCATTTTTGCCTACAATGGATGATGAACGTCAACTCAAAAATGACCTCACTCCATTAATAAGCAAGGTGACACATGAATTTCTACCACAATTGCAGTTTTTGCATAATAAAGCTGCAGTGAATGTTATTCCTGAAAATGCAGGTGATTTGGCCAGAAAAAAACACTATTGTACCGTTACCCGTTTTGCCTCTTAATGAGCAAAAATATTCTGATGTTGTCCAGATTTTGGACCACTATGAAGATACAATCTCACACTTGTTTGAAGAAGCAGTTTCACCTGTCCAAAAGGTTCATGTTGGAGGGGATTTACTTACCCGTGAGAGATTTACAGGTGCAAAAGGTCTAAGGTCTGGTTGTGCAACAGAAAAAGCAAGGTTTGATCATTTGTATCCAATAACATTTGAAATGTGGCACACAGCAATGAATTTTCTTTTGCTTATATTTAAGTCATTGTTTGATGAGAATAGCTTTGAAAAAGGGAGTCTGAATGCGGCAAAAATTAGCTTGAAAAGTAAAACTGTTACAAAAGAGGTACAAAATCACTATGACCACGACAAAGATTTCTTTTTGTCATTTCTAAAAAGCTACATTGTTGAAGCACTTTGCGATTTCTTTGGTATTGAGGAATGTACCTGACGACCCCAATAACACTAACTGTGTACAAAGCAAAATGGATGAGTTTATTGACAAATATGTATTTGCAGTAGGTACAGATGCTACAAGTGTTAATGTCCAAGAAACTGAGGTGCTTACTGTAACACCACTGGAGCTACTTTTGCCTAATGGCCAAAAGTCAACAGTAAGTATTTTGAAAAAACAGAAACAATCATCATTAGTAGCAGATTACGACAGAATTAAACATTATGGCCATGTTGTGCTTCAACTGGGTTTAATCTATATGAATGTTTTAGACATTTGTAAGATACCTGACAGACGCAGGATGATCTGTACATTCAAATACATGATGATGATTTTCAAAGCGTCAAATAACAGAAGCAAATACGCTTTAGAAATCCTTAGATTTCTTTGCCATCAACAATCCTCATACAGCCTTAAAGTAGCACATGAAAGTTTTTATGGCTTATTCGTTAATACGGAAGGGAAACTGAATACCCACATACCGGCAGACTTACAGATGGGACATCTGATAAGAAAAACCAAAAAATTGTTCAAAGCAGCTGGGCCTAATAACATTGAAAAATCCATTGTAAAAAAATCAAAAGCAATAGCAGGACTTTCTGCTATATCAGAGAATTATGATGAGTTAGGAGGAGTTGTTGTTAGGGCAAATCGACATAAGAAAAAGGATTCACATGAAGATGAAATGAAGCTTGTTTTTGACTTAAGAACTGTAAGACCATTTGCAGCAGTAATGGGGAGAAAATTCCCTCAGTTTGAAAAAATCCTTTCTCCTTTCCATAATTCAATTGACAAAGACCATTATACAGCATGGATAAAACATCATCTGAAAGTTCTAACTTATGAGTCTGGAAAATAGTTTGTCTCTGATATGTTTAAGATCTAAAAATGATTTAATATCCATTGAGGAAAACATCAAAAGATTAATGTAGAATAAAAATCTGAATTCAAATATTATGTTTTCTGAAATTTTTTATTTTCTTATGCCATTTTCCAAATTTTATGTGACCCTCTAAAATGTTTATTTTTGGGGTAAAAAAAACTAAATTTTTCACATAATATTAAAGTGGGCAAACAATTTTATTTTATAATGTCGAAAATGTAATGAATGTTGGGTCAAATTAAAACTTTCTTGTAAAATGATATGACAAGATATGTTTTTCTTACAATTTTGATCTTTAAAGGAAAACGAAAAAAAATGTGAATTACGTTTTCTATCCTACATTGAACCAGTGATGTTATCCCCTACCCATTTTGCAATAATGTTTATGAGTAATAGACTTATTCATTTTGTTAAGATGAACTTTATATTCAAATACATGTGTCTTGATGGTAAAAATTGCTTCGGCAACTACTTTAGGTAGGTGATAGAAAGATTCAAATTCATCAATGCTATGTACATATTCGAAGGTATCACCAATGAACTTAATAATGTGTTTGTCTAAAACATTGGTATCATCAGCTGATTGGTAAATTTCAATGCTCTCAATTAACTGTTGCCTTTCTTGGAGAGTTGGCATTTTGAATTCCTTCCCTCTAATTGATTCAATCTCTTCACAAATATCACAACATGCATACTGTGGTTTAGAAATGACAGAGTTAAAGTATGAGGACAAAAATTCTCGTCTACATATAGTCTTATTTTTGCAAAACTCCTTCATTGATATTTCTACATGATCATTTGCAACATCAGTAGCATTGAAATATAAGCATGCATTGGATCCTGAGCCATCTCGTCCAGCTCTGCCCACTTCTTGAGAATATTCTGAAAGAACATTTAAAACATTTTAATGGATACTAAAGTAACCTTTATCATGTTCACAAAATCCCCCCTCCCCTCCTTTTCAAAATTTCAAAATACCGGTATTGGAATGAAATTACATGTATATGCACATCTACATGCAGTGCTTTAGCATTTGCAGAAGTACCATAAAAATCCATTGAGTAGTTAAGAATGAGTTGTGCTAACAAAGTTTCATTGAGGAACATCTTTACAGATTTATCAAGTTGGTGATGCTCGAATTTCTTTGATTATAAGCAATGCTTTTTTTAACTTATCCTTCGGACAGGTGCCTTGATGTTTCATAAATTATGTATATTTCACAACAATAACACTTGTCAGCTTCCCGGGAGATCTATTTATCTCACTTTGATGGATATAAAAATGAACAGTCTTTTCCTCCATGTGACAGTTTTATTGCTTTTTTTCAGCGAAACAATTTTTGCCCAAATTTAGTTTGATGCACCATAATCATTTGACTGTCTTAAAAAAATCTTTTTTTTTCTTCTAGTGTTGCTGTTTTTTCACTTCAACATTATTAAATATATATATATATACTTGTTTGTTCTGTTTCTTTTCCCCAGATTTATCAATGCTGATGATTTATAGAATTGAAACAAAGTGTCTAATTATTAAAAACATGTTTATATTTAATCTTAGCTATGCAAGTATCACAAAATAAATTTTCATCAAATATTAATTGTAAATGTACTGCAATGACGAGAAAATTTGTATTTGGATTTGTCAAGGCTCATATATAAAATGTATAAGAATATTTTACCCTCAATTGTTGAAGGAGGTCCTGCATGATAAAACCTCTTTACGTTACGAAGATCACATCCCATTCCAAGGGCTATTGTAGCAAACACTAGTTTTATGTCACACTCCTCTTTACTGAGATGCTCAATTATTTTATGGTTTAACTGCAAAAGTCAAAGAAACATTTAGACATTCATCACTTTGAAGTTTTTAACTGGGACAATCCTTACAAGTTCATCTAAATTTGAATACAATCTATCATCTATCAGCTTGAACTAAACACAGACTTTT
>MJUT01052010.1:122910-135193 GCA_002080005.1 Gigantidas platifrons
GGGGGCATGTACCTTGTAAGCGCAACTTCTCCTAAACGGCTTATTGCATTTTGATGAAACCTTACACACTTGTAGTACACTACCTGCAGATGTGCAAGAAGGAATATGGTTGCTCTCTAAAATTCAAAAGCGGAGATAATTCAACTTATACTGTCCGTCCGTCCATGTACCTTGTAAGCGCAACTCCTCCTAAACGGCTTATTGGATTTTGATGAAACCTTACACACTTGTAGTACACTACCTGCAGATGTGTAAGAAGGAATGTGGTTTCTGTCCAAAATCTAAAAGGGGAGATATTTCAACTTATAATGTTCGTCCGTCCATGTAACTTGTACGCGCAACTCCTCCTAAACGGCTTATTGGATATTTATGAAACTTTACACACTTGTAGTACACTACCTGCAGATGTGCAAGAAGAAATATGGTTGCCCTCCAAAATTTAAAAGGGGAGATAATTCAACTTATACTGTCCGTCCTTCCATGTACCTTGTAAGCGCAACTCCTCCCAAACGACTTATTGGATTTTTATGAAACTTTACACACTTGTAGTACACTACCTGCAGATGTGCATGAAGGAATATGGTTGCTGTCCAAAATTCAAAAGGGGAGATAATTCAACTTATACTGTCCGTCCGTCCATGTACCTTGTAAGCGCGACTCCTCCTAAAAGGCTTTTTTGGATTTTTAGGAACCTTTACACATTTGTAGTACACTACCTGCAGATGTGCATGAAGGAAAATGGTTGCTGTCCAAAATTTAAAAGGGGAGATAATTCAACCTATCCTTTCACGAAAAAGGGGGGGCATGTACATTGTAAGCGCAACTCCTCCTAAACGGCTTATTTGATTTTTATGAAACTTTACACACTTGTAGTACACTACCTGCAGATGTGCATGAAGGAATATGGTTGTTGTCCAAAATTTAAAAGGGGAGATAATTCAACTTATACTGTCCGTCCGTCCATGTACCTTGTAAGCGCAACTCTTCCTAAACGGCTTATTTGATTTTTATGAAACTTTACACACTTGTAGTACACTACCTGCAGATGTGCATGAAGGAAAATGGTTGCTGTCCGAAATTTAAAAGGGGAGATAATTCAACTTATACTGTCCGTCCGTCCATGTACCTTGTAAGCGCAACTCTTCCTATACGGCTTATTGGATTTTTATGAAACTTTACACATTTGTAGTACACTACATGCAGATGTGCATGAAGGAATATGGTTGCTGTCCAAAATTTTAAAGGAGAGATAATTCAACTTATACTTTCACGAAAATGGGGGCATGTACCTTGTAAACGCAACTCCTACTAAATTGCAAGCGGGTGATATCACTCAGTGAGGTCACTCACAGTTCTAGTTAATTTTACTCCCGCCGTTGTGACCACTTTTCATATTAAATCAAAATTTTGCTGATTTAGGGAACTTTAGACATAATTTATCAAAACTACAGGATGTAAGAAAGGCTAATTCAACAATTAAGCTAATACACAATCCAGTTGTACAATACAATGCATTTAAGTTAAAATAATACCGTAAACATTCAATTTTTCCCTATGGAAATAAGAAACATAAACTTTGGTATCTTATTTTTCATTTGATATCTAAAGGAAGGTAGCGTAAATTATAATGTCCGAGTAACGTATATTCCATACATCTAAAACTTAGGCAGTACTTTTTACAAATAAATGTAACAGTACATTATGATTCTTATACAAAAAATATTACAGAAAAAAAAGCTTATGATACCAATATCACTTACAGAGTAGAATATATGTGCGTAGAAAGTAAAAATTAACTAATAAATTGAAAGAGAAATTGTTTTATTTCTTAAATCAGTTCAAACGTCTTCACGAGCTTCATTTAAAAAATTATTTCCGAAGATAGAGAAACAATTAAATATTTAAAATCACATTTTTTCATATTTCCATTCTATCGGAAATAAATTTAGATGAGTAAGGTAGCTTTCACAATATTTGAAATTTTGAAAATTATTTCGATGACCGAATGTTACAAATTACTAGACAAATAGTTGATGAATACAACAAGAACAATCAAAGTTTGAACAAGAAAAGTTGAAATTGTGTATAAACACACAGTAACTAGTATAAGACACACGAAGCTTAAAATCACCCTGTTCAAAAGCTATTCAGGTTTTTTTTAATTTTCTTGAATTATTTTTGCTTTGTCGGCAGTAATTTTGAAGCTTCTCTCGCTTCTCCCTACAGTCTTTGGCTCCTCAATTTTATATATCACGTCCTTTCTGCTCACGTACAGAATATCTAGGGTAGATGGCCATTTGAACATTGATTTAAAGAAGAAATAGGATGTATGTAATCTACGTTACCAAATACAGTAAGCTACGTTATCATACTTTTACCATCTTTTACAGGAAAACCAGGTATTGTATATAATTATGTAGATTTTTAAACATCATTAAAATGTAAATACGAGAAAACCCATAGGTAAATAAAAAAAAAAGGAAAATCAGTTATGAATGCTTCACGACTTACCACCCTTAAGGATACAAATTATGAAAGCTATATTATCTCATTATAGAAATAAATGGAATGTTATTTTGACTAGCATATTTTGCAATAAAAGTTAATTACAGAACAATGACGGTGCATTGACTTCCGGATTTCAATGTATTATCAATGTAAACTGCACTTTTTTTATTAATAGAATAATAGTCACATAGCTTACGGAACGTAAATTACAGCCATTTCTTAAACGATTGCTTCATTTAAACTAAAAACCAACAAACGAACAGTTTAGTAAAATTTGATATTTAGGTAGATATATAAATGTTATCACTAGTCTCAATAAGGCATAGAATGAAACAAATAGTAGAGCCAGACAGAACGTAGCTTACATCCTTAAAATATCTGTTGTACCCTCCTTGCTTTGACGCAAAATTATTTGATGCCCATGATAACTGTCCTAATATTAATTGTTACGATATATTTTTCAGTATTATAGTTCACTTTTGCGAACAAATAGCCAACGTTATGTATTCCCTTTTACTGAAACTGTTGGATATATTTAAGAAGTAACGTAGCTTACGAAATTCCGGAGACAAACTTAAAAACTCCATCCCGGAAAAAGTATGCGGTAGAAAGTCATCAAATTTTAACTCGCGAATCCCGATGGTGTGTTTATCGATTTTTTTATGATAGCTATTTATTCTTTCTTTTCTGAGTATTTCATGATATTCTCACGAAAATTAAGTATAAGGTTGACGACATACCACCAATTTCCATTAATTGTAACAACGCTCTACTATTGCGCATTAATACATACACAAGGCAAAAATTACTGACAACTCCGAAACTGTCATATAATTTTAAATCAATATAATATTTATAAAAACTACAATACAACATAACATTTTAAGTATAAAAACGAATATCACGTTCAAATTATTTCCATCAAGGATTACTATATTTTTCAGCGGATGACTACTGTTTATAGGTTTTTTCGCAGGAAGTACATATAGAACATAAATAGATAGTATGCACAGTTCGACTATGAAAAGGTCAAAACTTTGCAAAGCACATCCTAGTACCATAAATTAAGACCAAATTATAACGATTCTTTCTTACTTAGAATTTATTCTTTTTTGATGAGTAACAATAAAGTACGGTGCCCGTTAACTGACATGATAAATATTTTTATGACGTAATGCGAAATAGTATTTCGCATAAACTAAGTTAAAACAAATATCTATAAGCGAAATATAAAAACAATTCTCATGTCAGAAAACGGGCTCCGTAAACTATTTCGCATAAACGAAATTAAAATTCTCATGTCAGTTACTGGGCTCCACAATAAAGCAACATATTAATATAGATTTAGCTTTCTTTTTTTTTATTATTTCCTTTCACATGAATTTCAAATATAAATATTTGGTGCGGACAGCAGAATCATGAACGCTCAACGATGGAAACTGGCAGAGCAGCAGCATAAGAAACCTGGATATTGCTAATGGTATAGTTGCCTGCAAATTCAATAAGCCATGTGAGGTAGAAATCATTAAATTAGTCCTGCGTTCAACAATATCGCAACTGTATAGCGAAATCCTTTCACGAAAATAATAAACCGAATTGTTTTCCTTTTTTTTTGTGGAAAATTTTACGTTCACGAGTTTTTGCTTATCATTAACTGTATGGAATTAATATTGATATAGTGTCTGTGTTCAATATAATATCGTAAGTATGTGCTGCCTCGGTAGAAAAAATGTCACAATATATTTTTTCCACATTTACTATACCCCGGAAAGTCACAGTGTGTATAATTATTTTTATTTTGTATTTATTTTTGACGTTTTGATTTCTTTTTTCTTTATTTGTTTGTGTGTTTTTTCTTTGTTTTTTTTTGTTTTTTTTTTTGTTTTTTGTTTTTTGTTTTTTATATTTATTCAAGACCTTGATTGAGGACCAAGTTCGATTGATGTCCCATTGATATGTATTTAACCCCAACTCCTTCTAATTATAAAGGAATGATTCTTATAGAGACCTTGATATATGAGAACCAAAATTTGACTCATTGATATTCACCCATCCATCTCTTTCTAATTAGAAAATAATTTGAAAAAAAACCCCAATGAATTAGCATTTACATTTAATTAATCTCATCAATGATTGGATCATTTAAAAGTCATATAACAAATAACATATGAAATATATCAAATCATAACGATATAATGATGAATATACAAACATTGAATATTTCCAGTTTAAAATTGTAAATGTTCATAATGTCAATTGTCTCTTAAGCACTAATGTTGGTGATTGAGTCTGATGTTCCACCCAACTCCATACAAGAACTCGGCAATGGTCTTCTGGCCAGTCGCGAGGTCTCTGCATAGGGTCTGTAAATGCTCCTGGAGCTGAACATGTCTCTGTTGAGTACGCTTAACTGGTGGGTTACCAACGGCATCTTGCTGAATAATAGTACGGACAATAGCTTCTTCCTTTTGACACCACTCGATCACACGCCATGGGCATGTCCTACTAGGTTGAAGAACTTGTTGTTCCAGCCCTCGCGCATGTTATTGGTTCTGGCATCACCGTTGATTGTGGCATCATGTACGTTCCAAATGGCTGGTGGAAACATAGGTGGGCTGCGTCTTAAGTCCAGACGGACTGCTTGATTTTTTGCTGGATTCTGTTGTCTAAGTCTACCACTGATGTAACTTGAATCAAAGTAATCTAGGAGCTCAGCTGCCTCTGGTGGGTCATCAGGGCATAGTGTTCTAAGCAGATGAATATCATTGGTCAAATCAGGTACTGGTAAAAAGGCAAGACCATCCATCATACCACAGAACAGTCTGAAATCGTCGTCGTTGTTGTAGAGAGGCACCAAACCAAGCTGTTGTATCTTTCGCCATGGTGCTTGTGTCAGGTGGTAGAAACAGCCCTGGTGGTTGATGTGGTGACCAAATACAACTGTAACTGCACGAAGGACTGCATCTTCAAAGTCTGTGATTATAGTCTGGACATTGAGTTGTAGGTTGCTGGCATGGCAGTGGTCAACAATAGAATGGAAGAGTGTCCTGTAAGTATCTTGACATTTATTTGGCAGGAACGCATATACTACAGTGACTGTTACATCTTTGAATGGAACCCGGATGGTGTACAGCTGTTTAAATGGGTGCGGAGCTACAGAGAAGGTACCGTCCATGAACTTGTTACTTGTTGAATGCGTATTTAAGATAATATGACAGAAGCAAAACACAATTACAATATTTTAATTAATTCAGTTGTAGTTCTAAAAACATAATGAATTGAAGGATCGAAAAAGAAAGTTCTAATATCTTGGGTGTGTACGATTGGTTTGAGGTCGTTTATTCTGGTGAGGTTTCTTGGCAAGTTTCTGGGGTTTGGGAACTTCGAAATCTGAACATGTAGATTTGAAGGCTGTGGCTAGAGTAGTGTGGTCGTTCAACAACTTTTGAAATAAGCGCCCACGCTGCTCGAGTGTCTTTGAAAATCAACATTGGTGAAAAACACTATGTCTTTTGTATCTCCCACAGAGTTCGTAGTTTCCGGTACCATAAAGAGATCGTTTTAAGTCTACATGTTGAATACGAACGACGTTCAATAGTTTGGTTGTCAGCTCAGGAATGGGTTGTGGCGTCCAATCAACGGCTTGTTGTTTGTCCATAATCGTTCGTGCTGTAGTTGTGATTTTGGCTGAAAGACGTGGTTTTCTAGTCGGTCTCTAAGACCGGCTGTTGTAATACGACTCGAAGTATGGATACTTGGTACATAATACATTCGATATCAAGTTGAATTCGGACCGGTCACATGCATTCAGTAAACCGTTGTAACCAAACATTTCTGATAATATTTCAGCTCGGTCTTTATCAGTGACGCCGGTTTTGTTTTTCAAATGGTCGGATATGCTGTCTTTGATATGTTTGCTACACAGAAGGCGTTGGACATTAGGAAATACATCATCGATGGCTTTGGTCAAACCAGAATCATCGTCGCTGGCGATATGAATGTCTATATGTGTTATAGTTTCGGACAGTCTAGCTTTTATATGAGACAGAAATGTATGGTAAGATAGGAAGGATCCGTCCCAATGAAGAAACATAGGTCCGACAAATATTGGATGGTCACTTGTTTCTTTATTTACAACTTTTATGTTTGTATAAACAAAGTTCGCAACATAACTGCTCCCAAGTTAAAAGTTCTGTCAATACCAAGAATGTGATCTGGATCGGATTTCAAGAATTGTTGCATGTCTTTCATCTTGTCAGTAGTATAACCTCGTTCGCAACGTTTCCAATAGCACACAATCGGTCTTTCTTCTTTGAGTTGTGCTTCAAATTGCAAATTTGGTGGTGATCACGAGGTGCGCTGTCTAAGTCTTTAAATGCTAAGTCTTTGCATATATCGGAGTACGACTGTTTTTGATTGAGGCGACCTCGGATTTCTTCTATTACTTTGGGATCGGTTCTGACATATTCTTGGGAAGTCTACTTTGCATTACCATGAGGTACACTACCACGTGGACAGATACCGGAATATTCAACGATGGTTACATGCTGTCCGAGATAGATATTGTTCTGGAAGGTTCTCAAACCAACTTACATGTTTTTATACGAATTGTCCCTTTTCAAAGAAGTATAGTAACAATTGATTGTCACAACATCTCTGGATTTCTTAAGGTACATATATCTTCTTTCCTTTAGTCTGCAAATTTCAATAATATTTTATTATTTCAAACTTTATAAAAAAAATTCTCATTACAATTTAAAAATGTTGCAAAATGAACTTAAATGAACAAATAATTATTCTCATCTCATTTGCAATATCTGATAAAAAAAAATCTCATTTTATATGTGCATATGTAAATTAAAAACAAATCACATTTTATATTGGGATAAATTCATTTAATTTAGTTCTAGGATAAAGAAAATCTCTTGGAAATTCGGATAAAAAAATCAATTTCATATTGAAAAAAAAAATACCATTTTTATTTCCGTATAGATTTGAATAAGTTTTCATTGCATATCTACAACACAACAATGTATTAATTTTGTATATATCATTTTTAGATTCTTCGTTTTCGTTTATTGCGCGCTTGATGGCCATCTCCGCACCAATGGCTACAATAAACATGCGTTCACGCACGACTGACTACACAGATATGGCACGTGTCGCACAAAAATGGTTATAACTTAAAAATATTGATACTATCGATTTCAATCCTATTGCATAGGATTGCAAATCAAATTTTGAATAAGATGATCTCCTTTATTATCTGATAAGCCCATTTTTTCATGTCCTGAGTGCACATTGTTTGTCCTAAGTGCACTCAGGAGTCCTGAGCGGTGTTTAGACGTACCGGTAATCATACAACTATAGTATATCTAACTTCCTAACCACAAACTAGTTGCTTGTCGTTTCGTTATTTCAAGGATTTATATATTAATTACACCTTATGTAATGTTGGATTCTGATTGGTTAATGGCGTGATATTTTTTACAAATTCAGGCCTTGTATTGTGAATTTGCAGAATTTTTATTTCATGTAGATGTATTTGCATAAGATTTAACTTTTTTCATGGTATTTGCAAAATCGTATTTGCCGTTTTTACCCTTCACCGAGACGCTTGTAACAAAATTTGTAGAACGTTATCAGTTGTGCGTTTTATGTAACATCATTCGGTAGAAATAACAGATACATCATGTTAGGTCCTGAAAACGACAAACAAAAGGTATTATTTATTTAGCCAGTGTTCTAAATAATATTCGGTGTAATTAAACAGATATATCATGTTTGGGAGGGGTATTTGCGAAAAATACCAGTCTTGAGACTAAATTTCCCTCGACTGGTATTTTTCGCAAATACCCCTCCCAAACATGATATATCTGTATAAAATCCTTGGTTATTTTAACAACAGAAATATTAAGTACAATTTTCTTTAGTGTTGTCTTGTTATGAAATTGTGTAATCTTGTGCAAGCATCCATTTATATCATGTATTATATGTTATACTGATAGAAAATTGCATACAAACAGGGATCGAGCAAGTTAACAAGCACATTAAGTGATGTCCTAGGGGCATTCGACAACTACGGTCTATGAACAAATCGAATGATGCAGGCATAAAATGTATGTGGGGGCACTGTGTTTACTTTAAAAAGGTTATAGGTGTCACTGGAATTTGAAAGACACTCCAGGCCATTCATGTATTCCCTCAGCATTCATTTATTTGAAGTGTACAAAAAATATACCATTTCGTATATTATTCAGTTATGTGTGACCCATTCATATATTACACTAAAAACTGCAATTACGGTCCTCTCAGTTTTCAGTTACGGTCATCTTGGCGATTTTTTTTAATCGGATTTTCTCTTTCATATACATTTTTCAGTCGTAATTTGTGATTTCCTTGTGATAAGTTCATAGATTACTATCGTACCAATGCACGTGCCATTTAAAATACATTACAGAAACAATTTAATCGACAAAGAAAATTCTTACCTGATTCCACGTCCGCCATCTTGGGATGACCGTAATTGCAGTTACGGCCATCAGCTTTACCCCAGTGATGTCTGGAAACGTTTAATTACTAGTTTTAATGTCGGATTTCTATTCTACATTTGTTTCAGGTGGTTTATCAATAGGCATTCCTGGTGAAATAAAGGGACTCTGGTTAGCATATCAGATAGGTGGCAAGCTTCCATGGAAAGACTTGCTACAGCCAATCATAAAACTCTGCAGGGAAGGAATCGTGGTAGGAATACCCGTGGCATACGCAATGTCACAGCAGACTGAAACAATTAAAACACAGCATGGTTTAAGGTATACATTTCTGTCAAATTACATTAAATGCAAAATAAATAACTAAATACTGTGGAAGTACAGTTCATGAGGTCACCTCTATTAAGTAGTCACCTGTATTAGGTCACATTTTCTTGTCCTGTCATAGTAAATTTCATATGAATTGAACCTCTTTTAAGAGGTCACCTGTCTTATAAGGCCACTTTTTCTTTGTCCCAATGGTGACCTCTTAATACAGGCTGGACTGTATTACTAGTCGTGGAGTTTCAATTCTCGTGGATTTCGTGGTTGATTAAAACCACAAAATATAATACCAAATGAAGTACAACATTTCTATACATTATTATTTTTCACAAGTATGAAAACACACATCTAGGAACCCACGAAGTAAAGAGGTTTCATCAAACCATGGAAATGGGTATCCACGAATATATAAAATATGAGTAAACAAATGATATACTAAAGAAACTGAAATACGGTGAATACCATTCATATAAAGGTATTGATTCTTTTACACCGACTGTCACGATTCTATTTGTTAAAATCCGTATATAGTTTTATTATAGATATTTACAGTTCCTAAGTAATGTAATTATTAATAGTAAGGTTCTCCTCCCTAAGGTATAGGTGACCTTACTAAGGTTCTCCTCCCTCAGGTATAGGTGACCTTACTAAGGTTCTCCTCCCTCAGGTATAGGTGACCTTACTAAGGTTCTCCTCCCTCAGGTATAGGTGACCTTACTAAGGTTCTCCTCCCTCAGGTATAGGTGACCTTAGCTGATTTTGGTTATCCTGTTTAGGTTCTCCTCCCTCGGGTATAGGTGACCTTAGCTGATTTTGGTTATCCTGTTTAGGTTCTCCTCCCTCGGGTATAGGTGACCTTAGCTGATTTTGGTTATCCTGTTTAGGTTCTCCTCCCTCGGGAATAGGTGACCTTAGCTGATTTTGGTTATCCTATTTAGGTTCTCCTCCCTCGGGTATAGGTGACCATAGCTGATTTTGGCTATCCTGTTTAGACCCTTTAGTTTTATTGCTCCCAACAATTATTTGGTTTTACAGTCTTTCGGTTTTGAGCGTTCCTGTTGAAGGTTATTCCAGAAACTCGTCGTGAGTACTAAATTATATATCTACGTTTTTATTGATTTTGAGTGTACCTGATGAAGGGTATTCCAGAAACTCGTCGTGTGTACTAAATTATATATCTACGTTTTTATTGATTTTGAGTGTACATGATGAAGGGTATTCCAGAAACTCGTCGTGCGTACTAAATTATATATCTACGTTTTATTGATTTTGAGTGTCACCTGATGAAGGTTATTCCAGAAACTCGTCGTGTGTACTAAATTATATATCTACGTTTTCATTGATTTTGAGTGTACCTGATGAAGGGTATTCCAGAAACTCGTCGTGTGTACTAAATTAGATATCTACGTTTTATTTGATTTTGAGTGTCACCTGATGAAGGGTATTCCAGAAACTCGTCGTGTGTACTAAATTATATATCTACGTTTTATTTGATTTTGAGTGTCACCTGATGAAGGGTATTCCAGAAACTCGTCGTGTGTACTAAATTATATATCTACGTTTTATTTGATTTTGAGTGTCACCTGATGAAGGGTATTCCAGAAACTCGTCGTGAGTACTAAATTATATATCTACGTTTTATTTGATTTTGAGCGTCACCTGATGAAGGGTATTCCAGAAACTCGTCGTGTGTACTAAATTATATATCTACGTTTTTATTGATTTTGAGTGTACCTGATGAAGGGTATTCCAGAAACTCGTCGTGTGTACTAAATTAGATATGTACGTTTTTATTGATTTTGAGTGTCACATGATGAAGGGTATTCAAGAAACTCGTCGTGTGTACTAAATTATATATCTACGTTTTTATTGATTTTGAGTGTACCTGATGAAGGTTATTCCAGAAACTCGTCGTGTGTACTAAATTAGATATCTACATTTTATTAGATGTTATGTTTGTATATGTGACATCGTACAAAAAAGAAATACATGTAAATACCAGGTTATTCGAAAAATAACAGATTTTATGCGAAGAGCTAAGTAGTGCTTTTATGCCATGAATATTAATTAGGTCCCAAGATGCATGTGCGATCACATGACCTACATCGCTTAAGTTGGAAAGATCCGTTGATTTATCGAGTCCAAAAGTTCACAAGTTTGAAAATTTATTTGAATAATTTGATTCTATATTATTGGATTTTTATGTGGATTCTGATTCAAAAATTGCTATGGTGACAATTTGATTGGTTCAAACGACTCGGGAAGATTAATAATCGTGAGATTTTTCATGACTGATTTTGGACAAGAAGGTCACTTTTTAGTTCACCTGGACCAAAGGTCCATGTGAACTATTGCCATCACTTGTCGTCTGTCGTCTGTAAACTTTTCACATTTCAAGCTTCTTCTCCGAAACCACTTGGCCAATTGAAACCAAACTTAGCAGGAATGTTCCTTGGATGATCCTCTACAAATTTTCTATTTTTCGTTCCAGTCGGATATTCAACATGGCTGCCAGGGCCAATAATATGCTCTGATTGGCTGAAATTTCAAAGATCCTCTTCTCTGAAACTAATGAACTGACTGAACCCAAACTGTAAATGAATGATCATTAGAATGTCCTTTACACCAATTTTCTGTTTTTTATGCCGATCGGAAATCCAAGATGGCCGCCACCGCAGGACATAGATTAACATTGGACCCTATACGAAAATGTTCAAATGCCTTCTTCTCAGAAACTACAAATATGATTAAAGCCAAACTGTACATGAATGTTCATTGGATGGTCCTCTACAAACTTTAGGTTTTTTGTTCCTATCTGAAATTCAAAATGGCGGCTACGGCAGGACTTAGTTTAACATTGGACCCTATGGGAAAATGTTTCAAAACGCTTCTTCTCTGAAACCACTTGGACAATTGAAACCAAACTGCCCAGGAATGATCATTGGAAGGTCCTCTACAAA
>MJUT01052010.1:135220-146491 GCA_002080005.1 Gigantidas platifrons
CCACCGCAGGACATAGATTAACATTGGACCCTATGGGAAAATGTTCAAATGCCTTCTTCTCAGAAACTACAAATATGATTAAAGCCAAACTGTACATGAATGTTCATTGGATGGTCCTCTACAAACTTTAGGTTTTTTGTTCCGATATGAAATTCAAAATGGCGGCTACGGCAGGACTTAGTTTAACATTGGACCCTATGGGAAAAATGTTTCAAAACGCTTCTTCTCTGAAACCACTTGGAAAATTGAAACTAAACTGCCCAGGAATGATCATTGGAAGGTCCTCTACAATATTTCGGTTTTTTATGCCGATCGGAAATCCAAGATGGCCACCACCGCAGGACATAGATTAACATTGGACCCTATGGGAAAATGTTCAAATGCCTTCTACTCAGAAACTACAAATATGATTAAAGCCAAACTGTACATGAATGTTCATTGGATGGTCCTCTACAAACTTTAGGTTTTTTGTTCCGATATGAAATTCAAAATGGCGGCTACGGCAGGATTATTTTAACATTGGACCCTATGGGGAAAATGTTTCAAAACGCTTCTTCTCTGAAACCACTTGGAAAATTGAAACCAATCTGCCCAGGAATGATCAATGTTAATCTATGTCCTGCGGTGGAGTTCCGATCGGCATAAAAAACTGCAACTTTGTAGAGGATCTTCCAATGGACTCTATGGGAAAATGTTCAAATGCCTTCTTCTCAGAAACTACAAATATGATTAAAGCCAAACTGTACATGAATGTTCATTGGATGGTCTTCTACAAACTTTAGGTTTTTTGTTCCGATATGAAATTCAAAATGGCGGCTATGGCAGGACTTAGTTTAACATTGGACCCTATGGGGAAAATGTTTCAAAACGCTTCTTCTCTGAAACCACTTGGAAAATTCAAACCAAACTGCCCAGGGATGATCATTGGAAGGTCCTCTACAAACATTCGGTTTTTTATGCCGATCGGAAATCCAAGATGGCCACCACCGCAGGGCATAGATTAACATTGGACCCTATGGGAAAATGTTCAAATGCCTTCTTCTCAGAAACTACAAATATGATTAAAGCCAAACTGTACATGAATGTTCATTAGATGGTCTTCTACAAACTTTAGGTTTTCTGTTCCGATATGAAATTCAAAATGGCGGCTACGGCAGGACTTAGTTTAACATGCATTTTCTTTTAAATCATTTTAGTATGCTGCAACGATTTTATTTTCTATTACAAATTTGGCTTTTACGACTCAAGTGGTTTTAACCCTATTATTGTAAACTGACACATACATGTATATATATTATTTTATTTATGGTAAAGATTTTCTATTACACCAATGTGGTTTTCAGTCATTTTAACGACTCTTAGTGGTTTTAACCTGTTTTTTGGTAAACTTGTTTTAGTACGTTTTGTATATGTAGTAGTCTTGGTTCTTTTCACTTTGTTTTCGTTTGTTTAACACTGCTCTTAGAATTTTATCCATTTGTAAATGTATGTTATGGTATGTAAAGCGCCTAGAGTAATTTCTAATTAATATTGGCGCTATATAAGCATATTTAATAATAATAATAATAACATTGGACCCCATGGGAAAAATGTTTCAAAACGCTTCTTCTCTGAAACCACTTGGACAATTGAAACCGAACTGCCCAGGAATGATCATTGGAAGGTGCGCTACAAGGTTTCGGTTTTTTATGCCGATCGAAAATCCAAGATGGCCACCACCGCAGGACATAGATTAACATTGGACCCTTTGGGAAAATGTTCAAATGCCTTCTTCTCAGAAACTACAAATATGATTAAAGCCAAACTGTACATGAATGTTCATTTGATGGTCCTCTACAAACTCTAGGTTTTTTGTTCCGATATGAAATTCAAAATGGCGGCTACGACAGGACTTAGTTTAACATTGGACCCTATGGGGGAAATGTTTCAAAACGCTTTTTCTCTGAAACCACTTGGAAAATTGAAACCAATCTGCCCAGGAATGATCATTGGAAGATCCTCTACAAAGTTGCAGTTTTTTATGCCGATCGGAACTCCAAGATGGCCTCCACCGCAGGACATAGATTAACATTGGACTCTATGGGAAAATGTTCGAATGCCTTCTTCTCAGAAACTACAAATATGATTAAAGCCAAACTGTACATGAATGTTCATTGGATGGTCTTCTACAAACTTTAGATTTTTTGTTCCGATATGAAATTCAAAATGGCGGTTATGGCAGGACTTAGTTTAACATTGGACCCTATGGGAAAAATGTTTCAAAACGCTTCTTCTCTGAAACCACTTGGAAAATTGAAACCAAACTGCCCAGGAATGATCATTGGAAGGTCCTCTACAAAGATTCGATTTTTTATGCCGATCGGAAACCAAGATGGCCACCACCGCAGGGCATAGATTAACATTGGACCCTATGGGAAAATGTTCAAATGCCTTCTTCTCAGAAACTACAAATATGATTAAAACCAAACTGTACATGAATGTTCATTAGATGGTCTTCTACAAACTTAAGGTTTTTTGTTCCGATATGAAATTCAAAATGGCGGCTACGGCAGGACTTAGTTTAACATGCATTTTCTTTTAAATCATTTTAGTATGCTGCAACGATTTTATTTTCTATTACAAATTTGGCTTTTACGACTCAAGTGGTTTTAACCCTATTATTGTAAACTGACACATACATGTATATATATTATTTTATTTATGGTAAAGATTTTCTATTACACCAATGTGGCTTTCAGTCATTTTAACGACTCTTAGTGGTTTTAACCTGTTTTTTGGTAAACTTGTTTTAGTACGTTTTGTATATGTAGTAGTCTTGGTTTTTTTCACTTTGTTTTCGTTTGTTTAACACTGCTCTTAGAATTTTATCCATTTGTAAATGTATGTTATGGTATGTAAAGCGCCTAGAGTAATTTCTAATTAATATTGGCGCTATATAAGCATATTTAATAATAATAATAATAACATTGTACCCCATGGGAAAAATGTTTCAAAACGCTTCTTCTCTGAAACCACTTGGACAATTGAAACCGAACTTCCCAGGAATGATCATTGGAAGGTGCGCTACAAGGTTTCGGTTTTTTATGCCGATCGGAAATCCAAGATGGCCACCACCACAGGACATAGATTAACATTGGACCCTTTGGGAAAATGTTCAAATGCCTTCTTCTCAGAAACTACAAATATGATTAAAGCCAAACTGTACATGAATGTTCATTTGATGGTCCTCTACAAACTTTAGGTTTTTTGTTCCGATATGAAATTCAAAATGGCGGCTACGGCAGGACTTAGTTTAACATTGGACCCTATGGGGAAAATGTTTCAAAACGCTCCTTCTCTGAAACCACTTGGAAAATTGAAACCAATCTGCCCAGGAATGATCATTAGAAGGTTCTCTACAAAGTTTCTATTTTTTATGCCGATCGGAAATCCAAGATGGCCGCCACCGCAGGACATAGATTAACATTGGACTCTATGGGAAAATGTTCAAATGCCTTCTTCTCAGAAACTACAAATATGATTAAAGCCAAACTGTACATGAATGTTCATTGGATGGTCCTCTACAAACTTTAGGTTTTTTGTTCCGATATGAAATTCAAAATGGCGGCTATGGCAGGACTTAGAATAGCATTGGACCCTATGGGAAAAATGTTTCAAAACGCTTCTTCTCTTAAACCATTTGGACAATTGAAACCAAACTGTCCAGGAATAATCATTTGAAGGTCCTCTAAATAGTTTGGGTTTTTTATGCCGATCCGAAATCCAAGATGGCCGCCACCGCAGGACATAGTTTATGCATAGGACCTATTGGTTCTTTTTATAACCAGGTGAACGATACAGGCTCTTCAGAGCCGCTGGTTTAATCAGTTAATGGCGACGAGGATCCGTTGCGTAATTTATTTATAAGTTTACAATAGCTCAATTTCATTAATTTGTTTTGACTGTATGGATATTTGCCAATGAATTTGTCATCATAGAAGGGAAAACCAATTTTAGTGTATTCGAGATAGATCTAACACTTTTTGCATTTTTCCTCAAGAAATGTTTTACTTCAAGACAATAATGGTTTGTCATTGCAAATTCATTACTTATGGTTTTTTTCCATTCAGAGACTTAATAGTTAACAATGCCACTGGTAATTTTTACAAAGCTGGAGAAATAATAAAAATGCCAAAACTTGCCAGAACATTTGAGATCATTGCTGATGAAGGTGTTGATGCCTTTTATAATGGAAGTCTAACTAAAGATATTGTGGCTGAGATTCAAGAAAATGGTAATTATCTTTACATTATGTATAGCTATAGAAAAAAATTGATGTTTAAAAATAAAATGAAAAACAAACAAAAATAGCACGCTGTGGGAACTGTTCCAATATTTCAATCGAAAGAGCCAAATTCGATACTCCTAACACATATATATATACTGAAGAGAAAAAGAAACGTAGGGTAACATAATATGCTCCTATTATTTAACTGCGTGGCGTAAAATTACGAAAACTGGGCAGACGAGTGGCTTGGTCAGTGTGCACTTAAATCTATGTCTAAAGTTACTCAATCATGAAAGGTATCATGTGACATAGAGAAAGTGATAAAAAAAAAATAACACGTGCAGAATAATGATAACAAGTTCGTCAACACATCGTGTCATACCACTTTATACTCTTGAGGTATGCACATCGCTTTCCAGTATTTAAAGTTAATTTGAATCTCTTGTAATCATGCAACGGCTGACGGAAGTTCAGAGGGCCCAGGTTATTGCATTGTTTGCAATTTGTTGTGAATGTTTCCACCATAGAGCGTCTCGTCCGTCGTCTGAGAGATACTGGAAGGGTTGCCGACCGTCCGCGACGGGGACGTCCGCGCGTAACGACGCCACGTCAAGACAGGGTTATTCGTCTTGCCCACCTGTGTAATCGCCACGTTACTGCCACTGAAATCGCTTTAACTACGGTAGGCAATCATAATCGCCACATTCACCCAAAAATTGTGAGAAACCGATTGCGCGAGTTTGGTTTACGAGCACGTCGCGCGCGTCGTATGGCTTTATTGGTGGCACATGGTCCCAGACAATTTCCAATGAAGCAATGGAGACGGGTCTTTTTCACAGATGAGTCGCGGTTCACTCTTTTTCGTCCGGACGGTCGACGTTGTGTATACCGATGTCGTGGGGAACGCTTCGCTGACGCTGGCGTTCTTGAGAGGGATAGGTTGGGGGTGGCTCGCTTATGGTCTGGGGGGATATCTCACGGGTTAAAGTCGCCGTTGATTGTGATAGTCGGTAATTTAACAGGCGTAAGATATAGGGATGAAATCCTTCGGTCGGTTGCAGTTCCATTTGTGCAACAACATCACCTAATTTTCCAGCAGGATAACGCCCAACCCCATGTAGCCAGAGTTTGTCAAGATTTTTTCACCAATCATAACATTAACACACTCGATTGGCCTCCGTACAATCCAGATTTGTCCCCAATCGAACATCTATGGGACGAAATGGACAGGAGAGTAAGGGGGTGTCGGAATGCCCCGCTACTCTCGACCAATTAAGGGCTGCCTTGTTGGAAGAGTGGGATAATATCCCCCTGAGAAGGATAAATGCTCTGATGAACTCCATGCACTGGAGAATCAGAGCTGTAACAGATGCGCGAGGGGGCATACGAGATATTGACGAGTTAATCGATTTCACTTTAACATATTGGGGGTACTGTTAAATTGGTTTCAATTACTCATGAATTATTGATCAAAATATAATGAAATTTTAAAAACTTGTTGATTAAATTTCTGTTTTTATCCTTATATATTAATATTGAAAAAAAAACCATTAGAATAAATAATATTAAATCACCTAAAATGCTGACCCTGCGTTTCTTTTTCCCTTCAGTATACATGACCTCTCACTTTCCTGGCTTGGCATAGGTAAAAATTGCGGGAGTTAAACTAGTTTTATGAGCCCAAACCTTCCCCGCTTAGTAAAATGGTGCTATTATGCAAGAGAATAGAATGGCTTAATTAGTTGTAGTATTAACTACAGATAAATACACGTAGTATCACCCCTGTACTAATATCTCATTTAAATAAATTGTAAATACATAATTATTATCTTTTGCAACTCAATGCAATAAAAGTTTGAGAAATATAAAATTGAAATCGGAGACGTAAGTCGAATAAGGACAGACAATACAATGACCGAAATAAAAAGACACACAATGAATGGTTCATGAAACAATATCTAGAAAACTTCAGATAAAGCAACACCAACCACAGTAAAATCCGGGGACGAACTCAAGTGTTCCGGAAGAATAAACAGTTCCTACTTCATCAGTGGCACCCATAATAAAACCCAGGGACGAACTCAAGTGCTCAGGACGAATAAACAGTTCCTGCTTCATTAGTGGCACCCAGAATAAAACTCAGGGACGAACTCAAGTGCTCAGGACGAATAAACAGTTCCTGCTTCATTAGTGGCACCCAGAATAAAACCGGGGACGAACTCAAGTGTTCCGGAAGAATAAACAGTTCCTGCTTCATTAGTGGTACCCAGAATAAAACCCAGGGACGAACTCAAGTGCTCAGGACGAATAAACAGTTCCTGCTTCATTAGTGGCACCCAGAATAAAACCCAGGGACGAACTCAAGTGCTCAGGAAGAATAAACAGTTCCTGCTTCATTAGTGGCACCCAGAATAAAACCCGGGGACGAACTCAAGTGCTCAGGACGAATAAACAGTTCCTGCTTCATTAGTGGCACCCAGAATAAAACCCAGGGACGAACTCAAGTGCTCAGGAAGAATAAACAGTTACTGCTTCATTAGTGGCACCCAGAATAAAACCCAGGGACGAACTCAAGTGCTCAGGAAGAATAAACAGTTCCTGCTTCATTAGTGGCACCCAGAATAAAACCCGGGAACGAACTCAAGTGCTCAGGACGAATAAACATTTCCTGCTTCATTAGTGGCACCCAGAATAAAACCCAGGGACGAACTCAAGTACTCAGGACGAATAAACAGTTCCTGCTTCATCAATGGCACCCAGAATAAAACCCAGGGACGAACTCAAGTGCTCACGACGAATAAACAGTTCCTGCTTCATTAGTGGCACCCAGAATAAAACCCAGGGACGAACTCAAGTGCTCAGGACGAATAAACAGTTCCTGCTTCATTAGTGGTACCCAGAATAAAACCCAGGGACGAACTCAAGTGCTCAGGATGAATAAACAGTTCCTGCATTAGTGGCACCCAGAATAAAACCCAGGGACGAACTCAAGTGCTCAGGACGAATAAACAGTTCCTGCTTCATTAGTGGCACCCAGAATAAAACCCGGGGACGAACTCGGGTGCTCAGGACGAATAAACAGTTCCTGTTTCATTAGTGGCACCCAGAATAAAACCCGGGGACGAACTCAAGTGCTCAGGACGAATAAACAGTTCCTGCTTCATTAGTGGCACCCAGAATAAAACCCAGGGACGAACTCAAGTGTTCAGGACGAATAAACAGTTCCTGCTTCATCAGTGGCACCCAGAATAAAACCCGGGGACGAACTCAAGTGTTCCGGAAGAATAAATAGTTCCTGCTTCATTAGTGGCACCCAGAATAAAACCCGGGACGAACTCAAGTGCTCAGGACGAATAAACAGTTCCTGTTTCATTAATGGCATCCAGAATAAAACCCAGGGACGAACTCAAGTGCTGAGGACGAATAAACAGTTCCTGCTTCATTAGTGGCACCCAGAATAAAACCCGGGGACGAACTCAAGTGTTCCGGAAGAATAAACAGTTCCTGCTTCATTAGTGGCACCCAGAATAAAATCCAGGAACGAACTCAAGTGCTCAGGACGAATAAACAGTTCCTGCTTCATCAGTGGCACCCAGAATAAAACCCAGGGACGAACTCAAGTGCTCACGACGAATAAACAGTTCCTGCTTCATTAGTGGCACCCAGAATAAAACCCAGGGACGAACTCAAGTGCTCAGGACGAATAAACAGCCCCTGCTTCATTAGTGGCACCCAGAATAAAACCCGTGGACGAACTCAAGTGCTCAGGACGAATAATCAGTTCCTGCTTCATCAGTGGCACCCAGAATAAAACCCGGGGACGAACTTAAGTGCTCAGGACGAATAAACAGTTCCTGCTTCATTAGTGGCACCCAGAATAAAACCCAGGGACGAAGTCAAGTGCTCAGGACGAATAAACAGTTCCTGCTTCATTAGTGGCACCCAGAATAAAACCCAGGGACGAACTCGGGTGCTCAGGACGAATAAACTGTTCCTGTTTCATTAGTGGTACCCAGAACAAAACCCGGGGACGAACTCAAGTGCTCAGGACGAATAAACAGTTCCTGCTTCATTAGTGGCACCCGGAATAAAACACAGGGACGAACTCAAGTGCTCAGGACGAATAAACAGTTCCTGCTTCATTAGTGGCACCCAGAATAATACCCAGGGACGAACTTAAGTGCTCAGGACGAATAAACAGTTCCTGCTTCATTAGTGGTACCCAGAATAAAACCCAGGGACGAACTCAAGTGCTCAGGATGAATAAACAGTTCTTGCTTCATTAGTGGCACCCAGAAAAAAACCCAGGGACGAACTCAAGTGCTCAGGAAGAATAAACAGTTCCTGCTTCATTAGTGGCACCCAGAATAAAACCCGGGGACGAACTCAAGTGCTCAGGACGAATAAACAGTTCCAGCTTCATTAGTGGCACCCAGAATAAAACCTAGGGACGAACTCAAGTGCTCAGGACGAATAAACAGTTCCTGCTTCATTAGTGGCACCCAGAATAAAACCCAGGGACGAACTTAAGTGCTTAGGATGAATAAACAGTTCCTGCTTCATTATTGGAACCGGCAGTGTCACTACGATAAACAGAACATATCCTTCCACACAGTATTTATTTAGACTTGTCCTCTACTGTCTGTAATAGATCACTCTACAAACAATACATTACCAGTGACGTTCAAGTAAATTATCTTGTTTCTATGATATATCTACACTGTACTTTGTAACATTTTTGTACAATAATTTGAATTACAGATGTCTTATTCTAATGCTAAATATATATTAAATCAGGGGTCCGTCGTGATCGTATGGTAGTTGCATATCAACTACATGTGCATTCAGTGCCAATTACCACTAAAGTTGTGAGTTCGAACCCCGTTCATGGCGAGGTATACTCGATACAACATATGACAGGTCGGTGGTTTTCTCCTGGTACTCCGGTTTCCTCCACCAATAAAACTGACCGCCGCAATATAACTAAAATATTTTTGAAAGTGGCATTAAATACCATAAACCATAACAATAAACCTATATTAAATCCATGTGGTGGATGATTGTTATTTACAGCTTGATTAATCAGATTTTTCTGTTTGCACATTGTGATTACTTCATCGTTGGGATGTTTGATTCTTCTGATTAAGTTCATAACATATTTATTATTGTATGTTTTCAGGGGGGATAATTACAGAAGAGGACCTAGGAAACTATATAGCTATTAAAAAAGAGCCATTGGTGATTAAGCTGAATGACAACCAGACTGTTTACTCGCCACCACCACCTTCTAGTGGTGCAGTTTACGAGTTTATTTTAAACATTCTGAACGGTACGTTCTAGTTAATTATATTGAACGGTACGTTCTAGTTAATTATATTAAACGGCAGGTTCTAGTCTAACTCATCAGAATCGCACAGGTGGTGTAATGGTTAGCGTGCTCGCGAGTGCGGTAGATCGTGGGTTCGAGCACCGTCGGGTCAAGCTAAAGACTATAGAACATTGCATTAAGGAGAAAGGGTAAAGACTGGTTGGCTCGGAATCAAAATAATGTGTCCGAGTGGAGCGACATGTCTACCCGTGGACTGTTATTTCACTAAAAAAATCCAACTCAGTATGTTGATCTAGAACAAAGCGGACCTCATCATCATCTCATTGATAATTAACTTGTTCTCGTCATGATATAGCTGACAAATTGCTGAATTGGCGTTAAACAACAATCACTCACTCTAACTCATCGGAGTTCTAATTAAAGATATTGTACAATCTAGGTAAAAGCTTATGACGGTAAATATAGGACGGTACGCTCTAATTAAGCTTATTGGACAGTAGTTTATATATATTAGACAGTATATTCTAGTTAGAAAGGTTGGACGGCACATGCGTTCTAGATAAACATATCTGGTGGTATGTTCTCGTTAAATATCATATGGGATGTCGTTATTTAATTGGGATGTGGTAATATCATTTTGGATGTGGTAATATCATTCGGGATGTGGTAATATCATTTGGGATTGTGGTAATATCATTTGGGATGTGATAATATAATTTGGGATGTGATAATATCATTTGGGATGTGTTAATATCATTTGGGATGCGGTAATATAATTTGAAATGTGCTCATATCATTTGGGATGTGGTAATATCATTTGGAATGGGGTAATATAATTTGGAATGTGCTCATATCATTTGGGATGTGATAATATCATTTGGGATGTGGTAATATCATTTGGGATGTGGTAATATCATTTGGGATGTGATAATATCATTTGGGACGCGTTAATATAATTTAGGATGTGATCATATCATTTGGGATGTGATAATATCATTTGGAATGTGATAATATCATTTGGGATGTGGTAATATCATTTCGGATGCGGTAATATAATTTGGAATGTGCTCATATCATTTGGGATGTGATAATATCATTTGGGATGTGGTAATATCATTTGGGATGTGATAATATTATTTGGGGTGTGCTAATATCATTTAGGGTGTGATCATATCATTTGGGATGTGGTAATATCATTTGGGATGTGATAATATCATTTGGGATGTGGTAATATCATTTGGGATGTGGTAATATCATTTGGAATGTGGTAATATCATTAGGGATGTGATAATATCATTTGGGATGTGGTAATATCATTTGGGATGTGGTAATATCATTTGGGATGTGGTAATATCATTTGGGATGTGATAATATCATTTGGGATGTGGTAATATCATTTGGGATGTGGTAATATCATTTGGGATGGGGTAATATCATTTGGGATGTAGTAATATCATTTGGGATGTGGTAATATCATTTGGGATGCGGTAATATAATTTGAAATGTGCTCATATCATTTGGGATGTGGTAATATCAATTGGGATGGGGTAATATAATTTGGAATGTGCTCATATCATTTGGGATGTGGTAATATCATTTGGGATGTGGTAATATCATTTGAGATGTGGTAATATCATTTGGGATATGGTAATATCATTTGGGATGTGATAATATC
>MJUT01052010.1:160286-170422 GCA_002080005.1 Gigantidas platifrons
CAAATTTTGATATTTTGTTAGGTACATCCCAAAGATCAATATATATGAAATTCGAAAAAATTCATCGACTAGTTTGTTTTTTTTGTTTTTTTTAGGCCCATAGTGTCCTTCTCTACCTTAAGCCTCTCTACTTTTTTTTTTGCCTTTGATAAATTTTTGTTTTAACTCAGACTCATAGGAGTATAGAAAAAGTTGGAGAGGAGAGGGGCATAGTTTGTTCTCATAGGGATGCCTAGCTATGATTTGTTGAAAAATGTGCCATTCGAATTCGACAAATATATGTTATCGATAAGGTACTCTAACATTTTGATGACTTCATTTTATGTGTAGCACTTTTTACCTTTCGTTTCGTGCTTGACAAAATAAGTTAATTCGTGACCCAATATTATAAACTTGTAACGTTGCCACCATTTGTTAAAGTAAAATGCGTTGTGAATAATTTACTTTAAAGAGGAAATGGTGTAAATGGTAAAAAAGTTGAATATTTGGCTAGATGAAATTTTCGAGAATTAAAATTATCCTCTTCTTTCAGTATCCACTTTTGATTGAGTGAGTAGTGATTGTTGTTTAATGCCAATTCAGCAATTTTTCAGCTATATTATGGCGAGAACAAGTTAATTATCAATGAGATGATGATGAGGTCCGCTTTTTTCTAGACCAACATGCTGAGTTGTATTTTTATAGTGCTAGCTCACTGAAACAATAGTCCGCGGGTAGAAATGTCACTCCATTCGGACACATTATTCTGATTCCGAGCCAACCAATCTTTCTCCGTAATGCTGCGTGCTTAGCGGAGAAGCAACAAATACCAATTTCATAGTACTAGGTTTGACCCGACCGGGGCTCGAACCCATAATCTACCGCACTCGAGGCGAGCACGCTAACCATTACGCCACCGATGCAGTGCTTTTGATTGATGTTATCACGTACGTGAATATACTTTGTCACAGTAAGATAGTAGTCCTCCCTTTAATTGCATGCAAAATTTTAGTCATAGTTATATATAGTTCTTTTGTTGAACAAGTAGAAGAACCGGGAATATACCGGTCTAAATATTGATTCTTCTGAAATTTTGGTATCCAATATAAAGTAGATAATTCACAATTTTCTTCATTTATTGGAATATTCAGTGATGACATGAATGACTTGTGATTTGTCAAAATTAGTATTTTTGTAAGGTTTACCAGAGTTCTTGGAAATACCAAGTTCTTCATATTGCTCGTTTGGCGTTAAACAACAATCACTCACTTCATTACTCTTTCTTATTTACCAAACCTTATTTCTTCTGGTTTTTGAATATTTGTATGATATTTACCTATTTGAAATTAAGCATGTTTGTAAGCTCAACTTAATCTTAAGTGTCCGTCGTCTGTTATCCATAACTTTTCATATTAATATTTAATCTTTTTCTTAGAAACTGCAAAACCAAATGCTTTAACTATTTTACGTTATCAAGTTTTGGGACTATTTTGTAGCGTGTACATATATAGTACATGTTTATACAAAACGCACATGGACCAACGCTTACCTCACCATGACCAGACCCAAAGGGTCATGTAAGGTATTATCATCACATTGCGTCCAGCGTGGTCTGTAAATCTTTAACATTAACATTAGAGGGATGTAGGAGAGGTGTGTATTCAGTGCTGTCTTAACGCATGGGCACGCTGGGCAGTTGCCCGGGGGCCCACGAGCATAGGGGCCCCATGCTTATCTATGTATGTTTTGTACTGTATGTTTTTCTAATATTTAAACACTGACTTTGTTGGAAATACCAATACAATATTATATATGTTTAATTTTATATACATTTACAGTTTTATTCCTATGAGTGGTTGTGTAGGTATGGGCCCCAGTGCACTGCTTTGCCTAGGGGCCCGTGATGCTGTTAAGATGGCCCTGCTTCTATTGTTATTATCCAAAAAGCAGTAGAGAGGGTTAACACATGTAAAATGATACGGTAACGTTGATATTTCAGCAGAAAAACAATACAAATTAATTAATTTTTAACCCCAGCTCGCTTCAAGTCGTGTTTGTTTTTTAAATTCCTTCTAATATATTTAAAACCCTGTTTGGTTCAACTCCCAAGACCTTATTCTTTTAAAACAAAATATCATGACTTCCCCTCGACTACCTCTTGTGAAGACGCAGCGGTCGTTTTTGTCAGGAATTCGCCTGAATTACCGACTCCATAGACACAAAATGAAAGTAACAGCGCCACCTATAAAAAAAAACGGAAGTTCGGAACTCTCGAGGATTTAGCTTTGAGGTAAGGAATACTGTTAAGATTCAAACAACATTAAACAAGCGAGAAAATTTGAAGTGAAGTATTTTCCATACCTCAAAGCTAAATCCCTTAAAGATCCGAACTTCCATTTTTTATAGGTGGCGCTGTTACTTTCATTTTGTGTCAATGGAGTCGGTAATTCAGGCGAATTCCTGACAAAAACTACCACTGCGTCTTCACAAGAGGTAGTCGAGGGGAAGTCATATTATTTTTTTTAAAGAATAAGGTCTTCGGAGTTGAACCAAACAGGGTTTTGAATATAGTAGAAGGAATTTAAAAAACAAACACGACTTGAAGCGAGCTGGGGTAAAAAAGGTGTCCGCCCTTGTATAGGAATGTTCGCCAATCTCATTAGTGATGTCATATTCACTAATTTGCATGTCATTATACAAATAATTGGTTGGCAGTAAAACAATAACGTAATTGACAGGAAAGTAACCATTTTTTAAATTTTTATAACTTTTTTATTTCCAAACCAATTTTGGTTCTGTTAATTGTTTTAGAGACTTAAGAAAATTCATATTTGTTCTGTCAGTTTACATTTTTTTATTTTGATATGATAAATTCATAATTCTAATATGAAATAATGCATTGTTACACTTCAAAACTAAATAAAACAAAATTGAATTTCCAATCTTTTTATTTTGAATATTTTGATCAAACCTTCGATGTGAATTAATTATTGCTATATAATTTTCATTTCTGGAAGAATTATTAAATTATCGTAAATAACAAAATAATAATGACAATTTAAAGTTGAGCCTTCATTGAAAGACAAGCGAAATTGTTGATTTCCTGCCAACCACACAGGTAAATTCTCAAGCCTGTGACATCACGGCGAACATCCCTATATGTTTATACATTGATAGTATATTTACGTGGATAGTGACAAGGCCCTGTGATCTCATCTGTGACAGACCTGATGACACAAATTATATACTAGACCACACATGTGTTACCGATTGCAACTCAACCATACATAATAGATAATGAACCTTTTTCGATTTATTCTGAAACTGAGGTCGACACTGAAGTGGATGCAGTTCAAAATGAAGTCCTATTTGATTACATCCCATCTGATCTTATTCCATTAAGCCATTGTCGGATTGTAGTGGACTTAGGTTTCATGGCCAAGCAGTTAAAACACTAAATTTTGTCAGTCATTTCATGTGTATAATGCCTTGGGGGTTAGACCATTAGGATTTTCAGGCTCGATGTACATGTATCTGTATGTCCAATGTTCTGGATGTGGTCATGTGGCAAAAATCAAGTGAGGGAAAACTCGTCATAGTGGAAATAATAAGAGAGGGATTGGTACTTTTGACATTAACACGAAAGCTGCAACAGATGCATTTCATGTTTGTCATTGTGGTATCAGAATTGGATTGTGTCACAACTTTTTACCTAAGAATTGATCAAATGATTGTAATAAAATAGTTCTTTTTCTACAGCAAACTTGAAAACTCACTATCGATTAAATTAAGAAAAATCTCTGATTAAGTTGGAAAAAAAAGGTTATATCATAGCTCGATCCTGATGCAAGAAGCATATTCTGTTACACAAGGGTGCTAATGTGCTATCTGTGAACAGCAAATTTTACTTTTGTGAATCATGACCAAAGACCCCCCCACCTCCATTAGCCCATATACTTAAATCAGTATAAAAATATTTTTATACTCCCATTGAAATATTAGATAAACCTTTTTTATTCACATCAACATACACATTACAAGATTGTCCTTACTAAGTGAAAAAGATCAATGGTCCTACATGTAAATTAACATTGTGTGATATTGTTATTGAGAATTTTGGTATTACTTTTACCAACATACATGCAGTGGTGGGGTCAAAGTGGTCGTTAAGAGTAAACTTTATGATTTAGTCTTTGTCCCCCTCATTTATGTTAATTTGGATATCCACTTAAACTAGTCAAAACTAAAAACACAGTTTTCAACAAATCAAATACACATGTGGAGGAAGCTGGTTTAGGATATTACATATGCAAGTTTATGGACAGCTTTTTTAGGCATGAGGTCCTTAAACTTTTTTGCATTAGCACCTGTGTAGTAGTCTCAGTAATCTTTTGTCATGGAGCATTTTGATAAATTAGTCATGGGAAATAGTGATGAATAATTTGTAATGTACATAAATTAATTCAAGCACTGGCTTGAGAACAAAACAAAACACCACTAGCTGATTTAACATTTGATTTATATTAATAAAAGAATATCACTTTTGAATTAATATTATTATCCCTGTATTTGTATACTGAAAAACATAAAAATTCAGGGTAAACAAATTATATGTATCCATGCAGTGTACAATGTACACATAAACATGGCTGAACTCAGAGAGTCTGACGAAAGTACATGTATGCAGTTCCTGAAAGTTATAGAGCATTCTAACGCCAGACTAACAATAAAACAGGCAACAGAACCACCAACCTTTGGCATGTAACTGACAAACCTATAATTACATACACTCTAGTACACAGGGTTTCAATTTAGGGCATTTTCTAGTTCACTTTTTAAATAATTCGATCAGTAAAAATGACAATAAATGTAGCATTAAGCGATTTTAGCTACCCTGTTAAATAAAAACTACATTTTTGCACAGAAGCAAAACCTTTTATTAACAAATCTAAATCTAAATTCTAAATCTTCACTTTTGCTGCAAGAATTCTTAAATTAATGTTTTGAACCATCTTTTTTTAAATGGATGATTTTAATAGTAAATTTCACATTTTAATATAAAAGTTGGCATTAAATGATTCCTCTGAATAATATCTTAACTCTCATATTTGTTTTCAAATAAATCAATTCACTGATTTTTACATGTTATATCAATACAATATACATCAGAGATATATTACTCTATATATTTCTGATATGAACGGGTTATTGAAAACTAGATCATAATTAATTACAGAGTTATCGAACCTGATTATGACTGGTATAGTTGGATATGAAAACTTTCAAGGACAAAGGTCAAGGTCAAACTGTGATCATGATGGTACGCGAGACACCGTCTCATCATTATACAACCACATACCAAATATCATTAACCTATCTAAAAAGACAAAGTTATTGCCCAGACACAAAAACACTTTAAAAATATCAATTATTTGACCTTGAAGTCAAAGGTCAAACTGGGGTCATGATGGAACACGATACACCATCTCATGATTATACACCTACATACCAACAAATATCATTAATCTACCTTAAAAGACAAAAAAGTTATGATGCGGACACCATAACACTTCAAAATATCAATTATTTGACCTTGAGGTCAAAGTTCAAGGACAAAATGTGGTCAGAATGGTACATGACACACCCTCTCGTGATTTTACACATACATACCAAATATCATTAATCTATCTTAAAAGACAAAAAAGATATGACTAGGACACGAAAACACTTAAAAAATATCAATTATTTGACCTTGAGGTCAAAAGTCAAGGACAAAATGTGGTCATGATGGTACATGACACACCCTCTAAAGATGATACATCTACATACCAAATATCATTATCCTATCTGAAGAGACAAAAAAGTTATGACCCGGACAGATAGTACATTTGCAAATCCATTCAGATTTAACAATGAGTTATCTCCCTTTTTTGTCTATTTTCTTGTATAATTTTACTTATATCTTTTTTATTTGGACGGTGACCCACCAATTTTTTAATTTTATCTTTTAAAGAAACAGTTGGACAATTTAATTACAAAAAATCAGAAAATTCTATGGATTAGAAATTGATATAACCCATACATTTGGGATGTTTCAGAATACAAATGTATATTATTAAAATACAGTTTATTCTACATTGTACATGTATATATATTTTAACATAATAGACAAATAATTTAATAATATATGCGAAATTGTATAATTGATAAAGGTAAATCTTAAGTGGTTATTTATTTATTTATCTAATTGTCTGAGGATTAATGTTACTCAGGATTAAAGAAGGTGTAAAGATTAAAAGAAGTGTTAATGGGAATTAGAGGATACAAAAACATTTTACATGTATTGTCTTGTCTTGTATTATGTATTATTGAGTAATAGAAAAAAAATGGGTATTAATAGCTTGGATAAAATGTTGTAAAAAAAGGAGTCATACTTTGGATGTCAAACTAAAACCATATACTAAATTTATTGGAAATTTTGTGCTTAGGAAATGTGATCCTGTATATAAATTCGTTATTTAATAAACTATATATTTGTGAGAACTTAGTATCTTTATAAGTGATTGACAGTGATGCCATATCAAGGAATGTGTACCTGAATAAAGCTAGTTCCCCCACGAAAACAATTGTTATGGCCAGGCCACAATGAAGAGTACATTTGGCCCTGGTTATATTTTCATCAGATAAATGCATCCAATAACGGTTTTTCCTTCATTGTCTATATAAATTTGGCCCATTTACCCTTCAATTTTCTAATTAAAATTTTGAGCTTGGAATGCCAGTGACCCCAATTTTTTATCTTTTTATTTGGAAGGGCATATTGCAAGGAAGTTTTCTTTAAAAAATAAAAAAAAATCTATGGATAAAAAATTAGACACTCCATCTACCTTAAGTGTTTTAAAATAATCATTTTTAGCATTTGTTTATTAGATTTTTAAAAATGCAATAGAACAACGACATCCCGAAGACTGATCTTGGACAAATTTTAACAGTCAACAGACTTTATCATTAAATACGATATTTTCATATGGCAAAGAATACAGGGATTGAACGTAGCAAGGAAAATCCCATAGAACTAGGAAAAAGGGGGGTTTCTTGCATATTTGGTCTTTCAATCTATACGCACATTTAATTAAATGAAATTCAACACTTAATTGCCACGCATTTTTCTTGAAGAATAGGATATCCCCGCCGGTTCCTTCATTACTTGTATTGAACACCGTTATGCCGTTGTTTTGTTCGGTTTTAGTGGTCACGATGCTACTTTCTCTTCGGTAAAAAGCTCCTTAGAGCTTATGTTGTACTGTTTTATTATGTGCCGAATCAAAATAAAGTTTTCTTATCTTATCTTATCTTTAATGTGATCACGTGACCTCTGTGATTGATTCCTAATATTATTTTTTTTCATTTTGAGTAGATCACACATAATTTTATTGGTTTATGGCTTAAATGAGGAAAGTGAATGCATTTTCGCGTGTATTGAACCAAAAAGTAAAAACACGTTTTTTTTTTAATGGATTTTCAATTGATGGGCAACCGTAACGTGACTGCGTAAGGGTTGATCAATTATCTTTTAGGAGGGGGTGCTATATTTTTCCCTGAGCCAGAAAATTATTTTTGCATCTTTCAGGTAAATTAATGTTTTTTCTATAAAATTCGGTGACAATTTTTTTGTCAGAAAAAAACATACCCATCCACCCCCACCCCAAACTAAATGGGCATTCCTGTACTGGATTTATATCAACATGTGCACCTCTTTTTCAGAATATACTGGATGGTTTAGTTCGACTTGGACATAATATTACAATGTCAGACAGTGCAGGATCTGTTGTACAGGGAATACTACAAAGACAAGAAGGAAATATCACAGCAAATTCTGACTTTAGAAAACATGGCTATCCAGATGGATATTAAAATTTAGAATATTTAATTCTTATTTCCTAGTCACAATGACATTATAATTCATCAAACTTTATTAGGGTTAGTGTTATCTTGATGATGGTTAACGCCACTTCTAACAATATTAACAGATCATAACGAGTAACAGTTTGGTAGATGGGTTTATTCTAGTGCTGAAAGTTTATATTTTGAAACTGGGTGGTCAAAATTGGAAGACCGTCGAAAGTCTAGTATTTCAATTGTTTATGAAAATTATTCATTTGAAACTTTAAAATGGGTCTCCACCATATTAGACCTACAATTTAATCTGCCAGGTCTAAATATATAAAACACTATTTTCAAATTAAACTACTGTATTAACAAACTACATAATAACGTATACAATCAAACATATAAACAAGAACTAACTAACTAACTAACTAACTCAAGAACCCAGACTACACGTGCTTATATATAATTATCATGATGAATATGCATCATTTCCCTAAGCAGTAAGGAGACGTGTCATTAACCATGCAAACCATATGGTTCTATCAATTAATCAGAATCCAATCTACAGCTGCTCTGAATTCACTAACCAGTATCAGAATTATGATTAAAAACTAGGAAACTAATATGGCTCTCACATACTTATCTGACTGTTTGCCAACTACTATTGGAGAAACAGTAACATATAATCTCCGTAATAATCATGTCTATCGCACTCAGAGGTGTCGTCTGCAAACTAGTTCCAAGTCTTTCTTTCCTTCCACTATAAAGTTGTGGAATTCCTTACCTGATAGTGTAAAATCTCCACCCACTTTTTCCAAATTTAAAAAAAAACATTCAGCCTGTCCAAATTCTGGTGGCTTCGTTATACAATATTGGCGATAGGAAAACTAACATAATACATACTAAGCTAAGACATACATGTAGTGCCGATTTATATAGAGTAAATTTGAAGAAAGATCCACCTTGTGTGTGTGGTCATTATTTGAGCATGCTATTCATTTTTTTCTTGAATGTCCACTTTATCAACACCATAGAACTTCTCTGTTTAACTGTTTTAATACCCCCCTTTTTTAGCTCACCTGACCCAAAGGGTCATGTGAGCTATTGCCATCACTTGGCGTCCGTCGTCGTCGTCCGTCGTCGTCCGTTGTTAGTTTTTCACATTTCAATCTTCTCCTCAGAAACCACTAAGCCAAATGGAACCAAACTTGGCATGAATATGCATCAGGAGATCCTCTATAAAAGTTATGTTTTTTGCTTCGATCAGGGATTCAACATGGCGGCCAGGGCCAATAATGTGTTTTGATTGGCTCAATTTTCAAAGATCTTCTTGTCAGAAACTGCACAGCCAATGGAATTGTTTTATGGTGTGAAGGATCCTTGGGTGGTCCTCTACCAAAATTATGTTTTTGGTGCAGATCCAAAATCCAAGATGGCCGCCACAGCAGGATGAAGTTTAACATTTGACCCTATGGTAAATACCTTCAAAGATCTTCTTCTCGGAAGCCACAATGTCAGTAAAAATGATCTCTTGCAGAAATGTTCCTTGGATGGTCCTCTACCAAAATTATGTTTTTGGTGCTGGTCTGAAGTCCAAAATGGCCGTCACTGCGGGACAAAGTTTAACATTTGACCCTAAGGGAAATACCTTCAAAGATCTTCTAAATCTGTTTTCTGTGGAAAGAAAGATAACTCCAATTTAATCTGTGGAAAGAGAGATAACTCTATTTAAATATTGACATAATTTACTTTAGTATAATACAATTAAAATGAATATGAATAACAAAAATGTGATCGAGATACCCACCCTAAACCATATATATTTATGATCAGGGTGACTAGGCAAATTAAATGCCTTATAGCTCAGGCCCCCGGGGGAGGGGGGTTCATACCCCACCCCCTACCTGAAGTGAACTTTTTAATGGTTGAAATCCCCACCCCTAAACCATATATATTTATGATCAGGGTGACTAGGCAAATTAAATACCTTATAGATCAGGCCCTAGGGGTCATACCCCACCCCCTACCTGTAGTGAATTTTTAATGGTTGAGATCCCCACCCCTAAACCTATATATTTATGATCATGGTGACTAGGCAAATTAAATGCCTTATATCTCAGGCCCCGGGGGTTATACCCCACCCCCTACCTGAAGTGAACTTTTTAATGGTTGAGATCCCCACCCCTAAACCATATATATTTATGAGCAGGGTGACTAGGCAAATTGAAATCCTTATAGCTCATGCCCCAGGGGTCATACCCCACCCC
>MJUT01052010.1:179169-196327 GCA_002080005.1 Gigantidas platifrons
AACAACGAGCAACAACGGACTTATAACACTTTCCCGGCGGGAAGTATCGGATACCGATCAGCATGTCACTTTCCCGTGTGTTTTTTTACTTTCCCCGGGAAACTTGAAATGGGAATTTTCATGCATTGCACAGCGTTTATCATGCATATCAGATGGATTTTTTTGTCCAGATCAAGGTTTAAGCCAAGAATTAAAAAAAGGTGTTAAGTTCAAGCTCGTATGTCCTTCATCATACTGTATTTATTCAAACAGAAGGGTGTGAGTTGTCAGATAGTTTATATATCTCCTCCACCCATGTATTAAAGTTTGTTAAATGTTTTTATTCTACATTATTTTTCACACTGGATTTTGGTGCATAGTTCTGTCATTATGGCCCATTCATATCAAAAATGTCCCATTGACAAGGAAGGGAAGGGGGCCATAGTCCCATTGAATTTTTTTTAATCCCAATCACTGGGCCAATATACCCTGGGTCTCCACTTATACAACATTGAATCTTCCTTTCAAAAGAATACTGCATGTCAAACATTATGTATAAAAATAATGATTCACACCATTTATAAACCAGAAGTAGAACAATCAAGAATGGACATTGGAAAGACAACTACAACATTGTGCACAGGACACAGAAATAAGATAAAGAAAACATGTTGAAGATATCATAAAATGCCTATATAGATTGACTTACATGTTGATTTTATAATTGATAAATTATAAAATTTATAGATGTCTATAGCATTGTAATTCTTAAATTGCTTTCTACAATGAAGACCACTTGCAGTTTTTTAAACTGGTTGAAGGTTCTTTAAAATGTGATGTGGTTTCTACTTGTGAATACCTTTAAAATATACATTATATATATACACACACACAAGCATGCTATCTACTAAATCTTTATTTTTATTCCCCTTTTCTTTCAATTGCATTGACATGACTCCGAATTACTTAGATTAAATTCTACTATCAAATTTATTATTGAAATATTATATATATGGAGGGGCGAGAGACTATTGTGAGCCATTTTTCAGCTATATCATGACGAAAACATCCAATGAGATGATGATGAGGTCAGCTTTGTAGACCAACAGGCTCAGTTGGATCTTTTTAGTGCTAGTTAACAGTCCGCAGGTAGACATGTCACTCCACTCGAACACATAATCCCGATTCAGTCTTTGCTCTTACTCCTTAATGCAGTGTGTTTAGTGGAGGAGCAACAAATACTAAATATACAGTCTTCTGTTTGTTCTTTTATCATGATTCAAGTGTTGGTAAATTTAAAAACACTAATTTTCCTATTTCCAGTCATTTATTATGTCCAAAATATTTATAATTTATCAATGTAAAACAGAACAAAACTTAATTATATCAAAAGTAAATATAATGATAAATATATATATATATACCGTGAAACCTGTCTGTAATGCAGACTTGCTTACCCCTCTTTCTTAAAAATAGTAAGGTGCTTGAAAAAAAATAGCAAGTTGAGATAAAAAATAGTAAGGCTCTTTTTTTTGTCACAAAATGCAATTATAAGCACAGAAACTACACATATTGTGAATGGCACATGATATAACCACATAATGTTAACATTTTAAAACAATTTTGGGCTTATTAGCAAAATTTTGACTGACAAAGTTCGTTTTGACATCGTTTTTTTCATCACCGGAAATGCCGATACGATCTATAATATATGGAACCGCAATGAAATGACGGACCGGAACCGAAAACTTTCTGGAAATACAGCAAATTTGTCGAATCGTAAGGAAATTGACAACAATCGTAAGGGCGTAAGAGAGTCCCAAAAATCGTGAGCCTTACGCCAAAATTGTAAGGGTAGGCAAGTCTGGTAATGCAACTCCTTGGGATCAATTTTCTTGTGCATAATTGAGAGTGTTCAGTTTATACAGATTAAATAACAACAATTTCCTTCATTGAAACTTCAGTTTATACAGAATTCTGGTTTATTGAGGATTCGGTTTAGACAAGTTTCACTGTATATAATCATCGATTTGTTATAAAAGAACACAACCTTGGAGCAAAACTGCATTGAAGGCAAAGCCCAAGATGTGAGATGCTAAGAGAAGTCCATTTCTAGTAAAACATATCAATGATAGTATGTGAGATGCTAAGAGAAGTCCATTTCTAGTAAAACATATCAATGATAGTATGTGAGATGCTAAGAGAAGACCATTTCTAGTAAAACATATCAATGATAGTATGTGAGATGCTATGAGAAGTCCATTTCTAGAAAAACATATCAATGTAAGTCTGTTTATCAAGGATTTGTCGAAGCGTTGTAAACATAACCTTCCACAGCTAAACATAGAAATCACTATCTGTATCAAGATTTAACAAAGTAAAAGAATTATTGTTAAAACTGGACACTGCATAATATATTATGTCTTAAAGACCAGATAAAGTGATGTTTGATTACAATTTGACAAACAAATATAACAAATTTCTTTACTGAACACTTTTTAAAAAGGAAATATTATTTAAATCTCCACATATGTTTCAAAATGGTTCTACTGATGATTTGGAGGGTAGGGGCGATTTGGGTCATTACCACATCTCATCCTTTTCTAAAGCAATATTGTATTTGGTTCTAAATATGCTTAGGGCTTACCAAAAAAAAGTAGTAAAGAGTTGAATGCAAGTCTTCAGTTGGTTACTTTTTTAATTTGATTTGACTGGAGAATTCTGAATAATGTTGAATCAAGAGTGTAAATACATGTATAATAAACATTTTATGTATTGTAGGGCTGTCAAAAAAGTGTCTATATGTAATTACTTTTGTGATAATCCTCAACTCTATCAAGTAACATTAATACATTATAAAAAAAATCTTGAACCAGTGATTTATACAATGACAACAAAAACAACAATTTTCATGTTTTTAAACACAATTTCAAGCAAAAATGAATATAATTTTTTACATGGATATAATACATGATTATTTCATTATTATATTTTTTTTCCGAATTCAAGTTTTGAACTCAATTCCTTACAGAAAAATGTCTTCGTCGACTGTCGTTGAGATGATGATGATGACAATGTGTTGTTTTTTTATTTACAACATTATTATGGGTTTAGCACTGTTCAGATAATACAAACTGACTTGATACAAAACAAATTATAAACATGTCCCTGGAATAGGACTCTGGATATCAGATTTATGTCACATACACAAAACAAAACTGACAATTAAAACTATGTATATAAGAAGATAACAGAATAGTTCATTCTTCTCTGTCGTCTGCTTCAAGTCGCCATGTCTAATCTTAAGATCAAACATAAAAAAGATCACACTAATTTATTGTCTGTCATAATTTAACATCATGATAAACTGTCTGATCATCTGCTTCACGTATACATGTCTTCACGATCGGCACCTATCAATTCTGATTCTTCCATAGAACTGAAGTTTAAGAAATGTGAAGGTCTGTGTATTTCATGGTAGAATTCTTTAGGATTAGACAACTGTAACTCATACTTCATGTTGGCATCGTGACGAACACCTGAAATACAAATAAATAAAGGTAAAATAAACGTTAGAGAATACAGAATGGGCAATCAAAAATGGACAATCCAGAGAAACTGGCAACATAGGGTACACAACACGAAGAGAACAAAAACACAACACAATATATGTTGGACATCGCTGTATGCAAACAAACAAATAACGTAAATAAGACACGCACCCTCCACAAACTAACTTGACGATAATCTACTCCAAATTGTTGTTAACATAACCAATATTTCAACAAACTTGGCTAATTTTCATTTTATTACTAACTTTTTATTTTATTTTTATTACTAGTTTAGCCTAAAGAGCCTGTGATTACTCAAGTCTACTTGAATTTTTTTTCTTCCAATGCCCAAGATTTCCACTGTAATGAAATGTTTTGGACAGTTTTGGTTGTTAGACAAATAACAAACACACAATATCTTATTAATAGCCTTATCTACTTTGATCCTAATGTCTTCAAATTGGCAATTCATGTTTAACACCACTTTTAATGATATCTATAGTTAAACTGTGTTGGTTAGTTTTATTTGTGGAGGAAACGAGGAGAAAACAAGTAACTTACAAACTTATCACATAATGTTATATCAAGTACAACTAGCCATGTGAGGGAATCAAACTTACAAACTTATCACATAATGTTATATCAAGTACAACTAGCCATGTGAGGGAATCAAACTTACAACTTATCACATAATGTTATATCAAGTACAACTAGCCATGTGAGGGAATCAAACTTACAACTTCAGTGGTGACGGCCATTAATTAGGCAAACATAAATCAATCTACAACATGATCATGGCCATAATGTAATCTTTTGTGTCTTCTAATACTTAAATTATACTGTACCGTTTTTCATCGGTAATTTTGACATTTCTCATTTTATCTCTGTGTGATATTGTCAGTATCTGACTCTGATACTGAAAAAGTATCGGTCAGTGTGACATCACCGATAAAAACAATACCATCAGTTTGGAATGTCTCCACATTCAATACTGGCATTGTTCTATGAATAGATCTTATTAAATATCAATAAATTACCCATGAAGTTGTAATTCCACGACCACTGAGCTGGTGTCATGAAGAATCCCAGGAATCTATCAGATAACAACATCTGTACACGTTCATAGTGAGAAGGGAGATAACCCTTGGGATTGTTTCCTGTATCTGTGTTCTGTCTGCCCCACTCGTATCCAGTTGGTGTTAACTTGTAGGCAGTCAAGGAACAGGATCCTGGTGTAAAACTGAAATAAAAATCATAATTTCATTAACAAAAATCTTTCATGAACAATTAAAATGAAGTAGGCCTTTCTGTTACCATTGCTAAAATAATCTTGTTTTGACCATTTTAACTCCTTTACTAAATGTTTAGAGAAATGGGTCGAGGTTTAACAAAATACAATTAATCCCTGTATCATGATAATTTTCCTATTCCACACAGCTATTAACCACATTCAACACTTCTTAGGCTGTTATTGGTCATTTATAACATTATTCCACACAGCTATTAACCACATTCAATACTTCTTAGACTGTTATTGATCATTTATAACATTACTTACCTGCATGTTATAACTACTGTCTTCTCTCCATCCCAGGTAGAATTATCAGCCATTACTTTAGCATGTGTAGTAATATCCTGAGGAGATAACTGAGGCAGTTCATTGGGCTGGGTGTGTATCCAACCAAGTGGCTCCATTTCCTACAAAAAATAGGTAAAAACATTGTAACATTTGCTTTAGTAATATATAAATGGCTGATTTTTAATACAGTTGCAAGCTAGAGTCTCTAAGACAATACTTTTATAAGTGCAGCAAGCTAGGGTCTCTAAGACAATACTTTTATAAGTGCAGCAAGCTAGGGTCTCTAAGACAATACTCTTATAAGTGCAGCAAGTTAGGGTCTCTAAAACAATATTTTTGTAAGTGCAGCAAAAATTGCTGGATCCCAATCTGACTTTGCACTTTAAATACCGGATAAACGATAATTTCTGTGGCAATCTGATTTCTGCAGTATTCTGCGGACAACTCTGGGTCGCAGAAATTAAAATTGCAAAATATTATGTAAAATAAATGTTTAATGTCCCGTACAAAATGCCTTTTCAAACTCTTAACTCCAATTCCGCCGTAAGTGTCAAATATTTAATTAGGTCTAATTACTATATCCAGATAAAAAAACTGTCATTATATAAATGTTTACACAACCATTAAAGGTTATTTAGCTGTGGCATGTTGATTTTTAACTGTTAATTACAATTAATCCAGATAAAGAAATATGATTGTACCAAGCTGACATCGACAATAATTGAATTGAAACAATCAAATGATTAAATGTTTACAATCATAATAAAGTTTATTAAAGCAATATTTAAAATTGTTATTACATAAATTAACATTAGTGTTTTTTTGGTTTTTTTAATTGTTGTAGTAGCTTCACTTTAATAATTATATCAAACTGTGGGATTTCAAGATTCATCCAAAAACCAAACAAATAGAAATGTCCTGGTAATAGAATTCTGGTTAACCCAAGTTTTTATGTCTACATTATAATAAAAGAATTGAATATAATTATAAGTGCTTCTAATCATAATTCTTTNGTGATGAATAAATTTCAATCGCCAACTGGGCGACCGCAAAGTAATATTTGATCGCCCAGCTGAAATTTTACTCGCTGTGGGCGACTGGGCGACCGTTAATTTGCATCCCTGATCTTGTTTTGACCATTTTTACTCCTTTACTAAGTTTTTAGAGAAATGGGTCGAGGTATAACAAAATACAATTAATCTCTGTATCATGATAATTTTCCTATTCCACACAGCTATTAACCACATTCAACACTTCTTAGACTGTTATTGATCATTTATAACATTACTTACCTGCATGTTATAACAACTGTCTTCTCTCCGTCCCAGGTAGAATTATCAGCCATTACTTTAGCATGTGTAGTAATATCCTGAGGAGATAACTGAGGCAGTTCATTGGGCTGGGTGTGTATCCAACCAAGTGGCTCCATTTCCTACAAAAAATATGTAAAAACATTGTAACATTTGTTTTAACAATATATAAATGGCTGATTTTTAATACAGTTGCAAGCTAGGGTCTCTAAGACAATATTTTTATAAGTGCAGCAAAAATTGTTGGATCCCAGCATTTGACTTTGCACTTTAAATACTGTATAACCGGTAATTTCTGCAGTATTCTGCGGTCAACTCTGGGCCGCAGAAATTAAAATTGCAAAATTTTATGTAAAATAAATGTTTAATGTCCTGTACAAAATGCCTTTTCAAACTCTAACTCCAATTCCGCCGTAAGTGTCAAATATTTAATTAGTCCGAATTACTATATCCAGATAAAAAAAACTGTCAATATATAAATGCTTACGCAACCATTAAAGGTTATTTAGCTGTGGCATGATGATTTTTAACTATTAATTACAATTAATCCAGATAAAGAAATATGATTGCACCAAGCTGACACCGACAATAATTGAATTGAAACAATCAAATGATTAAATGTTTACAATCATAATAAAGTTTATTAAAGCAATATTTAAAACTGTTATTACATAAATTAACATTAGTGTTTTTGTTTTGTTTTTTTTAATTGTAGTAGCTTCGCTTGAATAATTATATCAAACTGCGTGATCTCAAGATTCATCTAAAAACCAAACAAATAGAAATGTACTGGTGGTAGAATTCCGGTTAACCCAAGTTTTTATGTCTACATTATAATAAAAGAATTGAATATAATTGCTTCTCCGATTATTACGACGTTTTAACCCCGCTGAACCAGTGGTGGAAATCTGTATTCCTCTAGAGGATTAAAATGTCTTGTGCCTTACCCCGCATTAATTTCAAATTTTGAAATAAAATTTGTGTTAAATAATGGGAGAAACAAATTCTCCTTCAGTTGCCAATATAGGTTAAAATATTTCTCCACTCTTGAGAGTTAAATTAAAAATTTTAACCACTCGCCTGACGGCTTGTGGTTAAAAATTTGTAATTTAACTCTCGTGAGTGGAGAAATATCGTAACCCACCGGCAACTGATGGTGAATCTATATTTCTAATCATAATTCTTTTAAAAAAAAAATTGTTATATGATAAAGTATGAAAATTCGACATTAAAAATATATATCCGAAATATCAAACATTATACTGATATCGATCCAACTGTTGACTTCGTATTTCCTGTCAACGAAAACAGTGAAAAAATAGTTTCTTAAGACAAATTTGAAGTTAACCAAATGTGTATTCAGAAGCTGTAACCATTGAAAACTTTCCAAAGAACTAAATATGTTTTTACTTCTAAGGATCACTTTAGTGTGCACCCATTGTCTATCGTAGCATCGCTTCAGTTGTTGCTTCTTGTAATACAAACATTTTTTTTTCGGTGCCGAGATTTCAATCCGCAGAAAAAAATATCTGCAAAAATTAAATGTCTTCTTTTTATATCAAAACTGCAGAAATTTCACACCACAGAAATTACCGGCTATACGGTATTCAAAATTTCAGTCACAAGCTGGGTTACTGTGAATATTTTCAGGAGTCGGGATCACATTTTAGTGGTCATGGGCAACTGGCCCCTGTTCAGTTTTTAAGCAATAATTAGGAAAGATGCTACTATCATTAGAGGACTTCTTATACCACAGGAATGTGTCATCTTGAGATCTTACAATAAATATATGACGTTATTGATCAGTGAGTGAGTGTTGTTTAATGCCAACTCAGCAATTTTTCAGCTATATCATGGCAAGACTAAGTTAATTTTCAATGAGATGACGATAATGAGGTGCCAGTCTTGAGTGGCAAAATGGTGTGGGTTTGAGAGACAGTTTACTGCTAACTGTTGGTTTGAAATGAAACTCGACATGTTGCTGTACTACAAAACAAGCATGTGTGTGAGGATGAGCTGAAAAGTTTCATGCTATGCTCAAACAACATGTTTAGTTGGATTTTTATAGTGAAACAACTCACTGAAACAACAGTCTGCGGATAGACATGTCGCTCCACTCACACACATTATCCTGATTCCTCTACAGATAGACATGTCGCTCCACTCACACACATTATCCTGATTCCTCTACAGATAGACATGTCGCTCCACTCACACACATTATCCTGATTCCTCTACAGATAGACATGTCGCTCCACTCACACACATTATCCTGATTCACAGATAGACATGTCGCTCCACTCACACACATTATCCTGATTCCTCTACAGATAGACATGTCGCTCCACTCACACACATTATCCTGATTCCTCTACAGATAGACATGTCGCTCCACTCACACATATTATCCTGATTCCAAGCCACCCAGTCTTTGTTGTTTCTTCTTAATGTTTTATGCTTAGTGGAGAAGCAACAAATACCAATTTTATGGTCTTTGGTTTGATCCGATTAGGCTCAAATCCACGACCTACTGCACTCAAGGCGAGCATGCTAACCATTACACCATCGATGCAGTCATTATTAATCAGTAAATAAAATAAAACAAAATACAGAAGTATACTAACTTTGAGACATTCATGTTCTGGCAGGATGTTAGGAAGATGGACGGTCTGATGAGTTCCCCACTGAGGTGGCAGCACTATACAACGGATTTCCTTCACTTGTGGATTGTCAGGGGGACTAACTCCATACAAGAATCCGGCAATCTGTAAAAGTTTTCAGAAATTATGAATCATAGGATAAACATATGGTTAAATTCACAACAGTTTTATGGTCTCTGGATACTCTTTCTTACACCAATCATAAAGAGAACAATAGAACATACAGGTAAAAGGATGAGACAATGACGTCATTTTTTCATTGCCACAAGGCCAAGGATCAGTTATGCATTAGAGTTATGAGTTGTCAACAGTCCATCAATGACCACTCTTAACAAACTTGTACACTAGCAGCTGCTCCAAAGTATCTTTTTCGGAAAAGGAGTGTAGCACTCTCCAAATATGAGGAACTTGTTTACATGTCGTCCTTAAGGTGGTACCATACACTTCAGGTAAAATTTGATCTGCTCATTTAATTTTCTTTTTTTTTTGGCAATGTGTTTGAATATATCCACTGTAATAAATATCAAAATTTTAACAAATTCCAACCAACAGACTCAGAGCTATAAATTCACTAGCCGCATAGCAGCTTTTCTCTCTGTGGTTTTGATCACAGAGATGCTTGAAATCTGCATACAAACATCATATGATCAAAACGGTCAACTGATTTCAAAGAGTTATCTCCCTGTAGTGTATGGTACCACTTTAAGGCATATTGTGTATCAAAATCTCACACAAACAGCAGCTGCCCCTTCTGCAGTGGTTGTGCCACACAGAGAAGAAACTAGGTTCTACTTCTATTTCCCTCAGAATCTTACCAACAAAAAACATTTATAATTACCTGTGCTCTCAGATCAGAGATGATTATAAACTTCTTCAACACATTTTTAGGTAAAATATATGTATATCCAGTTTCTTTAATGTCATCTGACGACACATATATATGATTGGTTCTAAGATGGAGATTTGTTGCAGAGATCGCTCTGACACGCCATTCAGTCTTTGATGAGAACGTAGATGTCTCATAATTACTGGTCGTAGACGTGATGATTTCATCACCATGTTTGTTTACAGTACGTGTCGTTGTAGCTGTTAATTGTGACTGTTCTTTTGTTTGTTTCTCAATTTCTGCGATCTGTACACGCTGAGCCGATGGTGCAGAAATCTCCATACCAAGAATGATGTCTCTTATTTCTGACTGGGTCAGAGAAACTACATTCACACTATAATAGGAATAGAACATAAAATTAATTCTGAGAACAAGTTAAACCATTTCAGATGCATTCAACATATAATGATAATTGAGTCGAGGCAAAGATTCTCTTAGATATTTAATCAAGTAGTTTTATGATTTTTTTATTTTGAAAATTCAAAATACATCTCATGTGCATTTCAGCCACTTCTGTAAGCATGTAGCAAATTACAAGAAACGTATCATTTAGACTTAGAACATAAGTCTTGAGAGAGTGAGCGATTGTTGCTTAACGCCAATTCAGCAATTTTTCAGCTATATCATGGCGAGAACAAGTTAATTTTCAATGAGATGATGATGAGGCCCACTTTGTTCTAGCTCACTGAAACAACAGTCCCCGGGTAGACATGTCGCTCCACTTGGACACTTTATTCCGATTCGGAGCAGACCAGTCTTTACTCCTTCTCCTTAATATTGCATGCTCAGCGGAGAAGCAACAAATACCAATGTTACAGTCTTTGTTTTGACCCGATCAGGCTCTAACCCAAGATCTACTGCTTTGACCCGATCAGGCTCTAACCCAAGATCTACTGCTTTGACCTGATCAGGCTCTAACCCAAGATCTACTGCACTCGAGTCGAGCACACTAACCATTACGCCACCGATGCGGTTCCCTAAGTTTTGAGATGACAAACTTGGCTTAAAGTTTCAGGATTTATGTTTACGGTGTTTAACGCCACTTACAATACTTCAGTTGCATTATGGCGGTCAGTTTTATTGGTGTAGGAAGCCGTAGTATCTGCAGAATTCCACAGACCTGTCACAGTGGTGATAGGCACTGATTACACAGGTAGTTGTAAATTCAACTACTATACGATAACGACCACGACGGCCTTTAGGCTTAGTGTTATAACATTGTCTGTATAAAACATACACATTAGTGTCTCAAATATCAAACCAGAGATGAAAGATTAAAATACCTAAACACTGCCCCTATTCTTTCATTTTCTAACTGTTTGGACCGAGCTTGACACATTTTATTTCCAAATATTTTCCTCAAAAAGAGGAAAACTGCTATTCAAAGGAAAATTTTCATCTCTATTGAAACTTACTTATTTTTCTTGCCATAATCTGCCAGTATAAGATCTTTAAGCTGCATCTCTATTTTCATCCATTCTTCATCAGACAGTGACGGCCAGATATGATGTTGTTCTGTTACTGTAGTTTTATCTGGCTTGAGAACAATCTTAGTTCTGTCATTGTTCACATGTAAAGCTCTTAAAATCAAAATCAGTCTGGAGAAAGCCTGAAAAAGTATTTAATATGTAGAGTAAACCCTGTGTAAATCAAACCTAGTAAAACCTGTGTAAATAAAACCCACTAAAACCTGTCTCAATAAAACCCACTAAAACCTGAGTAAATAAACCCTACTAAAACCTGTCTCAATAAAACCAGTCTCAATAAATAAAATCCTCTAAAACCTGAGTCAATAAACCCCACTAAAATCTGTCTCAATAAAACCCACTAAAACTTGTCTCAATAAAACCCTCTAAAACCTGAGTAAATAAAACTCACTAAAACCTGTCTCAATAAAACCCTCTAAAACCTGAGTAAATAAACCCCACTAAAATCTGTCTCAATAAAACCCACTAAAACCTTTCTCAATAAAACCCTCTAAAACCTGAGTAAATAAAACCCACTAAAACCCTCTAAAACCTGTGTAAATAAAACCCACTAAAACCTTTCTCAATAAAACCCACTAAAACCGGTCTCAATAAAACCCACTAAAACCTGTCTCAATAAAACCCACTAAAACCTGTCTCAATAAAACCCACTAAAACCTGTCTCAATAAAACCCTCTAAAACCTGTTTCAATAAAACCCATTAAAACTGGTCTCAATAAAACCCACTAAAACCTGTCTCAATAAAACCCTCTAAAACCTGTGTAAATAAAACCCACTAAAACCTGTCTCAATAAAACCCACTAAAACCAGTCTCAATAATATCCCACTAAAACCGGTCTCAATAAAACCCACTAAAACCTGAGTATATCATGTGAGGCCATAGATAATAAATTGTTTGTTTGTGACCTATCAGATAAAAAGGTGCCTATTCAAATTCTTTTTTTTTCTTCAAAAACAAGTTTGTTTTATGTCTGGACATTTTCAAGGTGCATAGCGATAAGGTATGTTATTCCATATTTTGACACATCTAAGAAAAAAAAAAAGGAAAATAAATTTCCCTACCTATCCACCCATGTCCAATCCCCACGGGTCAGGTTTATGAAAACTAACATTTTGTTAAGAGTGGCCTGACCCAACTTTGACAGAATTTTCAACTTGCTGAAGGCAGTATTTAGAACTAGAAGTACTTACTGTGTAGGAAGAGATTGTTTTCAGCCAATCATCATACAGATTAAAGAGAACCATCTGGGGCTCCTTGGCTTCCAGAATCAAATCACCAAATTTCTCAACCTGTAAATACATATCAAAATTACATATAAATACAAATTAGACAATTTGTTTTTCCAATTAATGTCACTCAAATTGTTAATCATTATCATATTTACTAAATTTTTGTGTCTTTTCATTGATGTGCCAAAAAATTATTTTAAAAACTATATTCGAGAAAAAGTACTCAGAATCCTCCCATAGAAGTAGTATGGTGATCTACAGAATCCTCCCATAGAAGTAGTATGGTGATCTACAGAATCCTCCCATAGAAGTAGTATGGTGATCTACAGAATCCTCCCATAGAAGTAGTATGGTGATCTACAGAATCCTCCCATAGAAGTAGTATGGTGATCTACATGTAGCTTCAGAACAAAAATTGTATTACAACTTTTCCCAATAAATATTTAATCTTTTCTTAGATTATATTTATCCAACAAATTTCAGAGAAAGGTGTGCAAATAAATTAGCTTCATCAAATGAGTGTGGAAATAATAATTTGCTAGTACCAAGTACCCATTCTACTGAACTCGTTGTCTTCACAACATAGTTTGTAACCTACCTTAAGACAAGCCTGGAAGGGAAGCTGGAGTTCACTCCCTTTGATGACAATGTTAGGGAAATCTAAGAGATGGACTTCTAAAGGATCTAACATTCCTTTTCTTGTTACTATAATCTGTTTAGGTTGTTCTTCCACTGGTAAAGATCTAATCAAAGCTGCCACTTCTTCTGCAGTCTTCCATTTGGCCAACTATAAAAACAAGCATATTTTAATTGATTCTTTATACAGAATTCAGATAACATTTACATCTGCAGATTTCATGATTAAATAAAAGTCAGGACCCTATCTTGGTTTAGTATTAAACACATCATGTAATCAAATAGTAACTCGCCATTACTCACCTTTACTGAAGAAACTCCATGTTACATGTGAAAGACTGTATGTCATGACATTTGCCATCCATTTGGACACAAGTTGAGCTTTTGTATGTCTAGTGTCTTATATTTAAAGAACTGGAATTTTAAAGTACATGGCTTTGAGATACACAGAATCAAACGATCATGGCTTGAAAATAAAATGATATTTATAAATAATTCATTTAATTTTAAATGTGTAAATCCTTTGTTCCTGTAAATTGAATTAAATCATCAAATAACCTTCATTCTATTACGAAAAACATACCTGTCCAAGACGTTTCTGTCCAGCCCATACTGATGTATGGATAATCTTCAAGAACAACTGTCCAGTACGTGGATTAAATATAAAGATGGCTCCATTGATTGGTTTTGTTGTCAGATTACCTTCAAATGTCTGAAATGAGACAATAATTAATAAGTTATTGAGACTCAAACTTTAGATATCTCTAGGCAATATCATGCTATTTTTAATTAAAGATTAAAGATAATTAATTTGTGTTACGAATATAAATTTTCCTTTTGATCTTCAGTAGTTTTGAAGGTTGAGAAACACATTATCTCTAGTATCTCAGCGAGTCCAATAGGATGAGCTGTTCTAGTGATAATGTATGTCGAGACGTTCAAAACTGATGTCATATTATCAATGATTTGTACATTTACTCTGATCTTTACACCTATACTATCAATTTTCAAGCAACTAGTGTGATATTAACATAATATTGCTGTTTTTCTAACATGATGTTATAATGACATCATGTTACCAAATCCTCGATAATCATACCATCATTCATATGTTTTGCTGGAAATGGACTTCTCATAATATCTCACAAGCTTTGCTTTCAATGTAATATTGGTCTGAGAAATCCATTGTTGCAAAACAAATCAATGCACCCGAGTTGCTAAGTTGAGACTGACAGTATCACCCAGTGAGATTAAATGGAAAATATCAAAAGAAATGCTTGATATTAAAAATTAACATTGATTTCTATTTGTAACTATCTGATGTTATCTTGATGTCACTGACGAAGCCTTGAAAAATGCTTGATAAACAATACTATCAAGGATTTGTTTTGCTCAAAACAAACTTCTCATCACATCTCACATCCCAGGTTCCATTTTTGCATTGCTCTGAGAAATCCATTCTTGCAAAACAAATCAACTATATAAGTATATATTTACAGAAATCATGTGATAAAAAGAAATATGACCTTTAATAAGGTTATGGAGATCATGTGATAGTAACAATTATGACCTCTGACAAGGTCAGCAAAGGTCAAATAAATAACAGGTAAGATAATTACTTTGTGTATTGTCACTCTGTACACATTGGTATCATCCACAAACCAGATGATCTGATTAGAGAACAGTTCTCCATAATTCTGTGAGGACAGGTACGGTTCAGTAGGTTCAGACGAGTACAGCTGTAGACCTTTACGTATACGTTCTCTCAGTACATACAAGGCAGGGTTGGCTTTCATAATCTTAGCCATAGCTTGTTGTATCAGAGGTTTACCACCAGGGAACCAGTTACCATAGGCACTGTAATATAAAGATATACACTTGTTTTATATTATTATTGAAATTTAAAGTTCCAAAATAATATAATTATTATAACTAATGTATAATATACATCTCAGGCAAATGTAGCATTAACCGTTTTTGTCTATCCTGTTTAAGCCCTTTGGTTTAATTGATCCCTAAGACTTGGCTTTCCAATATTTGAATTATGAGCTACCTGATGAAGGTTATTCCAGTAAATTGTGGTGCACAATCAATTTGATATCTATGATTTTATTACAGTGTCTTCCAATATTCTTGTCCCAATTTTCTTAATAATTCTATTACAATCTCCTATCTACTGCATTGCCATTACACATACATATACTGTCAAAACTGAACAAACCCATGTGAAATCAAGCTTCAAATATAGTTCTTTTTTTTTTAAACAGGGGGGTGAATGTACGTCATAATTGGAAGCCATTTCGTGCCACTTGAAGGTTAAGTTGTTAATAATAGTGGTTCTCTCTGGGTACTCCGGCTTCCTCCACAACTGAAACTGGTCGCCATGATATAGCTGAAATATTGTTGAAAGTGGCGTTAAATACCAAAAATCAAATCATTAAATGTGATAGTGCGTCAAATGCCCTAAATGTCCGCTAAACAACGGTGTGTCCATCGTTCAAAAACTTATTGTCAAACTCTCAAACACTTTGACAATGTTAGTTCCACCTGTTGCAAAAACATTGTTTTAGTGTTTAACAACTTATACCTATATAATAGACATAATGTAATAGATAAGAAAACAATATACCTGTGTAGATTATAAGCTAGATCTATGGCAACAAGTACACCTGTAGGTGAAGGGTAGATACTCATATTGTCTGTTGTATAATCTAGAAACTTTGCCCTAGCATAACGTTCAACATCGTGAGAATCATAGTCTCCCCATCTTAGCTGTATGTCTATCCAATACTTCTGTGTAGTGGTATTGTCCATCACATCTCTATAAATAAAAATAATCGTTCAAATATTCACATGCTGCAGAGACATAATATAAAGATGTGTTCAAAATGCTGGACATGTTTGTGTATTTTATCAACTTGTGAATATTATGGGGTTTTTTTATACTTTTTTATTCATTTTTAAATTAAAGAAAATAATTACCAAGTCAAAAAATAATTTGATGTTAATTATAAACAATAAAATGTTTAAACTATTTAACAATAATCTTCTTCAGTAAAAAAAACTCTATCACCCTTCTGCAATGAAAAAAGTGGCCTATTAAGATGTGGGTGGTCTCTCTTGATGGAGACAATTTACTAGTATTATACTATCTCTGTGTATCTGAAATCTGGCCTAATAGGAGGAGTGGCATTTGGTAAGAGTGGCCTGATAAGAGGAAGACTAATGTAACATTATAAACAGAACTTACTTAGAATCAGCTAACAGTGAAGGTTTAGATACATTCCACTTGTACGCAGCAAACAGTAAGATATCAGCACATGAACTGTTCATTTTGTATGACTTCCTAGGATGTATGGTTTCCTTCTGTACTGTTTCTATTTCTAGGGCATCTAATTCTTGATCAAATACCTATAATAATGACAGGTAAAATGTGATGTTAAACACTAATAATAAAATACCTTAATATCAACAGACATGTCAGCAAGTAATTGTTGTTAACGTTAAGTTTGCAATTTTTCAGCAATAACAAGTTACATAGACATTTGATGAGATGATCATGTCCACTTTGTACTAGAACAACAGGCTTAGTTGAATTATTATAGTGCTAGCTCACTGAAACAGTCGGTGGGTAGACATGTCACTCCACTCTGATACATTATTCTGATTAGGAGCCAGTCTTTGTCACTCCACTCTGATACATTATTCTGATTACGAGCCAGTCTTTGTCACTCCACTCTGATTACGAGCCAGTCTTTGTCACTCCACTCTGATACATTATTCTGATTACGAGCCAGTCTTTGTCACTCCACTCTGATACATTATTCTGATTACGAGCCA
>MJUT01052010.1:197441-217751 GCA_002080005.1 Gigantidas platifrons
ACTCTGATACATTATTCTGATTACGAGCCAGTCTTTGTCACTCCACTCTAACACATTATTCTGATTATGAGCCAGTCTTTGTCACTCCACTCTAACACATTATTCTGATTACGAGCCAGTCTTTGTCACTCCACTCTAACACATTATTCTGATTACGAGCCAGTCTTTGTCACTCCACTCTGATACATTATTCTGATTACGAGCCAGTCTTTGTCACTCCACTCTGATACATTATTCTGATTACGAGCCAGTCTTTGTCACTCCACTCTAACACATTATTCTGATTATGAGCCAGTCTTTGTCACTCCACTCTAACACATTATTCTGATTACGAGCCAGTCTTTGCTCTTACTGCTTACTACTGCTTCCTTAGAGGAGAAGCAGAAAATACCAGTTCCATAGTCTGATTTGACATGACAAGAGCTCCATCCCATGATCAACTGCACTTGAGGTGAGCAGGCCAACCATTACACCAATGATGCGGTTCCTGGCCAAGATGTCCATTAAATAATAATTTATAAATGTAATCAATGAAATCAAAATTTATAAAGAAAACTAACTATGAATTGACAAGTATGTGTAAAAAGCCAATCTTTTCATTATAAACACCCATGAAACAAATAATCTCATATGTTTATTCCTTCTAGAATGTAGTTCATTTTGTCAGGTCAGCTGAATCAAATTTACGCTCAGCCAAAACAGAGGATTTCAAAGCTGCTATTTCAAGTGTATCTTTTGTGTAATAACAGAAAGTTTCATAACTTTTTTAAATCTTGCTCAGACATAAATATAAGATAAACCAATGGTCTTTATAAGGTGTAAATTCAGGAAAAATACCAAGTAAAATGATAAATATAAATATACCTGACATAAATCCATGACAACACTCTCGTGAATCTTCTGCCACAAGTGAGCTCTAAAAATCTGGATCAATGAGATCTTCAGTGTTGGGATTTTACCATGCATGAAAATACCTGTCAGATCTAACTGTACCTGGAAACCTACGTACACCTGTAGATATAAATATTATTTTCAATATTAAAATGATTTTTGGCATCCTTTGTTTCTCTGGCTCCAGTCATGTAACCAAGAAAAAACACAATGTAATCTGTCTCCACGAGTAAATACTGCTCACCACGTTATTTTTCTCAATTTTGTTTTTGTTTTTCTTCTTGCACTGGAAAAGTTGTATCAAGAGAAGAAAACTTAATAAAATAATCATGAAAATAACACATACTAACCATATTTTTAACTGGTTTTTTTTGGTGATACACAACTATTGAGTTTGTTTTCATTTTTTATTGTAACAATAGCAACTTCATTTTTCATATTCCTTTAAAAATCTGATTTTGAATTTTGTTGGCAACTCAAAAGTAAATTATAATATGGACTATTCCATTTCAAGTCTAGGGTAGGGTAGGAAGGAATTAATAAACTGATCCATATCATTCTTCATTTTGATGTTATTTTAAAGAGAACACAAAACAACTGATGAACAAAATTCCATGATAAATAAAAATTTCTTCGTACTCCACCATAGACTTTAATGGAACAGACCGATGAAGTAAATCTTACATTTGCTCTGTTTATGGTGGGTGACCACCACAGTGTAAATCTTCTGTTGGGAATTTGATTCAGACCAGATCTCTGTGCGTTTGTCAGCTTTTTGTACTTCATGGATTCTTCAAAACCACTTGCTTTTTCCCTAAAAAAAAAAAAAAAATCATATAAATGAGATATTTCAAGTCGATGTTAATTATTACTTCTACGTCCTATTAAATGAACCTTAACTAATAAGGGGCGGTACCATGTACTTTTATCTGCCTAAAATGGTCTTAGGTACCTTCTGATTTTAAAGAGTGTTTTATAATATATAAGATATTCATGAAAATTGTTCATATTTTAATAAAAATTACTGCCTGCAAATAGTGAAGTACTGGTAGACTTGAAAAATATTGAAAGCCCTGTCATAATCAAAAATAATTTGACATGCATTACTGTGTTGCTCTGTACCTTGTGATTTGTTTCCCTGATATTTGGACTACATAAGAGTAGCTATACTATAATTTATTATTTTGTGTACAATACATATACATATACATATACATGTTGGCCAACATTTTCTTGGCTAAAAAGTGTATATTCTACACAACTGACTGCAGTACATCAAATTCTAATTAATCTAAACATATCTATCATAAAGTAAAAACTTACCAAAACAAACCCTCCCAAGTTGGGAAATATGTCCCTTTAAAAAGAGTGTGTTCAAGAATTCCTTCCACTCCACCTAAAGCCTGAATCATGTCAGTACGGTAGTTGTTCAAATTCCACAGTTTTCCATCATGTCGCTGATGTGTCCACCAAAATGGATTCTGTTTTAACACCTACAAAACAAATACACTGAATATAAAAACTTAGGAAAAATGGAATAAAAAATAATCATTTCTGAAGTAAACTTTTTTCATTACTCGAAAATCAATGTCAACAAGTTATCAATCAAACAACTTTTCCTTAGACTGTGTAGTGAACATAACTCTCAATTTGTAAAATACTGTCATGTTTTCCATATTGCTTGTACCAGTAATATATACGACATATTCTTTGAAAAATTAACTTTCCCAAGCATTTTTATTACCATGGAAACAGCCATTCACTGGTACACCTCTGTGATACATATGAATATATATTTTAAATCAACATCATATTTCAGATTTTTTTTTTAAATCAACATTTTTCAATTGTTTTTTCTCGCTGTTGTATTAATTCAAAATATCCAATTATCAAAGAGTCAAATCCTGGCCTATGTATAAACAAATCTACATATTCTTATGTTTTTTTTATAGAGTTTATACACTTAAATATACCTATCACGTTACATCAACAACTATGAATTTATTATCAAACCTGTATATAAATGGCACTCAAGGGAATCTGAAAATGTGTCAAGCAGGTTAAAATTATATTCACTATTCATTAATGGGAAAATGAGACTGTCCTTTATTGACAGTGATTTACTATATAGAGATAGTTTTTAAGGCAGGTTTGACTGTTCATTTAAAATTTTACTCCAATTCTTCTTAAATGCACACAACCAAAAGTGAAATGAAATTTTACCTGAAAAGCTTTGAATTCTGTACGAACTCTCCATCCTTTGTCGTAGGCTAATGTATGTCTGTCCTTCTGGAAAAGTGTGTTAATTCTAGGAATTCCTCGGTCCCAGCTATCTTCTAAATCTTCTAATGTTAGACGTCTACAATTAAAACAAATATATATATATATATATACAACAGGTATGTTTTTCTTCCAATAGGAACAAAAATCGGATACTTTTGTAGAGGATCTTTCATATATCATTCATGCTAAAAGTATCTATTCAAATGATCTTGTGGTTTGAAATGTGAAAAACTAAAGACGACGGATGAAGGATGCCAAATGATGGATGGCAATAGTTCAAATGACCTACTTTCAGGTCACCGTGAACTAAAAATAACTCTTATGTCATGATGGTAAGACATTAAATCAAACTTATTCCATATTTTGTTGTTGCTAATTTTAAAACAAAGCAGTAAATGTCAATCGATACAGTCCAAGTGAGCTATTATGTATATTTTCTTTTCTACCGTGGTCTGTCAATATTCATTGAAATTGTAGAGTTTTAGAGTTTCATAGTGGTCAGTTTTATTTTGTTTTGATATTTTATTGTACATGTTTATACTGTAATGACTAATGTACATGTTAGAGAAAACCGAAGAGGCAATCACAATAAACAATCTATAGACACTGGCAACAATGGCAATCACAATAAACAATCTATAGACACTGGCAACAATGGCAATCACAATAAACAATCTATAGACACTGGCAACAATGACAATCACAATAAACAATCTATAGACACTGGCAACAATGGCAATCACAATAAACAATCTATAGACACTGGCAACAATGAGCACACAAGAAAAAAACAAGCAAAAAAAATGTTGTTGTTTTTTTAAATCTAATATCAGTCCTAAAAATCACAAAATATTTATTGTTGAAAAAAATCAACTATCCACACAATCAAACAATCATTACTTACAACATAAATTATGTCTAAAATATACCTACAAAATTAATCATGATGAGCTATAAAACAGTAACATACCTGTTCTGTGCATTGGCCTCCTGTCTTTTCAGTGCGTATTCTGCCCAAACTCTTTGTGAGTCAATAAATTCACTCTCCCACGGCATGATATATCTAATAATAAATACAGACAGTTGTTAAAGCATGACAATATACATATATACATGTAATAACATAAACAATATGAACACATATCCATGCTTTTATTCATTTTTATTTTTCTCTTGACAAAGATTTTTCAGGTCGAAAATTTGGGCCATTCTTTCTTTTTTGTTTTAAATATTCATCGTTTCTATCATTTTTCATATTTTTACCTTTTAAGCGTGGCTTAACAAATAACATTCAATGTGTTTTTATTTTATTGTTATTAAAGCCATATTTTCTTTCAACTAATTATTACTTATACATTATAGTAATCTATAGTATGTAGAAGACAGGTTATTATATCTTTTAAATCTAGAATGATAGACATGTTCATACTGGTAAAGTTTGGAGACGAGAATCCGACGAAAGCAAATTTATTAAGAAAGGATCAAATTTGCCTAGTGGCTTTAGTGAAAAATTTAAGCAAAATATAAACAATTGTAAACAGAAAATATTGATTTAAATGTAGTAAAACAATTATTGCAAAATTTTAAAAGGATCTTGGGTTATAAAAGTTTGAGTACGAATTTTGTACTTACTCAAAAAACAGCCAATCAGAACATTGTTTCCAATATTAAGAGTGCTTTGATTGGATGATTATAGAGTATGAATATAAAACTAGTTTTAGGACAAAGAAAGACCAGGTGATGTAGAAAGAATTAACACATACCTGTATAAATTAGGAATGAGCTGATCTTCATCGTGACTCATTCCTGATCTGAAGTGAGTGATTCCAACGTCTGTTTGTTTGGACCAACGCAGATCTGATTGTGGTATTAGGACATGGCCCATAGACAACATACCAAGCCCTCCTAACTCCTTTGGTGTGTAAAACACCACTGGAGGGAATCTACTTGGCATTTTAGAGTTCAATCCAATCTTTATACGAGTCTGAATTTTGTTTTCACATTTCACTAACAAGTCCAATAACTCTTGTGTGTTGACAACGGCTTCACGGAAATAAGTCATTAGTCCAATCAATGCTGTATTCCATTTGTTTACAATCTGGAAAAATAAATAATAAAAATAATGTAATAATATACACATATTTATTGGCGTTGAGGACTATTTCTAAGTTCATTTTTTACCCATGAGACACCCAACTATTTCCCAACATGAATCTTAATATTTGCTCTTGACAACAATTTTTCCAGCGATACAATACATCTTAATTATGCTATACTTAATTAACATCAAAGGTATGTAGACAATATATATTATTAAATAATGAGTAACTTCAGTACTAAAATTGCTACTGCATAAAAAAACCTTCCAGATTCAAAGCCCATATCCCCCAACACTGAAAACCAATAGCTTATTACATGTAATATTTAAAATTTACACTAAAAGGCATAACAAACTTTATTTTGGGTCCTTCCTCTTTTGCAATGCATGATGGGCAAGATACAATAATCGCTGGTTGTACATGACGTAAACTTACCTTAGTAAAGGTCGTTGAACCTGAAGCCATTAAAATTTGACGAACTCTATTGTGGAAACGAGACATTGACTCATCATCAACTCGCAGAAAACACTGAGCTGTCCTTTCTTTCGTCACCTCATTCTGAAGATTCCATATCCCATCTTTTTGTTTATTTTCACCAGCTGTTGTACGACATTTAGGTAAAATCCGACATTCGAAACCACACATGTTAAACAATAAGTTAGGATTATCTTTACTATATACAGACACAAAACTGCCGTCCCATTGTATTGTAGTTACTGATCTGGGGAGCCGGTTCTTTATGTCCCAGAAAACAGCTCGTCCACTGAAAAACAATAGAAATATAAAATCTAAATATCGGTCAGAGTAACATTGAACTGTTATGAAAGTTGTCCAAAAGTATAGAATTCTATAGTAGACTCTACCTTTTTTTGAACACCTAAATATATACATAGTATCTTAAGGAACCCCAACACAATGAATATAGAACTATTCCAATAGTTTTATTTTTGTTTATTATACTGTCATCAAAGTGATATAAAATCATCACCTTCCACTGTAAATACAGAAAATACTGTAATGTAATTTTAAGATGTACTTTTTGTTGTTATTATGTGTATGTATATAATAATGTATACAATTTATTTGTAACAATACTTGGAACATCATTTAACACTTATTTCTATTGTCAAATGTTTATTTCAAATGGGAAATGATTATTACAGACCTGAATTGACGAAGCCAACAAAAAAACGGAAATTGGCAAGCGGAAGTATTGAATATGCTATAAAAAAGGAATCGTAACGGTAAAAACCGGAATAAAAAAAGCGGAAAAAAATCAGGTCTGGATTAAACACGAGAAAATACATGTATTTCTGCTAACATTCTTGAAAACAATAGGGTAGGCAGGTAAGCAATTCTTTTTTTCTTCATCTTTTCCTTGAAGTTGTATAAGACAAGGGTCTAAAATGACAATAAAAACTGTCGGGTAGGTAGTAAATATTAAGGTCGGTAGGGTCAGTGGAAACACATGGGATTTTTATTGTCCTAAATTTTCTTTTCAAACTTACAGATTGACATCATGTTTCATCAAACGCATCCTTGAATCTCTGGGCCAGCATTTCTTGTTGTTGTAACCAACAATGTTCTCATTATTTGGGTCAGGATGTTCTGTTAAATATCTCTGTATAAGATCACGAGCGTCGTCTGCTGAAAATCTACAAAGAAATAAGTAAAAACCATGAATGCATTAAAAAAAAACGAACATCAAACATCTTCAAGATTTCATGTTTAGCTAAGACAGATATACATTTTTAAAAGTATATAAGGTAAAGGTAAAGGTAAAATTCATTTAGGACAGATACCAACTAAATACCATACCAAAATATGTATGAGTGAAAGATTTTTGCTTAATACCAATTCCATCATTTTTCAGCTATATCATCGTGGGAACAATGAATTGTTATCCATTTTTTACTAGACCAACAAGCTTAGTTTGATTTTTAGTGCTAGCTCACTGAAACAACAGTTCGTGGGTAGACATGTTGCTCCACTCTGACACATAATTCTGATTCTGAGTCAACCAGCCTTTCCCTCTTAATGCAGCATGCTTGGTGGAGAAGCAGCAAATACCAATTTTAGAGTCATTTATTTGACCATACCAGGGCTCTTACCCACAATCTACTGTACTTAATGCAGCATGCTTGGTGGAGAAGCAGCAAATACCAATTACAGAGTCATTGATCTGACCATACCAGGGCTCTTACCCACAATCTACTGTACTTAATGCAGCATGCTTGGTGCAGAAGCAGCAAATACCAATTACAGAGTCATTGATCTGACCATACCAGGGCTCTTACCCACAATCTACTGTACTTAAGGTGAGCATGCTAACCATTACACCACCGATGTGGTTCAGATTAAGTTGAAAACTAATATGAATGGGCCAAATGGTTATTTTTGAGTTGTCTTAGTCAAGGACTTTAGTTTGTGATAAAGTGTGACTGTTTATTGAAGCTCAAAATCATGATCTACTGGATCTAGGGGAGCATGCTAACCACTACACCACCGATGCGTACCTTAAAAAAGGATTGTTTTTTTTTTTTTTTTTNGTGTTTTAACGCCACATTCAACAATATTTCAGCTATATCATGGCGACCAGTTTTAGTGGTGGAGGAAGCCGGAGTACCCGGAGAGAACCACCGACCATGGGCAAGCAACTGGTAAACTTTATCACTTGCAGCTGCGAGTCGAGTGCACCCTTTTTGTAATTTTACAAAAGGATATGCCATAACAAAATATATATGTCTGATTGCAATAAATCTATATGATCTTCTAGAACTATAAAGATGAGTGTTGACACAAGATTCCTCTTGTTGTCTTGATTTTATAGATAACTTTGGATTGGAGATTTTACTTACATTCTTCCAACTTCTGACAAAAAAACTTACCTAAAGTATAAATGTATCTTGTCAATGTATCTAGAATATAATCTGATTGGATGACTTGCTTCTGTCCCAACATCCTGAAAAAACATACAACATTATAATAAAGTGAAAGCCTAAATCCCATTCTGTCAAGTTTCTGAGTTATTGGTTGAAAACTGTGAGAAGAGTTTATTGAACAAATACCCCCGTAATATAAACCTCTTTTTCCTGTCTAAACACCCATTCACTACAACTCAGGTTCAAACACAACCAAAAATTACAATTTTTGAACGGGCAGTCAAATATGATAGATTACACTAACTAAATAAACTTCACACATTCTCCATCAGTTCAGAAAATTGGTTTTATTTAGTTCTAACAACTTGGTTTTGTGGGGAACTTACATTGCAATTCAAAAATTTATGAAATTTCAACCAAATTATCTTTTGATACAAAGTCTTAAGGACTTTAAAGTATAATCTATTATTACTGTTGATTGATATACATACCTGATATGTCAGGACTTTAAAGTATAATCTATTATTACTGTTGATTGATACACATACCTGATATGTCAGGACTTTAAAGTATAATCTATTATTACTGTTGATTGATACACATACCTGATATGTCAGGACTTTAAAGTATAATCTATTATTACTGTTGATAGATACACATACCTGATATGTCAGGACTTTAAAGTATAATCTATTATTACTGTTGATTGATACACATACCTGATATGTCAGGACTTTAAAGTATAATCTATTATTACTGTTGATTGATATACATACCAGATATGTCAGGACTTTAAAGTATAATCTATTATTACTGTTGATTGATATACATACCTGATATGTAAGGAAATCATTGGGCATTTGTGGTGGACCTGCCATCTCACTAGCTCTGTGTAGACCTAGGACCAACAGATCAAGGACCAATCCATAATACTGGACTATAAAGGAGGCAAACTGTAGTCCTCTGATGATACCATAGGAATTTGTATGATTCATGTCCTGTAATATAAAATGATAAAATATATGTATTAAAACTGAAATGAAGGCAGACCTGTTGAGGTCATTGATTGATTTCTAACCATAAGCCTAAGACCACCTACACCATAATACCCTTCTTAAGTGTAAATGTTATCAGACACCTTCTTGTAGCCTGTGTCCTATTTACCATTATGTAAGTCATGGTACATACATTGACATCAATAAATAAATCCAATCATTATCCAAAACCCAGACAAGTTATCTTGCTTGGGTTAACTCAGTAAATGTGGTATATTTAATATAAATCTATCATATAGTGTTGTTAGTCTATACATTGTGGACCGGTTTAAAGGATGAGGAAACTGAAGTACCTGGAAAAAACCACTAACCGTTATAAGTCACAGACATACCACTACCAAAAGTAGAAATCAAACCCACTCACAACAGTAGTGGTGATAGACAGAGATTGCACAGGTAAGTCTAACCATCATATGATTGGCACCACGAAAGCTACTTTGCTTCTTTGATCTTCAATAAACCAATGATTTCGTCATATGTTGTAGAATTTTGTATGTTTCAGTGATTTAAGGCAAGAGGTGATTGTTCATTTTGTTGACCATCACTGTTTAATATTTCTTTTTATACATATTAATTGTAATTTACAAAACTGTTAGATGAATTATACCTTGTAATTTATGACAACGTTGTTTTTTGCCGTCATATAATCAGCAATGTTATGGTCCACGATCAGACGTAGCAATCTGTTCAGTAGTGTCAAATCTATTTTTTCATACATCTTCTCGAACGATGATTCCATCATGACATTACATTCTCCCTCCATTGTATCCCAGACATCTTGTAAATTGTTTATACCTTAAAAATAAAAACAAATTATTCATTTTAATGTCACTTTATACAACGTATCTTACAATCCATTATGCATCTAATGGTTTAATCTTAATAAAATGCTGACATAAAAATTCAGAATTTTTATCTAATTTTTGTAATTTCATTAGGCCAAAAAAAAATGTGTGTTTACGGTCACCCGACCGACCCTTTTTTACTGCCACTGACCCTAACCTTTTTTATTGGCAATTATTCGACCATAATTTTTGCCAGCGACCCTGTCAATTTTTACACAGAATTCGGATAACCATTTTTGTTGTTTCATCAGCAGCAATGTTTTATTTAATCAACCGTTAGCTTTTTGTTGAAATTGAGAGCAAAGAAGGTAGAAAAACTGCATAGCTCGTCATAAAACAGCTTTAACAAATTTAAATGGTGGCTTACCGGAAATTTCGATAATGAAATACCAGAATCGGATTCCGGAACCGGGAACGACTATTTCCAGTTTTGCCGTTAGTTAAAAAAAAAAAAATATTAATGCCAACCTACCGATCCTAGATTTTTTTTACATGTGAACGTAAACACACATTTTTTTTTTTTGGCCTTGTTTGGTATTTTAACTTGATTTTCCTATTGTTTAATATGTAATACAGAAATGTGTATCCGGTACACAAAACTACTATAACGTATCAGTTGATGTGTAGGAGGGAGTGAGTGAGTGAGTTGATCAATGCCAATTGAGCAATATTTAGTTACATTTTGAAGAGATGATGACATGTTCACTTTGTACTAGACCAACACGCTTAATTGCATTTTTAATAGCGTTAGCTCTCTGAAACAATAGTCCCTTGATAGACAAGTCACTCCACTCTGACACATTATCCTGATTCCGAGCCAACCAGTCTTACTCCCTAATGATACATGCTTAGCGGAGAAGCAACAAATACCAATTTTATAATCTTTAGTTCGATTGGACAGGGGCACGACGCCACGATCTGCTGCATGCGAGGCGAGCACGCTAACCATAGACACCACGATCTGCTGCATACGAGGCGAGCACGCTAACCATTACACCACCAATGTAGTTTGATGTTGATGGAAAAGACATGAAATGCATATCTATAAATAGTACCTTGACACCATTTATACACCAGTAATGGAGGAGGTTCTGAATCAGCTGGTTTTATCCATGGAGGAAATAAACGTCTTTTGTCTGCCTCGTACCACAAATACTGATCAAGATATGCATCAGTGATTTTCTCCAATGGTTCTACATCATAAACAGGAATCAAATGGCTATACAAGTCCATAAATTCAATTCCAACCTCCTTAAAAGCTCTCTGGGTCAAGAGATGACGTTTGATACGTGACAGAGCTTCGTGAGGATTGTCATAAGCCTGTTCAATAAGTCCAAGTTCTTCTCTCTGTGACTGATTCAGTCGGCTCTTCACACTGTAACAATTAAAATAAAATTAAGATAATTGTACAATAGGACAAAAAAACAAATACCACAGTTTCTGCCAACATTTTTGAAAAAAATAGAGCAGGTAGACAGGCAGAATATTTTAATTTTCCTCTAGGTTATACAGGACAGCTTTAACCAACAAAAATGGTAATAAGAATTTTTGGGTTGCTATTAAACTACTAAAAAATTAGAGTTGGTATGGTTTATAGCAGAATCACAGGTTGTTTTTTTTTGGGTCTAAGGGACAAGACGACTTACAACTTTTAAAAGTTTACAAAAAAGAAAATTAACCTCCCCCACATGTTTGGACATTTTTCATTTCCTTTTTTAAGACACTTAAAAAAAAAAATGCAATCAAAAGGTTATTTATATTAAGAAGTTTTTATCCAATTGATTTGGTTTTCATATTCTTCTCTTTAAGGAAAATAATTCATGATGTACTTTTATCAAATATTCAAGGTTTAAACTTATGAATACATTTAAGTTCAGGCTCTATAAACTTATGAATACATTTAAGTTTAGGCTCTATATAAAAGAATTTCTTAAGAAACATATGTAAAAAAAAATTTGAATTCCATTTTTCCCTTTTTCTCAAGGCATAATTTCCAATTCATACACCAGACTACAAATTATTTTCTTCGGTAATGAAATTTATGAGGCAAGGAATACAACAACTATACAAAAGTCCATTCCAATGGCAGCGATATGACTTCGGAGACTCTCTGAGATATCAAAATAATCTTAAATGTTACATTTATGCTAAAACATGAATTTTATGGGGCAAGGAGACTGATGACTAAAGGGCAATGGGACCACTTTTCAGATAACAATGAGATAGTGATATAATATACAGGAATATTATGTCTATCACGTTTATCATACCTGTATGCCTCTTTCAATCTCTCCAAAGCTAGAATCAACAATTTGGTGTCATGTTTGTACGATAACGGAGGGAACGGAATTGGTGAAAATCTCCTTGATTCCAGCCAATGAACCGTGGTTGTGTATATAGCTACAGCTTCCTCTGCCGTGATGTAAGGACCGTCCTTCAGATAGTTGTGTTGTCTTTCCTGTTCAGCCTTCAGGTATAAACGAGTGAGTCGACCAAGATTCTTCTTACAAACTGTCTTGTCTACCTACAATTCAAAATAACTATTTTTAACATCCACTGAAGGAGTCTGAAATGTTGCTTAAACAGAACATGCAAAATTTTTTCTGAGAAAAGACGTTATTCATATGTATCCCCCAATTTATTGTCATTTTATACTAACATTGTTCAAATTTCATATTCACTTAAAACTAGCCAAAAAACAACAATATGATCAACAATGAATAAACAACATTCAGTGAAACTTGTCTGAACTGAATAGACTGGTTTTCTATGTATACAGAAAATTAACAAAGATTTCCTACATTAGGACTTTATCTTAAGTTCAGTTTATACAGAATTTCATTTTTGTCAAGGTTCAGGATTGACAGGTTTCATTATAAATGTAGTACTCAACACAATCTGATCAATTTAAACATTTAAAATTTAAAAGTTCTGATATTTAAAAAATTATTTTGAACTCTGTTCAAGAAACAGTACAGTTCCTTTTTATATACATTTTTTGTTTTACAACAAAGACTTGGCATTTATTCTTTTTTTTTTCTCTCAAAAATATGTTTTTGATGGTGTTTGATGCCACTTTCAACAATATTTCAGTTATATCGCGGCGGTCAGTTTTATTGGTGGAGGAAACCGGAGGACCCGGAGAAAACCACTGACCTGTCGCATGTCACTGACAAACTTTATCACATAATCCTGTACACCTCCCCCTGATTGAGATTTTAACTCACAACAACAGTGGTGATAGGCACTTATTGCATAGGTAGTTGTAAATCCAACTACCACAGGATCACGGCCAAAAAATCTGAATAAAATGTCTATTTGTTTCCATGTTACAGACATGATGAGTAATAACTTACTGTAGCTCCTCTCCTGATTCTCTCTCTATTATAATGAGCTGTGTTTGTCCACCAATCAGCTTTAGCCTTCACGTATCTCAAGATCATGTTCTCAATAGGGATAGGTAGACCAGGAACCTACAACAATAATAAAATATGTAAATGGGTGTCTTATTTTCTCAAAATATCATTACATTAATTACAGATCTTTTTAATGAAATTACCCAAAAAGACAACCACAAAAATCTCGAGTAAGATTTAAAATCTCTTTAGATTAAACATAGAACGTAAAAGAGCTTTTAAAAATAAAATAATTTATATAACAGATATTTTTAAAAGAAAATACTCAAACAGTCAATCACATACAGATATTATCCTTAGATCATAATCAATGTAATAGTAGAAAGTACTCAAACAGTCAATCACATACAGATATTATCCTTAGATCATAATCAATGTAATAGTAGAAAGTACTCAAACAGTCAATCACATACAGATATTATCCTTAGATCATAATCAATGTAATAGTAGAAAGGATTGGGGATGGTGGGTGTTGGGAGACAGATATTGGAAAATTTACAAATTAGATAAAATTTTGTATAAATACGATAGTGGTTATGAGAAACGTAGGTCACAAAAATTTAATGTTGGGTGCAATATATCTTTTTTTTTTCATGCAATATTAGTACCAAATGAGATTACAATGTTAATAGCTAACACATACAAGAAATTGAAATAATTTATAATTGTCAATACATATAAAATAATCTCATTACATTTTGGAACTGTTCCAACACTGTTGTATTTCATGTCTTTCATTTTATTGAACACTGTCACATAACCATGATAACTATATATATTATACTTTACGTTTTTATTTTCCCTATTTGTCTTTGTTAGCGCAGCCGGTCCATATAACGTTATATGGACCGGCAGTGGACTGTCTCGTTTTCTAATCTTTATTTCGGGAGATGATTGAGCTTGTTTTTGGACGCGAAGTATAATATAACAAATAGTTCACGGCACTTCGGGCCATATGGCAGTTTATGGACCGGTCTGTCACCCACAAAATACTATATGGACCTCAGCTTCGCTTCGATCCATATAATATTTTGTGGGTGACATCCCGGTCCATAAACTGCCATATGGCCCTCAGTGCCGTGAACTATTTGTTAAATATATATAATTACCTTCCATGGAATATTGGCTTTCCAGCATCTCCACGCTTCACTCAGATGTTGAAGAATAGTTCTGGCTTTGTTCTGTTTAATTCCTTCTGGCATCATGTCTAATATATCATGCATGACCTGTAATAGACATACAACTTAATAAACACCTGATTCAAATGCACATGAAAGTTAACATCAATCTAAAACAAAATTTGTGAAACACGTCGAAATGTATTTAGACCCACCCTCAGACCACCATTTTAAATAATCTGCAAATGTTTGAAGAAATTCCTTTAAGACAAAAAAAAGACATGACTATAGTTTATTAGGAAAAGTCACAAAACTCTGGAATATCAAAATTTTACAGACTCTCAGAACACCATTTCTAATTTTATCCTGCAATGACAGCATTTACCGACCAATATAGCCTGCCCAATATTTTTTTTGATATTGGTCAGTTATAAATAGAATAAAATTTTATATTTGACAAACTCATCGGGGCACATTGGGGAATATTGTTTTCAAATACATACACAAAATTATTTCAAATACTTTTATCATCGTCCAGTAAACGTTTATTTACGATTTAAAATTGCAGGATAAATACAATACATGTGCACTGTCGAAGCATATAGGTAAATATGTGTATTCGGTGCGAAACGTGGGAAAAGGCTCTGCAAAGCCTCGCCTTTTCCCCCGTTTCTAAGCCTCATACACATATTACCTGTATGCTTCGACAGTGCACATGTATTGTATATATCTTGTAAAAAGGTAATAACAAAGTAGAGTGGTATTTTTCATGGAATAAAGTCCCATAATTTGAACAGCTATCGTACCAACATATTTACAAAGGCAAAAAGACAACACGATACCATAATAAAACATCCTGTCTAAAGATGGTAGCGTGTATAATTTGGAATACTCAATCATAATTAAAACTATGATCCACAGGAGTTCCACCGTTTCTCCATTCTCCATAAAAAGTTTATCATTTCTGATTTGAAAGTAAATAGAATAAGAAATGAAATCAACAAAACAGTTAAGAAGATTCATATTAACAAATCATCCTTTTTAAACTATTAAACTGAATAAACTGTGGCTAGTTGATATCAATTCATTAAGTAATTCTGTATACTTACAGCTGCTCTCAACTCCAAATCAAAATGACTTTCTACTCTCTGTTTTGTTACTGTCTTGGCTACACCCTTTGAGTGACGCCCTTCAAACTGTCTGGATAGAAGATTGCCCAACCATCTCTCCAAAAGAGGAGTTATACCTCTCATAAAGAATAGCCACACTCTCCATCCTGGAGCCCAAATTCCACATCCTGGACCTTTGCCAACAGCTCCCTATAACGATAATATACATGTATAAACTTATGATTAAAAGTTATGCTGATTTACAAATCAAATGCTATATTTCCAAATGAGTAAGTGAGTGATTGTTGTTTAAATCCATGTGAGCAATTTTTCTGCCATATCTTTGTGAGAACAAATGACTTTTTAATGAGATGATGATGTATTTGTTGTACTAGACTCACTCAGTTTGATTTTTATAATGCTAGCTCAATTATACAATGTAGAATGCATGTTTAATGTCTGGTGGATTTCAGTGCTAGATTGATTAGGATTATTGGTGTTTAATGTCCTTTTCAGTCATACATGTATCTTAGCAGTAATACTTCACAATGGATGACAATCTAACATACAAATCTTAGTAAAGAATTTGATTTTGAATTTTGGTGTTTAACGCAACCTTCAGCAATATTCCAGCTGTATCATGCCGACCCAGTTTTAGTGGTAGAGGAAGCCGGAGTACCAGGAGAAAACCACCGACCCTGGGGAAGCAACTGGTAAACTTTATCACTTGCGGCTGCGAGTCAAGAGCATCCTTTCTTGTAATTTACAAAGCTGGACGCGAACTCGTGCCATATTGGTGATAGGCTTGTACGAGTTGCTAGATCCAACGACCTAACTCATTGAGCCACCCGGGCCCCTCGTAATAAAGATCACTTAACTAAGACATATTTCATCTATTTCCAGCACAGACAGTCTTGGCTTTATCACACTGTGGAGAGAAGCAACAAATGCCAATTTTACAAGTTTTTGGTCTGAACTGAGCAGTCTCTATACTGATCTTCCACATGAGCATACTGACATTATACCACCAAAGCAGTTCTATATTTATAAAGAAGTCAAAAGCAGAGAAAATTAAACAACTAAAAAACATAACTGCATGCTTTACTAAAATACATATTATACAGTTAATTATGGTACATACTGTATTAAATCTGTAATAGATGAGATGTTTGATGTCTTTACACATTCTGATCTGTCTCATCAATTTGTACTTGTATCTGTACATCCCTGTCAGCTGTCCAACATGAGCAAACACATACTGTATACCATCAGATAACTGTAAAAACAACGTACGACAAATATGAAATAATACAAACAAAAAATTATAACCCTATATTTATGAGTCTTTATAGCGATCATAGACAGTTAATTAAAATAATGTGTTGGCAATAGCCAAGACAGGTTTTCTTTTTTTCTCTCCATAGAATATAAATTTCCATGGGATCAAAATGTCAATAAATAAATGGAGAAAATCCAAAAATTCTCATATCAAAATCTACTCATGTGAATTCATATGTATTCACTGAATACTGATTTTCATGATTTTGATTGGTTCAATCAAATTACAAAATTTAAGGCACAATATCATCATGACTAAGACTTACCTGGAAGGCATCAACATTTCCTAGTCTGTACTGTACATGACTGTCAATCACAAGTTTTGACAATCTCAAGATTTCACGACACAAATGGAAAGCATTTCCAAATCTTGACTTTTTTCTTTCCTGTAAAAATTAATATACATGTTAAACAATTGCATTATTTCACTACAAAGCTTAACAAAGCTATTATATATAAGAAAATTATTTCTAAAATCTAAAATTAATTTGATCTAAAAATCTATATATATTTACTGTGTCAGATAATAATGAGAATTGCTTATGTCATAAACTGAGTTTTTCCCTCTTCATGGAACATTCAATTTTTTTTTCTAAAAAAAAAACATCTGGCTCATTAGATTGTCTACAATATTGTGTGGATCTGTGATTATTGTTCAATTCATTAATACTAATGCATAACTTGTTCATCTGAAGTCATATTTAAACAAGTTAATTAAGGAGTAGATATCTAAGTTTCTATATTTTAATATGTTATGGGATTTTGTCCATATCCTGTGTTGAAGCATGACTAATGTATGACTATGGCATCTGATTAAATTTTACAACACTGTAATATACATTCCCAGGCTTATCGATTCATTTTCATTTTCTAAAAAGTGTGTAATGTACAATTTAAAACAGTATTATTGCTATTATTTTTTATTTCACCAGTGAACATTGATCTAAATATTAACCTTTGTTGTGAGTGTTTTTACTGGTTTCAGGTTAAAGTTGTAGTCAAGATGTAGATAGTTCAGATTCTTTCTGTGAATCAACAGATTTAACATGTTGTAACCTTGACGACAGACTTGTAAACCAACTTCTACCCAATCTAACTGTGTCATTTGGAAAAACTTGGTAGCTTTAAATGAACGGAAGAGATATCTGAAAAATAAGTAACATTGATTAAGACATTATGGTCAAAAGATAAATAAAATACTTTTAAGAAGTGTAGTCAGAAAGAAAGCATTCAGTGAAAAAACTGCTAATAGATTACAATTAATTTGATTTTTGAGAGAACGATTGTTATGCAATACCATATGAACAGTCCTTCAGCTCTATCATGGCGAGAACAAGTTAAATGTCAATGAGATTATTATGATGTCCACTTTATACTAGACCAATACGCTTATTTGAATTTTTATAGTGCTTGCTCACTGAAACAACAGTCCACGGTTAGACACATTATCCTGAAGTGGAGGCAATCACTCTTAATTCCTACTCCTTAATGCTGCATGCTTAGCGGAGACACAGCAAATACCAATTTAATAGTCTTTGGATTGATACGACTGTTTTTTTTTGTATCTATGGAGCAAAGTATATATTGTGATTTTATGTCATAAAATGAAAATTAATCAGTGATGGTCAGCAGCTGACTTTTGTCTAATCCATTAAAACATACATGTCACTCAGTTTTAAATCACTTCCATAAGTGGGAGTATAGAACATTTCTAAGTGAAAATACAACAGAACAGGTAAAATTGCTCTATTTTCAAAGTGACATTCCTGAGCACCATGGTGTATGTTATATCATACAGAATGTATCAAATAATGAATTATTATGTAATGTTATATTATATATACCTTTTCTTCTGTGCCTTTGGAGGTCTTTGTTTTAAAGCATTTAGTACAAAGTACTTGAGCAGTTTCTGATATGACACTCTAACCTTCACTGGCATGTTAGCAGGACAATGCTCTCTGTACCTAAAAAAACAATATAATACATATTTTTTTCAAATAATTATTTAACCTATTTTGTATGGCTTAAATTATACTTGTATCTGAGTATCTGACAAATATGATTAATCTTTTCTTTTTTTTTTTTTTTAATAACATAATACTTTATTGTTTGACTCACCTGTTGACAAAACACCTTAGATGCCCAGGTAAGCATAAAATAATCTAAGGTTCCCTGATTAATCTTAAATCTTTCTAATAAAAGGACAACTAAAAACCCAAATGTTTGAGGTCAAAAATGGCAGATTGAAGTACATTTTGTCCTTCATAAAATGTTCACACATGACAATGTATTAAACAACTGATTTTAAGACAATGTTAGTAATATCTGTTATTGTATATACGTAGCTGCTTAAGTTTTTTTTTGTCAGCAACTTGCAACAGGTCGGTGGTTTTCTCCAGGTACTTTGGTTTCCTTCACCAATAAAACTGACCACCACGATATAACTGAAATATTGTTGAAAGTGGCGCTAAACATCATAGCCCTAACCCACCCTAAGTTTTTATTTTCAATATACAATACACTCATACTTTTTCACCATAACTTAGTAAGATGTTGTACATCATTAATTTCCATTTAATTATATGCAAATTATTACATATTAAAATATAGTCTGATCATATGGTACTGCAGGTTATGTAGTACCGTGTATTCACTTGCTATTTCAACCAGTTTTGCCACATTTTTTTCAAATTTAACTACACAGAACCATAGGACCCAGGTATACCTTCTAAAAAATTATAACATGCACAAACATACCATGTTTTGACAAGTGGAATATCAATAGCTCTACGTGTACGGCCAGATCTCATGTTAAAGGGCCGTGGAGCCCACAAGAGAGCTATACCATTGGCTGTATTATCTGTGTAAAGTGGTGTCTCCTTCATGAATGGTTGAACAAATTCAGGTAACTCAAACTCTTCATCATCCTCTGGTAGTATTTCTCCTCCCTGAAATAATATCAAATATTGTCAATCAGTTAAATCATTAATTTATTTAAAAGAAAAAAATTTGGTGCTTTACAAGAAAAATTCTGTCATTTTGTATTATCAAATACCAATTGATCCAGTGCCATGGTTCAGAGTCCTAGATAAAGACTTTTGACACATATTTACAGATTTGTTTTCAATGTTACTTTTCTTTTGTAAAGCATTGAAACCTTACACAATTATTTCATGTCATAGAAAAAACTTGAATTGTTTTTTTTTATACCTTTCTTCATTGAAATAATATTACTTTCAGGGCTAGAAATTAACTTTTTTCACCACAAGCAAAA
>MJUT01052010.1:218301-229914 GCA_002080005.1 Gigantidas platifrons
GAATAAAATAATGAGATCACTTCTGTTAAAAACACGATAATTGTATTTAATGATTTCACATTGGGGTCTGAACATATAAAGGTTATTTCAGGACTTCATTTTTTTAATTTAGACAGATGAGGTATAGTTGTTTCATAAGAATATGAAATCTTTGGTAGTATAAATGAAAAAGTAATTCCAGACCCTGCCTACTCTACCTAGGCCAAAGTTGGATAAACGAAAATCGTAATCTTGCCATTCTAAAAATGATTCTTCAAGAACCTCTTGCAAGCAGACAGGCTGCCTTCATACGATAGTGTAACAGCTGTCACACAACGATTTTCACGATTATTTCCTCTTAGTCACTGTAAATACTATAATCACAATTATAAATCTACCTGAAACTTGGCGAAAGAATTTCGTAATTTTTGTAACGTCGCGATCGATATCGTGATCAGAAACTTTTCTTCTTTTTGACATTTCGACTGGTAACTTGAACTGTAAAAATTACAACCAGATGCTATTTTAAAAATCGGGAACCAGTATGGTTGTTCGTATTTCTCGGACAGAGACGTATATATTCGTATTTCTCGGACAAATGCGTACACTGTAACTATACCGTCCTTTTTTATGTAGTCAATATGCGATCTTTACCGATCTTGCGAGAAAACAAATTTACACATTTGTCATAGTTCAGATACGATTCTGAACACATAATTTTTTGCAACTAGCAAAATTCTGCTAGTTCTAACTTTATTCACTAGCAAAATTAAGGCAAATTGAAATTTCAACTAGCAATTTGCCTGCTTGCTAGCGTTAATTTCGAGCCCTGACTTTATTCGACCATATATATTTTAATAGTAAATATCTTTTGGAAATTCTTAAAAAAAAATTAATGTACATATGTAGTTAACTTCATATCACAACTAATCCTTTACTAAAAATTAGACTGATCTTGTGAAGTACATAATTACCTTATTGGTATGTCTGTGAGAGATAGGATTAATCAGAGGATCATAATTACCTTATTGGTATGTCTGTGAGAGATAGGATTAATCAGAGGATCATAATTACCTTATTGGTATGTCTGTGAGAGATAGGATTAATCAGAGGATCAAAGTAAAAAGCAGGTAGATCAGGATCTTCTGTCTTAATGTACACTACATTTGGAGTATGGTACCTGAAATTATTAACATTACAGATTTTTTCTTGCATGTAAAACAAATCTACTGGATTAAAACAACTTCTAGCATGAGGTCCTTCATTGGCTATATAAAAAATACAGTGATAAAACTCAAGATATATTTTAATTTACATGTGTATTGTTAATTTTTGTGTATTTATTACAATATGGTTCTAACATGACACCCTTCATTGGCTATATAAATAATACTGTGATAAAACTCACGATATATTTTAATTCGCACATGTGTATTGACGAACAAATTGTAAACATCATTCCTAAGTAAATTCATGTATTCATACTGGACCGCAGTGCATACAAACATATAATTTGCTTCCAGAAAAAATACTCAAAACAACCATCTATCGGCTTTGACGTTTGTAATTTGTCGTCATCCGGTGACGTACTTTACAAGGAACGCTGGTGACATTGACACAAGTTGGTTACTGATTTATTTTACGACTTTGTGAGCATTTTAATTGTTTATGTTGCTAAATCAAAATGCCATCAAATTGGAACATATCAGGAATGTAATTGCATCACCGTCTAATTATGCATGTAGGAAAAACAACACTTTGGTAATGAAAATGACCCTTTTTTTGGTTCCAACTAGAATCATTTTGGTCACTAAGCTGACCTACATTCTATGCAGTGTACATATAATTTTTAATTAAAACAGGAATTCTCTTCAGACTTACCATGACAACTGGACTTTATATGGCATACTGTTATAGAGGTAAGGAAAGGCAATTCTGTACTCTGTTCTGATTGGTTGTCTGATGATAATTTTGTTAATATCATTAAATTCATTCCAGTCTTCATCCCTGAAATAAATAGAACACTCCTGTGAAAATTGTCTTAAAGAAAACATTATTACATTATCTTACATCTATACAGGTTTCATCTGCTGTTTACAAAATAAATTATTATCACTTAAGTACTTTTAACTTTAAGTTTTGGGTATTTGACACCACTTCCCACAATAATTCAATTATATCATGGTGGTCAGTTTCATCGGTGGAAGAAACCAGAGTTAGCGGAGATCACCGACCTGACAAACACTATCAAATGTTGAATAAGTACATCATGCCATGTACAGAAATTGACTCACAACTTTTATAGTGATAAGCACTGATTAAAATGTAAATTAAAATACCAGTCATGATGCTAGATGGTCCCTAAGACACTTAATGTTTGTTGATGACATATGTTAATACAGGTCAACATTATTACAAGACAAAAATAATGACAATAAGAATTATTTTGACAGTAGACCTGGGACTAAAAATGTCATTAAAATATTAACAAATTAAACATACTGCATTTCTTTGTCTTTGACCAGTGGTTCAAACTTGGGTCCTCCTGGGATGGCCATGTTAAGAGCTTTAGCCGTGAAAAATGATTTCAAATCAAACAGATAGAAGTAATTCTCATCTACTAAATCTGTTATTAACTGGTTAGCCATTCTGTACAAGACTGACATCATTGGTAATGAGAGATTCCATCTTCTGTATGTAGAACCATTCACAAACCTGTAAATAATAATAATATATATGATAACATTGGCTTAAAAAGTTTAAAGAGTCGACTATAGGTCAATACTGTTTTACTTTAATAATGTTTAATAAAAAATTTTCACCTACATAATGGCAACAAGTTGCTTTTTGATGACATCATTACCATGCCCACCTTGATGGCATCAATTGTGTAATTGATGCCAGAATATATTTGACACCATCAAATCAGAAAAGTTTTTACATACACAATTGCATTAGAATTACATTTCACAAGAAACTTTTTATAGAATGAAAATACTATGAACAATGGAATACATTAAAACTAAATTCTAATTTCTCAGTACATAATGTTTTTATGTTTAAACCTACTTTGTATCTACGAGTGGATTGTGATCATAAAACCAGCCATAAACAGCTTTGTCTTCTTCTGTGTCTAATTCCATCTGAATCGGCTCCAAGGGTTCAACATCTAGGACATTGTCAGCATAATCAAGTGGAGGCTCTTCATCATCAAATGGAGGAAACCTCATTCTCTTGAAATGACGACGATCTCTTTTTTCTCTTCTCATCATAATCCACATGGACCTGACAAATAAAAAAAAAGATTTGGTTTTATAAAATTCTAACATAAATTGTACATATAAATCATTTGTGTCTCATGTTTCATATTTTCAACCATGATTTGTTACAAGGACAACATTAGGTTTGGTTTATGGTTTAACGTCACTTTCAACAATATTTCAGTAATATCTTGTCGGTCAGCTTTATTGGTGGAATAAACCGGATATCCAGAGAAAACCACCGACCTGTCACAAGTCACTGACAAACTTTATCACATAATGGTGTATCAAGTACACCTCGCCATGAACGAGGTTCAAACTCACTACTTTAGTGGTGATAGGCACTGATTACACAGGTAAATCCAACTACCACGACAGCCCCCATCACAACATTAGTTTGACATCATCATTATATTTATTTGTTAGTGTGTTCCCCAGGACTGGTATTTGTCTACTACGACAGCCGCCAGGACAACATTAGTTTGGTATTTGTGCAATTAGTAGTCACTTATATGCATCATTTTCATGAATTCAATATTAATGAAGATCAGAGGGGACTATTTATTAACTGTCAAAATTTACAAAATTCCATTCTTATATCTTTGATTAAATTTTAGCGACCAGTACTTCCCAATAATATATGCTGCTGTAAAATAGTGGGTAAATACCCCATGAATTTAAAAATTATCTGTAGCTCTCCAGTTGTATGTATTTGTAAATGACAATGAACTTGACAGCTTCATTTTCTATTAAGCAGTTTACAATATCTATTTCAAGAAACCCTACAAATATCTTTATAACATTTATGCAAGAGTTTTGAGGCATGAAACACATCAGTGAGAGGACTGGTAACAGAATGTAAAGTAATGTCAAATACTACATGATAATTTACAACTTACCCCCACTGAGCCACATAAATGGGTTCTACTACCCAAGGGATCTCATTGATAAATGTGATAGCCCCTGTAATGTGGTAGAGGACTTTTACATCTCTGATCTGTTCCCATGGCATCGGCATGTTCTCTAAGAGCTTCAGAACGGCATGTGGCATGTACTTTAATGCTCTGAAATCAAACATGAAACAAACATCTCAAAAATTGAGGAAAATAAAAGTCTCAGAATAAAACTTCTTACAAATTTCATAAATGCATTATTAAACAAAACCAATCTTGATTTCAAAGTTAAATAATAATTTTAAAAATATAAAGATTTTGTCAGTTAAACAATTTCCAATTTTTCAAAGGTCAAAAACATCCTTTTTCGTGTCACGAAAAATTTGAATGTGAATGATGAAGGTAAAAAACTATAAAATAAAAACAACAGAAAATTGAATGCAATTCAGTGAATCAGTGTTATTTTATAAGCAGAACAATTAATATTTGAATGTAATTGTAATTAATATAAATGTTTCAAATGCATTATTTTGTTATTGTCTTTCATGTAAAGCATCTTAATTTTGTTGACACTGATACTTGAGTAAGCATGGTAGGCTGGTAAAGATTAGTTTTTGGCTAAATTTCAAAAATAAAAATACATTTAATGTTAAAGAATTATTACTACAATATATTCATTGCTTGTTAATAAGTATATAAAGCTTAAAGTAGAATATAAATTTACCCTAAATACACTCTTTTATCATGTCTAAACTTCCTGTTTGTCATATCACCGTGATCTCGGATGATCTTGCGCACATGTTCTGCAGGCATTTCCTCTTTCTGTGCATCAATAAATCCAAATTTTCTTTTTTCACTATATCTCTTAGATTGAAGCTGCTGCCATTTTCTTGCTAAAATTAGAACAAACAAGATTGAGATTATTCTATGTTAAACATTCACTGCAATGCCTGCCATCTTGGATTCCACATTGAGTGAGTGTTGTTTAGTGACAAGTAAGCAATCTTTTTTTTAGCTATATCATGACAAAAACAAGCTACATTTTTATGAGAGAATAATAATGTCTGCTTTGTACTAGACCAACACCCTTCATTGGATTTTAATAGCTAGCACATCAAACTAATTGTCCACAGGTACACATGTTGTGCCACTCCCACACATTATCCTGATTTTAATAGTGCTAGCACATCAAACTACTTGTCCACAGGTACACATGTTGTGCCACTCCCACACATTATCCTGATTTTAATAGTTAGCACATCGTCCACAGGTACACATGTTGTGCCACTCCCACACATTACCCTGATTTTAATAGTGCTAGCACATCGTCCACAGGTACACATGTGCCACTCCCACACATTATCCTGCTTTTAATAGTGCTAGCACATCAAACTAATTGTCCACAGGGACACATGTTGTGCCACTCCCACACATTATCCTGATTTTAATAGTGCTAGCACATCAAACTACTTGTCCACAGGTACACATGTTGTGCCACTCCCACACATTACCCTGATTTTAATAGTTAGCACATCGTCCACAGGTACACATGTTGTGCCACTCCCACACATTATCCTGATTTTAATAGTGCTAGCACATCAAACTATTTGTCCACAGGTACACATGTTGTGCCACTCCCACACATTATCTTGATTTTAATAGTTAGCACATCGTCCACAGGTACACATGTTGTGCCACTCCCACACATTATCCTGATTTTAATAGTTAGCACATCGTCCACAGGTACACATGTGCCACTCCCACACATTATCCTGATTTTAATAGTGCTAGCACATCAAACTACTTGTCCACAGGTGTACACATGTTGTGCCACTCCCACACATTATCCTGATTTTAATAGTTAGCACATCGTCCACAGGTACACATGTTGTGCCACTCCCACACATTATCCTGATTTTAATAGTGCTAGCACATCAAACTACTTGTCCACAGGTACACATGTTGTGCCACTCCCACACATTATCCTGATTTTAATAGTTAGCACATCGTCCACAGGTATACATGTTGTGCCACTCCCACACATTATCCTGATTTTAATAGTGCTAGCACATCAAACTACTTGTCCACAGGTACACATGTTGTTCCACTCCCACACATTATCCTGATTTTAATAGTGCTAGCACATCGTCCATAGGTACACATGTTGTGCCACTCCCACACATTATCCTGATTTGGAACCTTACAGCGTTTGATCTTACTTCTTATTGCTACATTCTTAGTGGAGAAGCAGGTAATACCAATTATATGGTCCTTGGTTAAAAGCAGAACTTTATAAAGAACCAATTATTTGTCTTTTTATAGCCTAGACATTTTTTGCATTTAAATAAGTTTTTATAACTAGCAGGACACTACATCCAGGATTGTCTGACTTGTCACTAATGGATCGTATTGAATTTAAACAAGTAAAGAGCAGCGATTCTCTGACCCAAGACCAGTAAAATTTTCAGATTTTTTTAAGATCTACAGAAATATAAATTCAAGGACCTGCTTGTCCAAAGGACAATTAGAAAGTCAAATTATAACACTTTTCTTCACTGTTTGAACAAGTAATAATAACTTTTGCATCTACAGAATTTCAACATCACTTGTCCAATAGACAAAGTTGAAATAAAAGTTATTGTAGAGGCCTGACAAGAAATTTTAAGGCCAAGAAAAAAAATACATGTCTCCGCTAACATGCTCTAAAATATTAGGGTCGGTAGGTACATTTGTAGGAAAAAGATTTTTAGCTAGTTTCTACAGGGCACACATTCTGCCTTTACTAGTGCTTGTTCAAAAATAGCAAAAAAAACTTTAAGGTAGGCACAAAAAATTAGGTCGGTAGGGTTAGCGGAAACACATGTAATTTTTTTCTGCCTTACCTGTGTCCTGTAAATGTTGGTCAGACATATTGTAATATCTACCTTTGTCCTGTAAACGTTCCTCAGACATATAATCTGGTAACTTCTGAGGTTGGGAAACTGGAGGTGGTTGTTGTTGCTGCTGTTGAATGGGAACCTGTTGCATCATAGGCTGAGATATCAAGGGCACTTGTTGGATAATAAATGGCTGCCCACCTGGCCCTATCATATAGGGGAAAGCCATCGTGCTGAATTTACGTCAACAAATACCTACAAAAGAAAACAATACATTATTTCACCAGCTAGTTTATGCTACTGTGCATTCATTTTTTTTATTTATGCAAAATAAAATCTTCATTTAGTCATTTTTGTATTTCATGAGAGTATTCCATGATTTCAATTCCATGCTGTGATAGTACCCATGAAAATTAGCATTAGCCAAATTGTCAGAGCCCCTGTCCGACATTCGGTCAGACAGTCTTGTAGGTTTTGTCTGACCGAAAAAAAATGGATATTATGTGACTAGTTATATTTTTATTTCAGTTGTCTAAATAGTCAACTGTTCTATTTAGTCTAGAATTTCTAATGGTTACTGTAAAAATAGCTGCAGCTACATCAGTGAAAGCGAAATACCGTCAGACAAGTCTGGTAAAATGACTGCCGGTCCGATAAAAAACCTTGGATTTCAGGACCGATTCTCCAGTATTGCTCTGTCATTTGATTTCGTCAATTTTGTAAAAAAAAAAAAACTTGTTCCAAATCTTCCCTCGCATCCATAGGATTTAGGAGTGTAACGATACAGAATTTTTTTCACAATACCCATTGCCACATACGTCCGTGAAAATTAAAAGTAATATTTAAGAAAAAAAACACACACAATATTTATGTAGCTAAACAAATTTTGATTTAGGAATAAAACAGTTATTTTATTTCATTGATTTTAAGAGTTTTTGGTACTAAAGAAGCACCCAGTCGTATCGTGTCATCAATATCATAAGGGACACCCATTGTACTGTGTGGTCAATAAAATACTGTGATGTATCGTCATTCGATGTATCGTTACACTCCTGATAAGATTTCATAAAAACTAAAGTGAAACGTCAGATCAAAACTCTTTTATTGCATCATTTTTCGTTCTTCCATGCTATGATGAAGTTCAAGGACATTGACAAAAAAAGTCGCAATCCAAGAAACGCTTTAATGAATGAAAATATATTTGAAATATAAGGAAAAGAATCGCTCCGGACCGGACACGTAAAAATTATCGGATATCAATTTGGCGCCAAATTTAAACTTGTCTTTTGTGCAAAATACGATAGAAGACTTGATTTAGGCTTTTGGGAAATATTGAAACCTTTGAAATGGACAAATATTACAAGCTTTTTGCTGATTAAGACAAATGGTTGAAAAAATCCACTAAAATTTGTATTTCTCTGTGAATTTAAATAAAATACTTTGCTTTATTTATATAAAAAAATAAATTCTACAAAATGTTTACTTCAAAGCAGACTTGTTTTAACAAACAAAAAAAAAGTCAATGTTCAGAAAAATATACATTTAATTTGCATTGCTAAAACGAGAAATGAAAAATTGGTAGCCCTTGCTCTAAAGCACCCACTGCAGGAAAAGCTTGATATCGACAGTGAGGAAAGTGACCTTCATGCACTGAATATTATATGTGTCAACACAGACAAGGACAATGATGACTTTTGTGTTGATTTTATGGATGAAGAAGGTAATTGGAGAGAAGTTTTCCTTCTCTCAAGAGAATGTTAACAATAAAACTATTCGGAATATATACGTGTTGTTATGAACATTTTTGTTCCCTGGTCATTCTTCTCCTAGTTGGTTTCATATGACATAGGTATTTGAAATAAGAAAACAACCCTAATTAAAATCAATAACAATGAAAAAGGCTTTATACAAGTAAAGGAAACTATACAGGCTAGCCATCAACAATGAAATATTAAAAAAATTACGATTTTCTTTCGGTCTAGTAAAAGTTTGAGAAACATTAGTTTCTGTGCCATAATGCTCGATACAAACGGCACATGTCCTGCTGGTTTTTTCTGTGTGATCAATGTCTTTTTGCTTGCCAGTGAAGGCTAAATTGTTCCTCATATTTTCTGGCATAGCCCTAGGAACATACTTCAAGGTAAACCTTGGTTTCGGAAGTTGTTTTTTTTTTATTTCCATATGATTGCGCATGCTCCGCATCTAAAATTCACAAAGACGGAGCGGTACGTCATCGGACATTCGGAACGGAAAATATAACAAAAACTGTGGACCAGCTACATTTGGAAAATAATGAGGAGTACATTTTCACATTAAATAATAAAATAAATTGATAAACACAAACAAGTGTGTAGAATTTTGTTGCTACCCATTATAAGCTGGCGAAGCGAGCTATTTATGACTGAAACATGGCTAAATTCAATCAATAAATGAATAATGACGAATACATTTACTTTGACTTGAAACCATCCCCCCAATCCATACATGGCAACTGTATTTTTTCATCAACACATACGGGTCACCGCTTTTCGAGACCCCTCGAGAACTTATGAAAGATACGAAAGGTATTTCGCTGTTGCCTATATTGCTTGTTTGTGAAATAAACATTAAATTTAATTAAACGTTCTTCTTCTTTGACGAAAACATACAAATTACAAAAAAATGTATTTGTTTGAAATGAACATTTAAAGAATTTTGTTTGTAAATTGAAACCGATAATTATCGATTCCTACACAGAAAGTAACGAGTCGCTAAAAATAACATGATTGCACAACCCCATCGTCATATTTATATGTACATAACTTTCATAAGCATAGTTTTGCTAGATACGATAACGTAACCCTCATTCCGCTTGTGCTTCATTTAGGGTTACGAATCGATCCCATTCAACGTATGGGAGCAGCGCCTGGAGTGATTCACACTGGGCGGTTTTTTGTCCTAATTCCGTTGTAAGTGGTTGGAAAAATTAATGGGAGTGAAAGATAAATATATTTAGGTAATCCTTGAGGTGTTAAATAATCGCTGCAGCAATCCATGGTAGACTTATATCCATCTGAAAATTTGAATGCATGAAATCTTCTTTCTGTCCGACATTTTGTTTACAAGTTGCTAGTTCATGCGCACTTGCCTCGTTTTTGAGATATTCTTATTTGGATAAATTTTATAGTAAAATCGACTTTCTCGTAGTAACAGTTTTCCATATTTGGCATATATGGATAGGCTCCGCCCAACACGAGAGTCTACGTAAGGTGTTATAGCGGACAAGTAACAATTTTCAAATACGAAACCGGTCTTGAAGATAGAAACAGGGATTGTAACACTTATTTCGTATCACCATTACTTAAAAAATTGTTGGGAATAATAAGATATGACCAGATATGCAAAAAGAAAGTTGAAATATCCACGGAACGAAAATTCTAATTTGCTCCCATACATTGTTGAATGAGATCGATTCGCAACCCTAAATAGAGCACAAGCGGAATGAGGGTTACGTTATCGTATCTATAGTTTTGCATGTTTGCTCATCCAAGAACAAGGATATCTAATTAGTGATTAGCTTCGAGAGCTTTCCATGCAGTGCCAGTTTCATATTATAAAAAAAAGCATACAGGTATATATAAGAAAATTTATAATTGGTCAATTGCAAGCAACTGAAACTGGCAGTGGCATCGTGCCCTTTTGTGGAAAACGTCGCGTTTTCGTTTTCATTTTTTGTAACTGCTCTTCAATGCTTCACATCGTGTTTGTGATGTTTTAGACATGCTCGTTAATAAATAACTAATACCTAAATATACTTAAAACACCGGCAGCACTGCAAAAATTGTCGCACAATGGCGGAAATCGTACTAAATGCGTTCGTCACGTGGTTTTACCAAACATTGAAGAAAATGTCAGAGGTGTCCCAAAAGAAACTCTTTGGTAGTCACAGAAAAAAACAATTAAACAATTATTAAGTAGTGACCCTCTCTGTTTCAAAATAATTTGTTTTTATTCTAGTGGTAGACCTTCTAATTTTTTTATATCTTTCATTAGGGCCGCTTTCATTACATCGATTTACATATTTTAGAGTCGGAACATGAACTCATTATTTTTTCTTTTCTGCAAGAGTTGTCCCCCCTGAAAATAAATTATAAACATTTTTGCAACACGTTGGACGTGACAGTGATTTATCATAACATAAACAAGAAGGTAAGTTAATCGAAGCTGAAATAATTTTTGCAGATTTGAGCTAGAAAATATGTCCATACCAAAATATGCATTGGAATGCACCGGTCTGATTTTAAATTTCCAGAAAATCTTTGTTAGACCTTAGCCGCCTTAGGGCTTCTTCTTCTTCTTCTTCCAATACGGAGTTGAACTCATGGTTGAGTGTTTAATAAACTCCAGCTCGATAAAACAGGAGGCTCTCTTACGATAATCACAAAAAACAATATTGATGCCTCGGAAATAACTCTTGACACACAAACCGAAATGGTTGCTGCATCTATACCATCGAAAAATGCTAAACCCATCATCGTATGTAGTATTTACAGACCAACAAACAACAACACAGATTATTCAAAACACATGTGTAACACAATTAAAGATCTCCATGTGAAATACAGA
>MJUT01052010.1:233905-246898 GCA_002080005.1 Gigantidas platifrons
AATAAGTATTTAATATTATATATAATTATTTACTATATAATTATGACAAAATGCAATTAATAGACAGGGTGTGTCAGAAGCACTGTCCCTTGGTGTTTTTAGCAGATTTACTGCTTGTTAAGGAATATGCAACATATGTAAAGTTTCACACTGGATGTGAGATACAGGGGACAAACCAGAACATGATCCACTAAATAATTATATTTATATCTTTAGAAATATAAAAAAATGTCCTTTTTCTTTTGTGTGTATGTCTCATTAATCAATCATGAATGTTTGTATTGTTAATGATGTGGGCCCTATGATTAGGCAATAAAATGTATTCTGTACATTCTCTATATTCTATACAATTAGGATCAGGTCAGGGATTTGCTGTTGTAGGGGCTGGACAGGTGGTAGAATGTCCAGTGGATGTGATGAACTCTCCTACAGTTCTAGTATTTTCTTATGTGTTTCAGTGTCTTGTCCTTCTCGAGTTAAAAATATTTCCATTGATGGCTTCGTTATTCCGATTAATTTATTAGTTTTGTTTTGTAATATTTCTCGCTGTCTTTCATACAGTATATACATTCCAGTAGATAGTGTTCTGCTGTCTCTTCTGCTCCACATTCACATTTCAGTGATGTTACTTGTCCCAGTTGGTATCTGTATTTATTTAGTTGTACATTGTACATAGCCAGTTCTCAATTGTATGAATATTGACGATAGTTGTTTATTTGGCCAGTCTAAGATGGTTTTCAAGCCAACTGTTGGTTTCAGTTCATCAAGTTTCTACCTTTTTTATAAAGCTCATTTTGGTAATTCTTTGTATCTCATGAAAACTTGCAATTGGTTCAATAAATGATATTTATGAAACATTAACCCGGTTTTTATCGATGAAACTTTGTAAAAGTGACATAATTCGTTGATAATTCTGTCATATCTTGCGGTCTTTGCCTAGCTAATTATTCATCGCTGCCAGTTACGATGTTTGCCAAATTTGGAACCGTATCATTTTTCTGTAAGCAAACATCATGGATGCTGACATGGATTTGGTAAGTGAATTTACTCGTTTCGTTATAGAAATGATAATTAATTACTATTTGTTTACTTCAAAGGCAAATGGGAGTAAGCAGACATTTGAAACTTTACCCAAAGTCAGAAAAAGACCTTGAAAGTGTTAAATAGCTGCGTTATTTGAAGAAACATCAGATAACCCGTGTGCGAGGGGCACCAATTGGGGTGAATAGAATACCCAGGGCTCCCACTACTTTCAAATTAGAAAGAGAAGTGACTTCTCTTTCAGGGAGCTCACAGGGAGAAGTGGGGAGACTTCTGGGAGAAGTTAATTACGATTAATCGAAACTTTGTTTCGCGACCCCTCTTACATTACCCTGCCTAAATTTAGTAAATAATAAAAAGGCTGTCTGAACTGATTTGTTCTGGTTTTTTTTTTATTCATAACTACCTTAAGGACATCTATTCAATGTCACATTTTTAATTTCTGTCTACCTTGACTATTGGAGCCTTGCATACCAGTGATTTTTATATGTTACACCCCTTCTGCTTCTGTCGATTAACCTTTTTTTTCCTTTTGAAATATTACTGTATTATAACCACACAAATTGTAATAACTCATGATCATATCTGTGTGATCTTCAGCAGAAGAACGATGTCTCTTTCAATTTGTTCAATGGTTCAACTATATTTAGCTTGGGAATGAAAATATAGCACAAACGTAAATTGCCACTGTCAGTCAAAGACTAAAAGAAAGTAAAGGCTGTAATTATTATTTGCCAGACCTCAAATCAGATTGCAACAACGGAGGAAAGCTACTGTAGTTCCAAGTTTATTTTTTAATTGGATATATGCATAGGTGTTCAATAGATTGTAATATATATTAACCCGGTGTTGAGTATAAAATACCAATGCGGATGGATAAAAATCTGAAGCGTCTACGTGCATTTCAACGATATTTGAATTGCAATCTTCGCATATATGAACATATTTGATATGAGAATTGTGATTTTATGTCATAGAAATGAGAAAAAATAAATTGAAAGTAGCTGCGGACAAAAAGTTCGGTCATTATTTCCGGTAGCACAGTACCGCTTTGCGTCACCTTACCAAAATGGCGCCATTGTTGTTTGTTTACGAAAAAAAAATACAAATAGCTTTCTTTTAAGCCGGGCATATATAAACAGTAAACAAAAGGTCTAATGAATGAATTTAAAGTTTCTATCAACCGTAATGGATTACTTTCCAAGAAAATCACTTTCAAAATACTTAATAACAGATACGATAGATTTCAATAATTGACAAGTGGAGAAAATACGAGGCCGGCGACATAGGGCGACTCTTCAAAATTACAAAACGACTTGAACTTCTCTTTTGACCAACGAGAAAGCGAAGTCAACCTTCACAAGGCGACTTCTTTGCCCGAATCACCCTCCAACGTGAGCCCTGATACCTCAGCGCTGTCTTTAAATCGTTCCAGCAATCGTACTCTTCTCCGACGTAAATCCTTGATTTGTTGATAAGTGTATTTGTTTCTTTTTTCTTTCTTTTCTGTGCTGAATCAGTCAAACGACATTTTCGTCCATGATTAGATGAGGTTGCAGCATCGGCCATATTAGCTTCATCAACAAGATGATGCGCATTCATCTTCCGATTGGGGTCAAAGTCAAGGTCATCATGAATATGCATATTCCAATAATTGAATTTTTGCTTCCTGGACAAAAATTCATTTCGTCCCTTTTAAGTGATATTTTAACGATATTAGGGATTTTATGGGCGTGCAAAGTATTTTTGGATTGTTTTTACAATTAAATTGAAAAGACCTTCGTCACCAGTTAACTTAATAACTTAACTTCTAAGCATGTGAATGTGTTGTAATAAATAGTGTATTCATGATATTTTATATTGGGGCCGAAATGACTGTTATTTGGGGCCGGACTGACACAGGGCCGGTACGGCTGGGGCCGCATCGACCTGCAGAACATTTCTTCGGAAATGTAATGTCAACGGAGGTTAATAGTGACTGGTGTGAAAGATGTCCTCTTCGACATTAGATTTTCTCAATGTCTTTTTGTGACTATTACTAGTATTAGTATTGTGTCTTTGCTTTACTACTTTTAGTTGAGTTTTCCGTTTAATTTGATAAAGTGGTACCTGGTCAAATCGCCCCCACATTTATGAGAATTGACCCCCACAATAATCAAAATCACCCAACATTTTTTTATTAATAAAATAGTTATTATTATTATTATTGGTTTTGACAACGACATTCTGATAAGGAACAATTGAGATAGTTCTAAAATATTTTAAATGTGTAATCATCAATATATTATAGACAATAAAAGTTACAGTACATGTAAATAGAAATTTAATTCTGTCGGTTAAGTGAAGGTAATTATTTGTGCTCTGGTAATAATTAATTTCTTCTTATATGTCAATTATCATTATTCTTATAAACCATATATACAACAGTACAGACATACATATACAATAACAAATACAAAATGAATATAAATGTATATACTAAAACATACATACAACAGAGACAGGGGTGTGAGACAGCCTTAGAGAACAAAAGATATTTCGTATAAATTTACATATTTGTTTTAATTTTGTTATAATCACCCATTTCTTTGTACAGTATAGATGCACTGTTTGTGTAATAATTAATTAACTACCTAATTAATTGTTTTTTTGTTGTTCCAATTGGAAGCACATCATAGCCAATAATACAAATTCTTGATATTGCACTAAGAACTTGTTGCGTAGCCATAAGCTTGCCCAAGCTGGTAATGAAATTATATAAGCCTACTACCATCATGATTGACATTAAACACAATGGCCAGTATAGAGTGCAAGTACATTTACGGTGGATTAAACATGTAGTCTTGCAGACAACCATGATTTCTGCCTTTCTTTCTTTTTCTTTTTTTATACAGGATTAATCAAATTTGTTTGGAGTTAATTAATTGCCGATCATTTATTGAAATCTACCATATAATCATCTATAAGCTTGGATATTGGTTAACTTCCCACTTGGTCTACTCCCATTTGGTCTATTCCCATTTCGTCTACTGTTGAAAATTTAATAATTCCCATTTCATCTACTTAATGAAATTTCATGAAATAGAGGTCTATAACATCTTTTAAATTAAAATTATAGTATAGTATTAGGGTTGTGATTGTGTATTCCACTGACCTATCATAAGCAGTTCCAATTAAACTGACCATAGCAGAAAACTTTGTAAGAGAGGAACTATGTGTAATGATTATGCCACCTGATAATGCATTGTTGTTATCTCTTTGACACATTCCCCATTTCAATTCTCTATTCTATGAAATAATGTAAACCGAGTACGAGATAAACAGCCTTTACATTGGTGGTCATGGCATCTCCAGAAGATATTGTTGGTATATATAGTACTAGTTCATTTTTAGATTACCAAAATCATCAATCAGCTCTAAATAATTTGCTATTTAACGACAATTTCCGTCATATCTTTTTTCTTTCTTACTTATTAACTCTAACATTTACTTATTTGTAGTTTGTTTCCATTGTTTGAGTAATGAGTATCGGCATCTCCTACTCATCAATCAGTATGCATTTGACTATGAATTTTCTAATTAAAATTGCACGAAAAATTACTGCTTTCAATAAAATATGTACACATCATCAATTTTTAAAATAAAAAATAATATTATGAAATTTTGTCATTTTTAACAAAAGTCAGCATTATGGGATTCAGCAAAATGGACTCGGCAATCTGGGATTCGGCAATCTGGTATGGATTCAATCTCATTAGCACATGCAGACTTGGGGTCAATTACTTTCAAATGTAATCGATTACATTACAATTACTTAGCAATTTTCATGATTACATTGCATTAAGATTACATCAATTTTCAAAAGTAATCAATTAAATTACATTACTGATTACATTTAATGTTATGAAAACCAATATATACTGAAGGGAAAAATAAACGCAGGGTCAACATTTTAGGTGATTTAATATTATTTATTCAAATGTTTTTTTCAATATTAATATATAAAGATAAAAACACAAATTTAATCAACAAGTTTTTAAAATTTCATTAGATTTTGATCAATAATTCATGAGTAATTGAAACCAATTTAACAGTACCCCCCAATATGTTAAAGTGAAATGGATTAACTCGTCAATATCTCGTATGCATCCCTTGTGCATCTGTTACAGCCCTGATTCTCCTGTGCATGGAGTTCATCAGAGCATTTATCCTTCTCATGGGGATATTATCTCACTCTTCCAACAAGGCAGCCCTTAATTGGTAGAGAGTAGCGGGCATTCCGACGACCCCTTACTCTCCTGTCCATTTTATCCCACAGATGTTCGATTGGGGACACATTTGAACTGTACGGAGGCCAATCGAGTGGGTTAATGTTATGATTGGCGAGAAAATCTTGACAAACTCTGGCTACATGGGTCCGGGCGTTATCCTGCTGAAAAATTAGGTGATGCTGTTGCACAAATGAACTGCAACCGGCCGGAGGATTTCATCCCTATATCTTACGCCTGTTAAATTACCGGCTATCACAATAAACGGCGACTTTAACCCGTGAGATATCCCTCCCCAGACCATAAGTGAGCCACCCCCAAACCTATCCCTCTCAAGAATGCAAGCGTCTGCGAAGCGTTCCCCATGACGTCGGTATACACGACGTCGACCGTCCGGACGAAAAAGGGTGAACCGCGACTCATCTGTGAACAAGACCCGTCTCCATTGCCAACCAAGCCATACGACGCGCGCGACGTGCACGAGTGAGAGGAAAACCAATGTAAGGTCGACGAGCTCGCAGACCAAACTCGCGCAATCGGTTTCTCACAGTTTTTGGGTGAATGTGGCGATTATGATTGCCTACCATAGTTAAAGCGGTTTCAGTGGCAGTAACGTGGCGATTACGCAGGTGGACAAGACGAATAGCCCTGTCTTGACGTAGCATCGTTACGCGCGGATGTCCCCGTCGCGGATGGTCGGCAACCCATCCAGTATCTCTCAGACGACGGACAAGACGCTCTATGGTGGAAACATTCACACCAAATTGCAAAGCAACTTGTTGTTGCCTTTGACCTTGCATTAGCAATGCAATAGCCTGACCCCTCTGAACTTCCGTCAGCCATGGCATGATTACAAGAGATTCAAATTAACTTTAAATAGTGGAAAGCGATGTGTATACCTCAAGAGTATAAAGTGGTATGACACGATGTGTTGACGATCTTGTTATCATTATTCTGCACGTGTTATTTGCTTTTTATCACTTTCTCTATGTCATATGATACCTTTCACGGTTGAGTAACTTTAGACACTGATTTTAGTGCACACTGACCAAGCCACTTGTCTGCCCAGTTTTCGTAATTTTACGCCACGCAGTTAAAAGATAAGAGGATATTATGTTACCCTGCATTTCTTTTTCCCTTCAGCATATTAGTGTTTTCTGTTATTTCGTCTCGTTTGCATCTGTCCAATACCTCTTATTTTTTTTATGTATTTCTTACTCAGAACTATGAATTACAATTTTAATGTGTACATTACATGCGATAACAAACAGTACATTGTAAATTATAAACAGCAATTCTCATTTTCCTATTTTTCATAAAATATGTCTTCTCTTATTACTATATATGACCAATATTGATTCTATCTTATACTATTATTAAATATTATAATATACATTTTCACAGTTTAATAATATATATCAAATAATTTCAAACATCCTGTCAAAGTCTATTTGGGATAATAAACTAGCAGTTAATAATTACCTGATAAAATTTATAATTAAGAAATTATTTATGACACGAAATTATGCAACAATCACCATTTGAATATCATATAATTCAGAAGATAAAAAAAAATCATTCTGATTCTAAAAACTTGCTTAAATGTGCATAATTTCTCAGTCTAAATATGAAAACTAAATCCTTAATTTATGTAAATAGGTTTAATAAAATATCCATTACAAGTTGCATAGTAATGCACAAGTAATGAAAAAATTATCATATAATCCAATATTAAAAGGAAAATCAGCACCAAAATAAAAAGCAGAAATATCACAAATATCTGAATATCAGATACAAGCCCCATTAGAATATTCTTTAAAAAAATACAAAATTTTACAAATATTACAACTTGCTATTTATCAGTTAATTTGTAATATGTATGTACGTATACGTGCATCATAAATAAATGTTTCTGAAAATTTTAATTTATATTTTGCTTTTTATATAATATCTTTATTGAAATTTAAATCTCTTTTTAAACTTGTACAAGAAATCTTCATGAGATACCTATGTTTTGGTTTATATAAAATATTTCTTTATCTTATGGGAATCATGAGGACATAGTGATAGTCTTTCATAGAAGCAATTTCATATATGAAATCTTGAAAGTTGTGTCAGATAATTTAAAATTTTAGAGCTTGTTGTGTTTTACACAATCCGACAAACTGTTTTCACTGAATTTTTGAAACCCTAAAGAAATTGAAATTGAGATATTATTTGTTTGGATATCAAGTCTTTGAAGCCATAATTAATACTTAATATTTTTTTGTAGCTGTGATAGTTTTGATTGCAATTAAGCATATAATAATATCTACATTATTTGTTTAATAAATTTCATGAAGAAAATTCATTTACATAAGTCATACATTAAATATCTAAGGAGATATATGTTTCAGTTAAAGGTATATTGTCTACCACATTTGTATTTTTTCATACCCAAAATGATTGTTGTTTTCCGTACTGACCTTCATAAAATAAAGATTAAACACCGAATTATTGGCGAATACGCTACGAAACGTTAAGATTCAAACAACATTAAACAAGCATGACAATCATGAAGTGTTTGAATCTTAACAGTATTTTCCTTACCTCAAACCTAAACCCCTGAGAATTCCAAACTTCCGTTTTTACTTTTACTTTCACTTTGAATTTCTGTCATCCGAACAATAATTCCGATAACGATAGTTTTGGGTCTTTTTTGTCAAAAAAAGAACACCAATCGTATATTTTGTAGCATAACTGTTTAATGATAGCTTAAACAAATCATTTATGGACAGTTAAAAATTTTCAAAAAAATCGTAGACAATATCCCTTTAAGACAAAATAAGTCATAATGCCATTAATGATGAAAAGTAATCTAAATGTAATCAAAAAGTAATCATGATTACAGGGTCAAAATGAATGTAATCGATTACATTACAATTACATGTAATCTAAATAAATGTCCGATTACATGAAAAAATGTACTCTTAGACATGTATATCAGAATCAAAATAAATCATGGAAGCCAGAATGTGTTTTGAGTTTTAACATGGGTTGGCAGATATTAGTAAATTTTATCCCTCGCTTCTGGCTTGGGATAAAATACTTTGGTGTATTTCAACTGTTCTTGAAACATTGTTGTGTATTAAGTGATTAACGATGTTTTTTAAAACGAGAGGACTTTTCTCAGTCATCTCTCATCGAAGGGCTAAGCCCTGAGATGAGAGATGACTGAGAAACGTCCTCAAGTTTTAAAAAACATCTTTAATTATTTTATCGCTATTTTGTTTTCATAATTAAATAATTTTTGCTGAGATACTGACATTTTTTTAAACACAATTAATATTTTATATCGTTAATCACTTAAATATCAAGAATTTGGTAATGTGACGTCATTATAACGTCATATTAGAAAACAAGATACTACTACGTGCGTCCTTGACTACGCTTAGCGATTAGCGATAATTGGAATCATCTCATGCGCTTACGTGATATGAAATATATCGGTTTTAAACATCAAAGGGAAAATAAACAAAATAGCGATAATATTAATAACAAAGTGAAAACTGTTCACGAAAAATAAAACACTTTGTTTACATTTTTGCTGATGTTTGCATTGGACACCTTCTCTTTTTATATTACACTTGAAAGACTCTATTTTCTTAACATGGATTGAATGAAATTTTATTGATATAGTGTCTAGTGCCTGCATAAAAGTTTCTGTGAGAATATTTGTTTTATAGTTCAGATGAATTCAAGATCTCTTGGATTTGCAATTATGAATAAATTATTGTAATGCTGTATTTCATATTTTATAAAATCTTAAAAAGAGATATGTGTTCCAGGACATAAGTGCTTAGAGTAAGGAGTTTGATGACGGCTACCACAGAGTATATTGCGCCAGATTACTGTATCTTCAACAAAAAAAACCAACAAATTCTTCATTTTATTCCTTTACCCATCTTGTTATTATTAATATTTCATACATATTATTGTACATTGTTTTTATCTTTTTTAACTGATCATTTATATACATACATGTATTTAAATACAAGAACATAAATATGGTATCGTGGGTTCGAGCTCCGATCAGGTCAAACCAAAGACTATAAGATCGTGGGTCCGAGCTCCGATCAGGTCAAACCAAAGACTATAAGATCGTGGGTTCGAGCTCCTATCAGGTCAAACCAAAGACTATAAAATTGTTTGTATAGTACAAAGCAGACCTCATCATCATTTCATTGATAATGAACCTGTTCTCACCATGATATAGCTGAAAAATTGCTAAGTTGGTGTTAAACAACAATCACTCACTCAAACTCTATTCTTATGCAAATAACAAGGATTTCTGATATCACTCTAATAGTTATCCTACAAAAATATTCACAGCTTTGGAAATGGCTTCAGATTATTTAAAACTTGATAGTTTTCATATCTGCAATCAAGATTAATTACTTTAAACATAATATACAAACCACTTTAATTACAACTCTTCATAATTAATTAATGATTGGGAGCCCTTCCAAATTCTATAAAAACATAATCTAATTATTAATAGAAAATCTGACGGCAACATTACTTGTATCTGCCAATTCACCACTTTGTAGAAGCTGTCATTACTTTCCACCATTCTGCTAATAATGTTAAATTTAATTCACTAAGCCTTTTTGTGACGCACCATTCATCTCTAGATCTAGATTCCTAGCTCCTCTCATTCACCTTGTTTCCTTTGCATTCTTTCTTGTTTTTCATTTTACTTTTTCTGGTAGGGTCCCATTTGTTATACCATATTCCAGAATTGATCTTACTTCAATACTAAAGGCAGTAAAGGGTAAATGTTGTATATTACGCTTAAAAAGGCCTAATTTGTTCGATCACAAGCTGGCTTTCTTTGTGATGTTACATGTACCTACATGTATGTGTATACTCCTACTGAGGTCTTCAGATACATGTAATTGTAGTCTAAGATATGGATTTGCATCTACTTGTACATGCCCACTCTTTCTTCAAGGACATTATATAACATCTACTTGTACATGCCCACGCTTTCTTCAAGGACATTATATAACATCTACTTGTACATTCCCACTCTTTCTTCAAGGACAGTATATAAATCTACTTGTACATTCCCACTCTTTCTTCAAGGACATTATATAACATCTACTTGTACATTCCCACTCTTTCTTCATGGACATTATATAACATCTACTTGTACATGCCCACTCTTTCTTCAAGGACATTATATAACATCTACTTGTACATGCCCACTCTTTCTTCATGGACATTATATAACATCTACTTGTACATGCCCACTCTTTCTTCATGGACATTATATAATATCTACTTGTACATGCCCACGCTTTCTTCAAGGACATTATATAACATCTACTTGTACATGCCCACTCTTTCTTCAAGGACATTATATAACATTTCTATTCACTGAACCTCATGTCCCAGTTGTCAGTTCATTTTTCTAAGTTTGCTAGATCTTTCCACAATTTGTTGATATTCTCTTGCTTTAACAACATAGATCTGGTAGGTCATTTATGTGACAATGAAATAGTAAAGAACTCAAAACTATACCTGAAGGTACTCTTGAGTTGACTGTGACCTGTGTTAAAAGTTCTCCCTCTCCTACAATTCTCATTTTTATAAAGCTACAAAAATGTTGCAGTCGTATTATGGTTTGGCACTATCATCATTGTCGACAAAATGGTTTTCGTGCGATAACTTTAGTTTAAATTGACCTGTCATTTGGAATGTTTAAAACAAAGATCCTTGTCACACAGAATTAGGGACCGACCATTTAACTTGCAGGGGGGGATTATGGTTTTTTTTTTCGTTCAGATTTTTTTTTTCCGACAACACAAGAGTTCGAATTTTTTTTTTTGTCGCACAAAGCGCAAATTTTTTTTCCAGAATTTAACATTAGCTTATATGACAAAAACTCTGAATCAAATTATTTTTTTTTCCTCCACCAAAAATCAGAATATTTTTTTCAGCAACATTGGGAATCAGAATATTTTTTAAAGAAAAAACCATAACCCCCCCTTCAAATTAAATGGTCATTCCCTTAATGGTGTTCTTTATTTTGGGTGTTGTAGCCCCACCGTTTCCAAACAAGAGGTCCCCAGGTGCAAATATAGGTGTTTCTTCTTTTTTTTTATATACTAGGAGAGTTTATTGTACATCTGATTGTGATGACGTTTTTTTTTTATTATGAATTCCTTAGTAAAACCTCTTTCAGAAAAATGTATAGTTTTATTATGTAACTAATACAGTTTTGACATAATGTGGTAAAAAGGATGAATTTAAAATTTTGCATATTTTTATACCCCCCGCAAACAAAGTTTGGGGGGTATATAGGAATCACCCTGTCCGTCCGTCCGTCCATGTACCTTGTAAGTGCAACTCCTCCTAAACGACTTATTGGATTTTTATGAAACTTTACACACTTGTAGTACACTACCTGCAGATGTGCATGAAGGAATATGGTTGCTGTCCAAAATTTAAAAGGGGAGATAATTCAACTTAAACTTTCACGAAAGGGGGGGGTGGCATGTACCTTGTAAGCGCAACTCCTCCTAAACGGCTTATTGGATTTTTATGAAACTTTACACACTTGTAGTACACTACCTGCAGATGTGCATGAAGGAATATAGTTGCTGTCCAAAATTTAAAAGGGGAGATAATTCAACTTAAACTTTCATGAAAAAGGGGGGAGCATGTACCTTGTAAGTGCAACTCTTCCTAAACGGCTTATTGGATTTTTATGAAACTTTACACACTTTTAGTACACTACCTGCAGATGTGCATGAAGGAATATGGTTGCTGTCCAAAATTTATAAGGGGAGATAATTCAGCTTATACTTTCACGAAAAGGGAGAGGGGGCATGTACCTTGTAAGCGCAACTCCTCCTAAACGGCTTATTGGTTTTTTATGAAACTTTACACACTTGTAGTACACTACCTGCAGATGTGCATGAAGGAATATGGTTGCTGTCCAAAATTTAAAAGGGGAGATAATTCAACTTATACTTTCACGAAAAGAGGAGGGGGATGCATGTACCTTGTAAGTGCAACTCCTACTAAACTGCAAGCGGGGGTATCACTCAGTGAGGTCACTCACAGTTCAAGTTATTTTTCATCTAATTTTAAAGCATTTTTTCCCCAAATTATCATCTTTAGTTTATGCCATCAAATAATTCTTCAATTTAAGTAAAAAAGGGGTCATAAAGGGCCAAAATTTCACATATTTACTCTAGTATATAGAATGCAAAAAATAGTAACAAGAAATTTGTTCAGCAATTTACTGTGTTCATATGACTTGCTTTTTATATACACATGTTTGATTTTTCCTTGTTGACATGCTACAGTCTTATCATGCTTCACACCAAGTAACCATGACATGCTACAGTCTTATCATGCTTCACACCAAGTAACCATGACATGCTACAGTCTTATCATGCTTCACACCAAGTAACCATGACATGCTACAGTCTTATCATGCTTCACACCAAGTAACCATGACATGCTACAGTCTTATCATGCTTCACACCAAGTAACCATGACATGCTAGTCTTATCATGCTTCACACCAAGTAACCGTTTATTATTTATATATTGTTGAACTAGTTCTCATCCTGAAATACTACTCACTAGTTCTCATCCTGAAATACTACTCACTAGTTCTCATCCTGAAA
>MJUT01052010.1:279520-289958 GCA_002080005.1 Gigantidas platifrons
TATCATCCACCCAGTAGTCACCTCTGCTGCTGGACTATTAGTCTCTTATGATATCATCCACCCAGTAGTCACCTCTGCTGCTGGACTATTAGTCTCTTAGGATATCATCCACCCAGTAGTCACCTCTGCTGCTGGACTATTAGTTTCTTATGGTATCATCCACCCAGTAGTAACCTTTGCTGCTGGACTATTAGTCTCTTATGGTATCATCCACCCAGTAATCACCTCTGCTGCTGGACTATTAGTTTCTTATGGTATCACCCACCCAGTAGTCACCTCTGCTGCTGGACTATTAGTCTCTTATGGTATCATCCACCCAGTAGTCACCTCTGCTGCTGGACTATTAGTCTCTTAGGGTATCATCCACCCAGTAGTCACCTCTGCTGCTGGACTATTAGTCTATTATGGTATCACCCACCCAGTAGTCACCTCTGGTGCTGGACTATTAGTCTCTTATTGTATCATCCACCCAGTAGTCACCTCTGCTGCTGGACTATTAGTCTCTTAGGGTATCATCCACCCAGTAGTCACCTCTGCTGCTGGACTATTAGTCTCTTAGGGTATCATTCACCCAATAGTCAGTGTTTCTATCATTGTTTATTAGATATACCGGTATTATTATCGAAATTTACATGTCCTTAAAAAATGTGATTATTCAAAAGAAATAAGGTTCTCCTCCCTCTGCCATAGGTAACCGTAGCTGATTTTTGGTATCCTGTTTAGGCCCTTGGTCTACTAGCTCCCAAATAACAAATAAAATTGATTTGTAAGTCATTTAGCGTTACAGTCTCTTTGATTTGAAGGTATCCGACGAAGGTTATTCCATGCTGAAACGCTTTGTGTGCACACAATTTGATATCTACTTTTTTATTTCACGGAAATGGTACTGGACGTCATAAAGCCTAACATAGCATGTACCACACTTCAAGATATATGAGGACAATAAGAGACACACATGCTTCCTTGAAAAGACAAGATTAATTATAATAGGATAATTATTATCCTGCTCCGTGTATGTTATCCGTCGTGAAATTATTTAGCATGTACATATAGTTGGGATCGAATAGAATTATAAAATGCATTTGTTCATTGACCAATCAAAGACACACAATGGGCATTTAACAGAATTGAATTATGACATTGAAGATGAAAACAATCAAATAAATCAAATATACAATGTATAATTATAAGGGCACACAGGGGTCAAATGAGCATAGCAACACTCTGAGAAAGAGTACCGCAAAAAGGTACACGAAAACACATATTTTGTAATATAGAAAAAATATAAACAAAGAATAAACATGCACTGTACTGTACATTTAGGAGATAACTGTATTGATATGAAAATTACACGGCATCAATTGGAGATTTGATGGCGGCAAATTGAGCTTACTGGCGACGCGTCAGTGGAGCCAGTAAACGGATATTTGCGACCATTACATCGATGTGTATTGTCACATTATTGACAAGATTATGATGCCTCTTATCAGACGTAACTGACATGACAACACGGCACTCTGTATGTAAAGCATGAATGTAGCCAGGACAGAAAGTCGCAGGACAAAAAGTCACAACTGACATTTTTCGACAAATAGGACAAAAAGTCACAGGACAAAAAAGGTCACAGTTTGTAATTTGGAAAAAACTGTTTTAGAGTAAACCTGCAACTTTATTGGACAGAAAGTCACATTTTAATATTTTCCCCTTTTAATTGGTTTACAAATTAGATCATAATAAATTTAAATTTATAGAAATTTATAGAAATCAGAGCCTATCACAACTAACATTGTGAGTTCGAGTCCCACTCATGGCTAGCTGTACTCGATACAACAGTATGTGATAAAGATTGTCAGTGACTTGCGACAGGTCGGTTTATTTCTCCAGAGACTCCGGTTTCCCCCACCAATAAAAACTGGCCGCTACGATATAACTGAAATGTTGTTGAAAGTGGCGTTAACATAACATATCATGCACTAATCCGTACCGAGAGCACTTAGTATTAAAGACCACTTGTTCAAGAAATTTTAGAACAGGACCAATTGTGTACATGTAAGCAGATGAAAACCTCTGAGGATTTCCTTAAAGTTTCCCACCTCAAGTACACATGACCAAACTGACAAATAGGAATGGGGAGAATTCAATTAACATGATAACTCATGTACATTTATATATAAAATATTTAAACTCTAAACACTGAGGAAACTGAGTATATATTACTGAAGCAATTAAAATAAATCTACATTTTTTGTATTTATAGATTTAAATTATTCATCAGCTAGGGAAAATGATCCTCTAATTAGCAAATTTACATAGTAATTATTCAAATGTCCATATCCAAATAAATGTATACTGTAAAAAAAATCATGTGTAAATCTGTATCTGTATCTGTATGGTTTCTGAAGATTAACTCAATTCTGAGTAAAAGTCCTTCAGGGGTGTGTGCGCATGTAAGTTCTTAGTCGCGCTTCGGGAGAGCTGCTTTAAATCTGTCCACTGTTTTGCTGGTAACTGTAGCTTCAGGTAAGGAATTCCAATCAATAGTAGAACGCGGTATAAATGAGTGTTTGTAAATGTCAGTGTTACAGGTGTGAATTAATAATGTCTTTGTGTGTCTATTTCTCGAGGGTCTCGGGTTTGGCTGAATGTGTTGATCGGCGGGGATTGCTACCAGGTCATTGATGATCTTGTAGAGCAGGATCAATCGTTGGTCCCTACGTCTGTCTGCTAGAGACTGCCACTTAAGGTCCTGAAGCATGGCTGTTACGCTGCTATCCCTGCGGTAATCATTTTTTACGAAACGGGCCGCTCGTCGTTGGATATTTTCTAGTTTGTCAATGTCTTTCCTGAGGTAAGGGTCCCATACAACACAAGAGTAGTCCATTACTGACCGGACAAGTGATATGTAAGCTGTTTGTTTAAGGTTGCTGGTGCAGTGTCGCAGATTTCGTCGAATGAAGCCTAAAATTTGTGATGCTTTGTTGGATATTTTGTTGATATGAGTATTCCATTTCAAGTTATCGCTGATAGTGATGCCCAAATACGGATTTTCAGTTACTTTTTCTAAGTTGTGGTTATCAAGTGTGTAGTCAAAAGTCAAAGGGTTCTTAAATCTGTTGATTGTCATAAGGTAGCACTTGGTTGCATTAAACCTCATACCCCATGTAGTTGTCCACTTTTCGAGTGACTGTAGATCTTGTTGTAGCTGTATTTGATCATTGATGGATTTGATCGAACGATACAGTAAGCAGTCATCTGCGAATAATCTCACTTGGGATGTCACACAAGATGGCAAGTCATTTATATGGCAGAGAAAGAGGAGCGGTCCGAGGACCGTTCCTTGTGGGACTCCGGAATCTACAGAGCATGGTCTTGATCTTTCTCCATCAATAACGACTTGTTGTTTCCTAGCTGTCAAAAATTGTCCTATCCATTTGTGAGTGTTTCCATTTATGCCATAGCTGTTTAGTTTGTGCAGTAACTTTTTATGAGGCACAGTATCAAAGGCTTTACTAAAGTCCAGTATCACAAGATCAGTTTCTGATTTAAGGTCAAATGTCTTCATTATGTCATGCATGGTGATTACAAGCTGGCTTTCGCATGAGTGTCCTGATCTGAAGCCATGTTGCAGAGAAGTTAATATGTTATATCGTTCCAGATGTTGTAGGATGTGACGGCAGATAATATGTTCAAGAGTTTTACACAAGACACTTGTCAATGAGATCGGTCTGTAGTTGCTAGCTGTGTGCCTGTCTCCTTTTTTGAATACAGGGGATATATTTGCATCCCTCCAGTCATATGGTAAAGTACCTGTATCTAAACTAAGTTGGAATATGTTTGCGATGCATGGAGCTATTTCATATGCACAGTTTTTTAATATCCAATTTGGGATGTTATCCGGGCCACTGGCTTTGCTGATGTTAATATTTTTCAATAGTTTTTCTATCCCTTCAATGTTGATGATTATATCTGAGATGGACGGATAATTTGATTGTGGTAATGTTGGTAGTTTTTCTTTCGGGTCTTCCTTCGTGAACACGGACTGAAATTGTTTATTTAGTAGGTTTGCTTTTGTTTCACTGTTCTGATGTAAGACTCCGTTTTCTTTTATTCCGGCCACTCCGATGTTATCTTTCCTGCGGCTTTTAATGTATTTCCAGAAGCTCTTATTGTTCCCTTCTTCCATTGATTTTTCCATTATATTATTTACATAATTCCAATGTGATTGTCTAGTTTCCTTCTGTGTTATACGTTTTACTTTCCGAAATTTTCCCCAGTCTTCTTCTTTATTTGTTTTCTTAGCACGTTGGAAAAGTTTGTGTTTTCGATTAATCAGCTTACGTGTCTTGTGTGTTATCCATGGTAGATTGTGTCGTTTTGATGTCATTTTTGAGGGAATATCCTTTTTCATGATGTCTTCTATACCTTGTTTTAATTCTGACCATTTTTCCTCAACTGTGCTGTTCATTTCTATTATTTTGTTGCTCAATGTTCATATTTTCTGTTTCACCTTTTCGACATTTGCTTTTTTAAATAAATGTATCGTCCTTCTCTTTGGTTTGTTATAGGAAGGTTTTATGTCGGAATCAATGATTATCATATTGTGGTCTGAGATGCCAGGAACCGTGTCACACTCTTTTACTAGGCTTGAGTTATTAGTAATGTACAAATCCAATATGTTGTCTTTCCTACTTGGTTTACGTTGTAATTGTTCCAATCCATGTTCATCTAGGATATCCAAAAGTTCACTATGTTGTGCAGCCTGAGTAGCACAAGATTTAACTATGTTTTGTTCCCAGTTTATGTGGGGTAGATTAAAATCACCGTCAATAATAATGTGTTTGTCCTTTTTTTCTAGAATTTGGCTGGTTGACAGTGACAGGTGTTGTAAACTGTCAATAGTGGCACTGGGTGGTCTATAGTAGGAACCTATGACAATAGATTTACCTTAAATCAACTGAACTACAAAGGTTTAGTCTTGTTCAGAAAGGCATTTCTTTCAGATTGTGTGAATACACACCAATTTTTTGTCAGCAAAGTTAGAATTAGTTAATACGAACATCGACTATTGATTTAAAAAGTTAATTTCTAACCCTTCATCATTTTGTTAATTGGATTGACTGTTTTACACCAGCTATACCAAAAATTTCTGTAGGTCGGGACCGAGATTAGGTTTTATCAATTCCCAATTAAAATTACCTCCCTTACTTTGTTTTGAACGGTATGGCGGACTGTGAAGAAATGGAAACCGAACGTAACAGTGAAACAATTGAGGATGAAGATTCCGATTCAGAGAAAAGTCAAGACAGTGACAACGAAGAAGAAGAAAGAAGAATTGCAGAGCTTAAAAAAGAGGTCACTTTAGTGTTAACCTAGAGTAGTCTACTCTAGATATATCTGATATTCATAAAATGAGAAATACCCATTCGACTGTAGCATAATAATTACTAGTTTATCCACATATGTATAAGGATTTGATTTTATTGTGTTTAACGCCTCTTTCAGCAATATTTCAGCTATATCATGGCGACCAGTTTTAGTGGTGGAAGAAGCTGCCCGGGTCTGGAGTAGAGAACCACCGACCATGGGCAAGCAACTATTAGTGTTAAACTTTATCACTTGCGACTGCAAGTCAAGTGCACCCTTTTTTGTAATTTACAAAGCCGGGCGTGAACCCACGCCATATTGGTGATGGGCTTGTATTAGTTGTTAGGTATTACAACTACCTAATTATAACTCATTGAGCCACCTGGGCCCTTTTAAATTTTGAAGAAGAAAAAAAGACTGAACAGCGTAATACAGACCTCAAAATTTGAGAGTCCTGATATTATTGGACATACAATATTGTTCTTCAATTTTATAATAACCGCATCGGTGGTGTAATGGTTAGCGTGCTCACCTTGAGTGTAGTAGATCGTGGGTTTGAGTCCCGACGGGTAAATTCAAAGTCTATGAAATTTGTATTTGTTGCTTCTCTGCTAAGCACACAACATTAAGGAGTAAGAGCAAAGACTGGTTGGCTCGGAATCAGGATCATGTGTCGGAGTGGGGCAACATGTCTATCCACGGCCTGTTGTTTCAGTGAGCTAGCACTATCTAAAAATCCAGCAAAGAGTATTGATCTAGTACAAAGCGGACCTCATCTTCAAGTCTTTGAAAATGGTCTTTTACTCGTCATGATATAGCTGAAAAATTGCTGAGTTGGCGTTAAACAACAATCTGACACTCACTCACTCAATTTAATAAATTTTGAAATATGAGAACAACTGATTAACAGATTTTATAGCTATTAACAAGTGGTGATTCTTATAAAAAAAAATTAACTCACTTTGGTAATTTATTTGTCAATGGCAAATATTTACCTCAAACACAGAAGTTTAAATCTGACTCCTGTAAGTTTTTTACATTCTCAAAGACTGATCTGATAACATGTATTAATATATCTACAGTATTAATATGAAACAGGCGCGGCCATAAATGCTCAAGAATTTGAAAATTATCTACAGATTTCACGCTCATCCAGTGCATAAAAATACTAGTCAAGTGTTGATATTTTTGCGCCGAGATATGTCGAGGATGACTTTTTTAGGGTAGAAACTAATCTCGTTCAATCAAACTCTCTTTCCTTACGAGATCTCAAAATTAACTTTCGGTGTGCAGAAAAAAAAAAATTCTTATCAGTATGTCAGAGAGATTTAATAAAATTTGAAAATAGCAAAATTACCTAGGTACATATTTATTACCATAAAGAGCTCACTTCGCTCGCATATTCAAGTTGTATTAAAGTCATTAAGACATATTTTCTACAAAGCATAAAATGTTGGGTTTTTTTTCACAGCTATCAAAGAATCCTTACCTTTATGATACTCATATTGAGTTGATTAAATTACTAAAACAGCTGGGAGAGTTAGAACAGCTGAGAGATGCTAGACAAAGGATGAGTGACTTATTTCCTTTGACTGAGGGTAAGTGTTAATAAGATAATGATTATGATTAAATTACTAAAACAGCTGGGAGAATTAGAACAGTTGAGGGACGCTAGACAAAGGATGAGTGACTTATTTCCTTTGACTGAGGGTGAGTGTTAATAAGATTATGATTATGGATATTTAGTGCCACTTTCAACAATATGTTTTTAAAGGTGGAGTGAACCAGAATACCTGGAGAAAACCATCAGCCTGACACAAGTTGTGAGTGTTGATCAATGTCAATTGTTGACTATTACTGTTTAAACATTCATTTCATATAAATCTTATTTATGAAGTTACATTCAACTTTGACTTACTGTAATTAAATTATATTGTATTTAGTTATTTTAATTTACAGATCTATGGCTTGACTGGTTACGAGATGAAATCCCATTAGCCTCAGATGAAAAAGAAAGACAGAAAGTAGAAGATCTGTTCGAAAAAGCTGTAAAAGATTACCTTTGTAAGATATTAGGAGAATTATTAGCAGTCATTTTTTTCACTTGATCAAATTTCATTTCTGTCATTTTTCTTTTATTTTCATTGATTTACATTATATATCTCATCTTTAGATGTAGAAATGGTTTGTGTGCTTGCTTCAGTTGCCGTAGATTGTGGGTTTGATACCGGGTCTGATCAATCCAAAAACTATTAAAGTCATATTTGTTGCATCTCTGCTAAACACGCATAATTAAGGAGTAAGACCAAAGACTACAATAGTGTGTTTGAGTGGAGCAACATGTCTGGTCCGTTGTTCCAGCTGTGAGTCAGCACTACAAAAAAACAACTCAGTGTGATATTCTAGTACAAAACAGCATTCATCCTTGTTTAATCACAAGTAACTTCATTTCTCCATGATACATATATCTAAAAAAAATGCTGACATGACGTGTTACATAACAATCAAGCTCGCTCGCTTTTCATACAGATATCAAGGTAATAAACTGTATTATAACAGAAACATTTTGTCTGTGTGTATCATATATTGCATTTTAGGTTAGCTCTTCAAGCCAAAGTTGGGGCCAGAGTGGCTCATTGAGTTAGGTCGTCGGATCTAACAGCTCATACAAGCCTATCACCAATACGGCGTGGGTTCGCGCCCGGCTTTGTAAATTACAAAAAAGGGTGCACTTGACTCGCAGCCGCAAGTGATAAAGTTTACCAGTTGCTTGCCCAGGGTCGGTGGTTCTCTCCGGGTACTCCGGCTTCTTCCACCACTAAAACTGGTCGCCATGATATAGTTAAAATACTGCTGAAAGTGGTGTTAAACACCAAAATTCAAATTCAAATTCAAGCCAAAGTTCTATTACATCATATCACTTCTAGGATTAAATGATATAGTGTTTATGCATATAACAAATCATGAAATCAATGTCTTTGCATATTTTGAGGAAGACAGAAGTGGTTTGTCACATCATGCAAATTAATATGTGGCCTAGATTCTGTTAACCAACTTGAATAAAGTCAAAAATTTAATTTAATTCTTTATTTATTTCATGAATAAAGTCTTGTAATGATACACATACTTACATGATCTTCTGTATAAATATTGAAGATAATATATATTTAGCTGTGAGTGTTTGCCTTAAGTATGTCCAGTTTTCATTGAATATTGTATATGTGTATGATTTATATTTAGCTGTGAGTATTTGGCTTGAGTATGTCCAGTTTTCTATTGGTGGAATGGCAGCCCAGGATGGCATAATCAAGATCAGGGAAGTGTTTGAAAAGGCCTTGTCTTCTGCTGGTTTGCATGTTACTCAAGGAGCCAGTCTTTGGGAAGCTTATAGAGAATTTGAAAATGCCATCTTATTAGGGATTATGGTAAATATATTTTATTAAGTTTCTAAACAAAAACTTTATCTTTATCTCCTTTAATGATATAAAATTTGTGTACATCATCAAGATAACAGTCCTCAAAATTTGAATATACTGGTCCGAATCAAATTATTGAATTTATTTTTATATAGGTCTAAATTCAATCTGAAAAATGTACTGGTCAGAACAAAGTTTTACTGGTCATGGGCGGAGGACCAGTGCTCATCATGGGTCTGAGATAAAGAACATCCCATTATATCCAAAACATCTAACTAATAATTCAACTTATGAGTTATGCCCGTTGAAAATGATAAAAATAGACTGTCATAAACCATTTTTTCTGTAGAAGGTAAACGGTTACGACTTGACCATAACATATAATAGATCTAAAAAATGTGAGTCACAATTTTGTGATCTTTACTTAAGCTGCGTAATTACAACAGTGAAACCTGTAAGCATTTTATATAAACAAAGATCTCCTACATTAGCACTTTATCTATAGTACAGTTTATACAGGATTACAAACATATGTTGTTTCTAGATGTTATCTTGAGTTTATTTTTACCTACATCATTCTTGTATGGTATGGGGTTACTCATTAAGACAAAATGTGGGTCAAGATTGATTTTGACCATGATGTCTTTTACGATTTTAGAGTTATGCCCCTTGAAAATGTTTAAAATGCCAAAATATTTTGTTTCTGGGCGATATCTTTCGATGGATTTGACATACATCCTTCTTATATCTTTCAGCCTGCTCCAGGACAAGTAGCTACCAAACAACAAGAATCAGACTTTGAAGTACAACATAAAAGAATTCTTACACTTTTCAGACGGCAGTTATCTGTACCATTGAATGGTGTGTAAAGTTTATAGAAGTATTGTATTATCATTACATGTCGTCTTACTTTAAGATATTATTATACTGTAGCCCTCTCTTATAAGGCCACTCTCACCAAAGACCACCCCTCTTGTCAGACCATATTTCAAGTACACTGACATAATAAAATACTATTAAATTGTCCCCCTAAAGAGAGACCACCCCTCTGATAAAACCATTTTTAATTGCAGAAGGGGTGGCCTTGTAAGAGGTGGACTATTATTGTATGTATTATTTAAGGATTGATCTCAAAATTGTGATCAATCCTTATAAATTAATTCCTAATTAATTTTTTTTCTTGTCCTAGAAATATTTTGATGGATAATAATTGCTTAAAAAGAATTAAAATTAAAAAATTTCCCAATTGAGACCCCAACATGTGACTTCTGGTTAAAAATTTTGTTTATGAAAAATAACATTAATTTATTTTAAAATATCAGTGAAATATTGTAAAAATTTACAAAATAGATGCTTTTTTGTGCCCAGCGAGGACATGAATTTTCATTATACCCCCCGCAAACAAAGTTTGGGGGGGTATATAGATTTCACCCTGTCTGTCCGTCTGTTCGTCCGCATAGAGGGTACATGGTTTGTCCGTGCAACTCCTCCTACATTTTTTCTGCTAGGAAGTTTTTATTTTGCAGATCATTTGTACATATATCAAAGATGTGCATGTGGTAAGGATTTTGATTTTTGTGCATTTTTACCAAAAATATAGATTGTTGAACTTAGTCATTTTTTGGTGAATTTGGCAAAAAGGGTACATGGTTTGTCCG
>MJUT01052010.1:290063-300305 GCA_002080005.1 Gigantidas platifrons
TTGTTGAACTTAGTTATTTTTTTTTATTTGTGAATTTGGCTGAAAGGGTACATGGTTTGTCCGTGCAACTCCTCTTACAGTTTTTATGCTACGACGTATTTATTTTTGTTGAATGTGTTAAACATTATAATTTGACAAATAATATATTTTCCGTGTAAACTTAGTTTTCAATAATCTTGGACACAGTCAGAGTGAAGCGGGGGGTATTAGTCCCGCTATGCAGACAGTTCTAGTTTTCTTCTGTTGTTATTTCTGTGTTTTTATTAAACATTATGAATGGTTTTAATTTTTTTAATTTTCAGTTATAATAACAAAAATTACAAATACCTGTATCCTCAAAATGTTCTATTATTGTAAGAGCTTAACAATCAAAATTAACTAAAACTATAGCAAATTCACAACTGATATAAGATCTTACTTCAAGTCTTCCGTTCATGGCAAAGTGTACTTGATACAACCTTATATGATAAAGTTTGTCAATGACTTACAGAGGGTTAATATTTTTCTTTGGTTTCGTCCTCCAGTAAAACTGACAACTACTATATATTTGGCATAACAGCAGTTATGAACGTAAAGACATACCTGTACTTTATCACTAGTATAACAGAGAGTGTGATGTCACTTGGAAACATTATCTTCATTCTGAGCCAACTAGTCTTTGTTCATACTCCTTAATGCTGCATTCTTGGTAGAGGGACAGGAAATACCAACTAGTCTTTGTTCATACTCCTTAATGCTGCATTCTTGGTAGAGGGACGGGAAATACCAATTTTATAGTATTTGGTTTGACCCGACAAGGCTTGAACCCACGATCTACTGCATTCTAGGCAAGAATGCTAACCTAATGCTGTTTCAATTGATATACGTTTCATCCTCAGTAAAGGAAACAGATCTGATGAGTATTGTGTCTACACTTGTTATATGTTTCATCCTCAGTAAAGGAAACAGATCTGATGAGTATTGTGTCTACACTTGTTATATGTTTCTCCTTTTGTTTTATACAGATATGGAAGAAAGTTTTACAGAGTTTAAAGAATGGTTACAAGAAGAAGTAGACAGCCAAATAAAACAACTTTATCAGAAAGCTCTGGAGAAATACAACAAAATAAAACCTTTTGAAAATGATTTGGTAGGTTTATTGTTTTAATACTACAGTGAAAGCTGTCTTAGCCAAACTGAAACTGGAATCGTGTATAAATATATCTTTAAATAAAGTTGCAGTGTGGCAAATCTTTGTTAATTTAATCTGTATAAAACGAAAACCTGTATATTCCTATTACAAAAGTTTGTCCTAAGGAGGAACAGATTGTTGATTAAATAAAAAGTGTCCCTTTTTTCAGCGAATAACTTGATTTTTGATGAGATGATGGTGATGATGCATGATTTGTAATCCATTGTTTAGATGATTAAAACTTGATTTCTTGATCAGAAATTAAGAAGTCGAAACATGAGTTGTGTATTGTACATAAATATATATTGTACTGTACACACCGTTTTATCATGTTCACTTTCTACACATCACCTTGTTGCAGAAATTATCTAACTTATTTATCAAAATTGTTTATTTTCTTATGACAAAGCTACAATTGGTGATTCTAAATTGTCAATAGGTTGCTTTGTCTGTAATCAACATTTTTAAACCATCTAGCAAACTTGACCGTTAGTCGGTCTCCACACACTTGGCTACTTGAAGTCTGACTGCCAAATTCTTCTTTTGTCTGCTAAAAATATATGTAAATTAGCCATTGTCTCGTATGGACAAAAATGTTCTTAAAGCCATGATATTTCTTTATTATTGTGTAGTTAACAAAAGAAAATAAGCAAGAAGTTTACACAGAATATATAGACTACGAGATATCCCACGGAAACGCAGCACGAGTTATCTGTCTGTTTGAAAGATCAATAAAGGACAATTGTCTAGAACCAGAGATGTGGCTGAAATATACTAAATATTTAGTAAGTAGTGCATGAAACCTTATCACACGTACGAACATAAACCATTTTAAATATTAATACATGTTACGAATTGATCTAAATATGTGATAATATTTATTTTTCAGCAATAAGAGTGATATCAACATATTATCTTCGATTTCTAATAACATGACGTTTCATTGATGTCACATTTTCACTATGATAAATCCTCAATAAATATACTTTGCTTGAAATAGACCTCAATACATCTTACATCTCGGGCTTCGCTTTTGATGTGATATTACTATGAGAAATCCATTCTCACAAAACAAATCATCGACAGTATATAATTATTTCTAATCTCTGTTGGCAACTGTAAATATTAAGCTGAGTTGCGACGAAGTCGAACTCGGCTTATAATATGATGAACGGCATCTGGGCGGCGCAATCGTTTCCGCACAATATCTTAGAATGAAATGTCTGATCTAAATGAAACTTAGTACACACATGCCAGGTGGTGAGAGGAGGAAGCCTATTGATATTGAGGATCATAGGACAAAGGTCAAGGTCACAACTTCTAAAAATAGAACAAAAGTTTGATACATTTTTCGTTTCCGCACGATATCTTAAGAACAAAATGTAGGATCTAAATGAATCTTGGTACACACATGCCTGATGATGAGAGGAGGAAGCCTATTGATATTGAGGTTTGTAGGTCAAAGGTCAACGTCACATTGTCCATCCACATGTTCGCAACTCGGCTTTCACACCCTAGGTGCATTACTGATTTTAAACAATTTGCAATGAAAATATTTCTTATGAGTCTGTTACATATCCTCTTGAATTGAAAAAAAAAAAACGTTATAAGAGAAACCATTATTTCTGACGTTGACCTAGTTTTGTACTAAATTATTAAATTGTTCTCTCCTTAGGGTCAATATATGCTGCTAACAAAATTGTAAGGAAATCCTTGTCTTAATTCAAACTTAATTCAAGGCCTTCATGAGTATTTTATTTTTGTGAGGTCATATCATCATGATGTTACTTTTCTATCTACAGTTTACATTATATTACATCATGTATCAGATTTAAACAAAACACTGAAGAAGGCCTTATGGCCTAATTTTGTACATTACAAAACCAATACATGTACAATATTGACATGTTTAAAAAAGTATAAACAATAATCAGGGATTAGGGTTATGGTATTAAACGCCACTTTCAACAATATTTCAGTCATATTGTTGTGGTCAGTTTTATTTGTAGAGGAACCCTGAGAAAACTACTGACCTGTTGCAAGTCACTGACAAACTTTATCACATAAAGTTGTATCAAATACACCTCACCATGAGCAGGATTCGAACTTTCAAACAATAACAATTATAATTGTACTTGTATTTTTTTAGGATTCTACTTTAAAAGATGATACATTATCTATTCCTGTATATGAGCGATCTGTCAGAAATTGTCCCTGGTGTTCACAGTTATGGAGCGATTATTTGTTGACTCTTGAGAGGTCTAGAAAGTCTCACAGCACAATAAAGGGTAAGTTTAATGGTAACACAAGAGAGGTCTAGAAAATCTTACAACACAGAAAAGGCTAAGTTAAATGGTAGCACTAGAGAAGTCTAGAAAATCTCACAACACAAAAATGGATAAGTAAAAAAGTAAATGATAAAAAGAAAGTTGAATCATGTTTAGAAAAGTTTAGGAATGAGAAAAAATTCTTGTCTAATAGAGAATTTGCTAAAGCTTGAGACCTTCCATAGGTTTTCTCCAAGTATTCCTGGTATCCTCAACCAATAGAACTGGTTACCAGTATTTCTCCCATTATGACGTCATTTTAACCCTGCTGAACCAGTGGTGGAAAAATCTGTAATCCTCTAGAGGATTAAAATGTCTTGTGCCTTTCCCCGCATTTGACTCGTTTGACGGCTTTTGAAATAAAGTTCGTGTTAAATAATGGGAGAAACAAATTCTCCTTCAGTTGCCCATGAGGGTTACGATATTTCTCCACTCTCAAGAGTTAAATTAAAAATTTTAACCACTCGCCTTACGGCTCGTGGTTAAAATTTTTAATTTAACTCTCTCGCATGAAGAAATATCGTAACCCACAGGCAACTGAAGGAGAATCTATATATATATATATCTGAAATATTGTTGAAAGTAACGTGTATGAGCACAATCACAATTCTATATTTAGAAACCTAACAGAACACCATTTAAATGTACCTTTTAACTATATTCCTGATGTTAACTATTTTCAGCCAATTCCTTCAACACCATGTCAAAAATATTCTCTAGATAGTAGTCTTTTTATAGTAATCCAAAATCAAAGAAGCTACCAGAACCAAAACAAAATATATAATTGACTGTAATTAAGATAAATAAAAATGTTCATTTCAGACACGGTAGATAGAGCTTTGTCTTCTGGGTTTGCTCAAGGAACAGAATATTTACAAGTGTGGACGACATATTGTGATTATCTCCGGAGAAAGATAGCATGGGATGCTGGTAAATGTCTGTTATACTGTTTGACTTGTAATAAAAGAATGATTATTAAGAGTTCAAAAGTGTCTAGTAAAGATACATTTTATAAATTCAATACAAAGCATCTATTTTAGTATTTTATTCATTACAACAATGTGATGACAATCAGCTGTTATGATATACTATTAACCCTAAGCATCTGACAGAACCTGATAAGAGATCATGTCCAGATGAACTCCTGATCAGCCAATGAAAAAAACTGCTGGAAGAATCTTAACAGCACCTTTCATCCTTTTTAATTATCATATATCAAACATAAAACTCTCTGATTTGTTGATATTAAAAAAAGTATTCCGATGCGAAAGTTCGTCTGGATATGACATCTAATCGTGTTCTGTCAGATGTTAGGAGGAGCTTATCCTACTATAACAGCTTATTTTAATCAGATTGTTGCAACAATACATAGAGACAGTATGCTTAAAAAGTAAAAATCTACAAAGAAGCAGATAATAGTTTCAAGATGACAAATATGTGTTTCAAAACTTTTCTGATGAAATACACATCGCATACAAGAATCATACTCAGGGTACAAGATTATTATAATTGTTATTTATGGTGGGAATTGTCTTTGCTCATTTTTATATTTGTTTGTAGATCACACAGAAGCATTAACATTGTTTAGAGCCAACATAGAAAAGGCTGTTGAACATTTATGTAAGTATATACACATGCAGTCTTGATAAACCTGTAATTAATATATAATTTATGTACATTTAGAACATAATTTTGCTGTAGTAAATACTTTGTCAGATAAGGGAGTGAGTGAGAAAGTGTTGTTTAACACCAAATAATTAATTTTTGAGCATTTGATGAGATGATGGTAATGTCGATTGTCAGCTTTTTCTTAGACTAACACGGTTAGTTGGATTTTTATTGTGCTAGTGTAAGCCATAATATTGTCCTGTGAAAATGTGTCCAATTGTATCTTTTTCAAATGAAAAATCCCCAACAGACCAAAAGAAGTCACCTCTGCGCTTTATTCCGTCCTCGGACTTTATCATAGAAAACAATTGTAACAGAGGACAATGTTTCACGGCGGACACTATTTAATCCTACACTAGCTCACTGAAATTGTCTACAAGTAGACATGTCACTCTACTCCAACACATTATTTTGATTTCAAGCCAGCCAGTCTTTGTTCTTACTCCTTAATGCTGCTGCTTCAAGTAGAAGCATCAAATACCAATTTGATATTCTTTAGATTGACCTGAGTGATATACCACAGGTGAGCATGCTAATCATTACATCACTGATGCGGTGTTTATTTCATTCACTGTCTGTGAAGCTATTTACCGTTTTATATCAAATTATTGTAAGAAGAGTGTAATATGAGTTACAACAAACAATTTTTTTCTGTATAATTTATACCAGTGCACTAGAATAAGTGATATTTCTACAGATTACAGGTTACTGCTAAGGTTTTATGTTATAACACTTGTTGTAAATTTACAGAGCATTATGTACAATAAAACCTGTCATGTGACCTTCCAAGGGAACATTGAAATATGGTCACATAAGACAGGTGGTCACTTAATACAGGTTTAAATAATATAAAATGCACTGGAAAGGAAATTAAAATTATGGTCACATAATACAAGTTCTTGCTTAATAGAGGTGGTCTCTAAAGCAGGTTTGACTATATGTATATTTACAATGGATGCAGTACAGCCAATTAACTAGTGATTATATAAATCTGGACAAGACGTTACAAAGTTTTATTGACAAATTTATATTTTTTTGTTTCAACATCTAGACGGTATCCCAGACAGTGATCCTACGGGAAGTCTTCGACAGTTTTGGGCAAACATTGAAGTAAGTATATTTAATCTTTTAAGAATATTCAGTATAAATGACCGTTACATAGGCATTGTGTTAACTTCTTATATTTTTCTTCAGTTTTTATATTCTGAGTCCTCCCCCCCCCCCAATATTGATGATTGGTACAGGTCTACTGAGAAGCCCACAGAATAAAAAAAAATTGGGCAGAATCTAGGTGTCTGGTGTATCTAAGTTTTACCCATACGTCCAGTTTGCATTTGGTTTCCGCTCAATAATTTAAGTTGCCATTAAGCAAATCATTTGAAATTGATACACAAGGCCAGGTACCATAAAAGGACAGCCAAGTTTGATTTTTGATTTTTACCACTTTTTCTGTTCTGAAGTTATACCCCTGTTTACTTTAGTTAGAAGTGGGGGGGGGTTCCATGTCCTATGGTCACATTCTTCTTCCATTTTTGCTTTTGAGTTTTTGTCTTCTTTGATTACATTTTCATTGCATGTATATAGTTATTTCCCTTGTTCCAAGATGGCTGCTACAAGTTCAGTTTTAATTTTTCTCTTAATTTGATGTAAATGTTTCATGCGATTCTCAATGGAAACCTCTATATTATTATTTTTTTCATTTTTAGGCAAGATTCTGCAAGAATGTGACTAAAGGTCGTGAGTTATGGAATGATATTATGACAGAAGGACATGGCAATGAAGCTTCTATGTGGTTAAATTTTTACCAGTTTGAGAGGTTTGTCTTGTCACTTATTTTTATTGAAATTTAAAAAAGAGTTTTTTTTATATTTTATAAGCAGTGATATTCCTCTTTAGCCAATCATCAGGGACGATATTCAATACATCAAAAATCAAATTTAATATCTTTCACAGAAATTTATTTTATACATTGTATGACATGCAGACATGTGGGGATAGCTTAGATTGTATGATAGTTGGATTTACTACTACCAATACAATCAGTGTCTCTCACCACTAACATGAGTTTGAATCCTGGTCAGGCGAGGTGTACTCGACACAATATTTTGTAATGAAGTTTGTCGGTGACTTGCCGCAGGTCAGTGGTTTTCACCGGGTACTCCGGTTTCCTCCACCAATAAAACAGACCACCATGATATAACTGAAATATTTGCTGAAATCGGCATTAAACACCATTACACTAATCCCCCCTGCAGACATTGTGTAAATAAGTATTTACCCATGTTGTTATTAATATACAGTCAAACCTGCTTTAGTGACCACCTCTATTAAGCAATAACTTGTATTATGTCACCTTAATTAAGATTTCCCTTCACAGTGCATTGCATATCAATTAAACCTGTATTATGCAACCACCTGTCTTATGTGACCATATTTCACTGTTCCCTTGGATGGTCACATAAGACAGGTTTGAAAAGTGGTTATGTCTTAACAAACTCTCACACATAATGTATGTATATTGTAGGTGTTATGGTGATAATAAACATTGCAGAAAAGTTTTACAAAGGGCACTTAACTCTGTATCTGACTGGCCAGAGAGTATCGTTGAAGCATTCATTAATTTTGAACGTGAGGAGGGTATGTACTCAACGATTTGACTTAACAATTTTTTTTATTTCTCTTACTATCATATAAAAATATTTTAAAAAGATTTTTGTTATATTATTCAATCATTTTAATTTGGTTGATGATTTTTGTAACTTTACAAATCAATTGCGTTGTTGGTGTATTTCATCATTTTTAGGAATTTTTCAGTTAAATCGTGAGTACTAGACTTATTGAGGGGAGGGAAGTCGGGACAGTTTTAAGGAACTGACCTGTGAAAGGCCTGTCTAGAGAAGTTACTTTTCCTGCTCTCACGGTTTACAATAGGGCCAACAGCACAGGCCTGTAAAAATAACACAGGGCTTGTAAGAATCTTGCATACATGCAGTATAATCTATTAAAAAAAACTATCAAAAATATAGTTAAGGCATGTAGGTAAAACGTTTGTTGTGTAGACTGCTGTAAACTTGTGTCTTTCATGTTTCTGTTTTAAGGTAATCTGGAACAGTATGAACAGACACTTGGTAAATGTAATGCACAGATGGAAAGAATAAAAGAAAGAAGAAAAATTGTAAGTAAATGTAATGTACAGATAGAAAGAAGAAAAATGGTAAGTAAATGTAATGCAGAGATGGAAAGAATAAAAAAAAAGAAGAAAAATGATAGGTAAATGTAATGTTAGGATTATGGTGTTTAATGCCACTTTCAACAATATTTCAGTTATATCGTGGCGGTCAGTTTTACTGTTGGAGGAAACCGGAGTACCTGTAGAAAACTACCGACCTGACGCAAGTCACTGACAAACTTTATATATTAGTAAATTAACTTCTTTAACAAAGTATAAAATATGAGATAATAAAAGTGGTGTTAAACACCATAGCCATTAATTTACTAATAAATATGTATATTGTTACGGGATATGTATGAGATATTTGATGCTGGATGTTAATAGTCAGAAACGTCAATCAACTAATTAATATAAGTGCAAAGATCTGCAATTATTTTATCTTCATTGCTTAGCTTTGTTAAGGGACTTGATTTATTAATATTTCTTTGATTAATTCAACCATTAAAGATAACTGTTTGTTGTTTTTTCTCAGGCTGCAGAGAAAGAAGAAGAACAGAAATCTAAGCATACCAAATCTGGTAAAAAACTACACAAAACTTTTGAAAAAGGTGCAAATCTAGGAAGAGAAAAAACACAATTTAAAAACAATGTACAAAAGGAAAGTCAAACGGAAAAACAGCAGAAAAAAACAAATAATAGTGGTGACAATTTTCCTGTAAAGCCGTACAAAAAAACAGAGAGAAAGAATGAAGAAGAAAAAGAAACAGACAATAATAGTACAAGTCAAGATTTAAAAAGAAAGGTAAGTATTTAAAATGTATTAATCAAGATTTAAAAAGAAAGGTAAGTATTTAAAATGTATTAAGTATTTAACTTAGATGAACTTTGTTTGAAAAATTGCATACACCAAACATCATTAGAATAAGATATGTGTATTTTGTCCTTATAAGACTGTTACGGTCCTGGCTTGGGATAGACTAAAAAATGTGGGAGAGTAAAATCTGTGAATTTGATCCCAACCCTCTCTGTCTGATGAATTTTCTGATTAAACCTGTGAATTGAGTTTTAAATAATTTTTAATACCACAAACTATTTAAATTTAAAAAGTATTATTAACCATTTTCAGTGCAGTCAAGTTCCTTAATAATGATTTTATGCCAAGCTGATTCATGACTTATCACTGAGTTTGTAACTAGAGTAACATGATGGGTGCCACTAGTGGAGCAGAAACTACTTACCCTTTCAGAGCACCTGAGTTCAACCCAGTTTTAATTGGGGTTTCGTGTTACTCTAACTTTAGTTTTCTGTGCAGTGTTTTGTGGACCGTTCTTTGTCCCTTTTCTAATGGCTATTGTGTTGTCTGTCCTTTGATTTACAGATTCTGATTACCCCTTTGGTATTTTGTTGTCTGTCCTTTGATTTATGGATTCTGATTACCCCTTTGGTATTTTGTTGTCTGTCCTTTGATTTATGGATTCTGATTACCCCTTTAGTATTTTCAAACTCTTCTTATAACGATATCCTGAATTTGAGAAAGTTAACCAGTACTCATGAATCGTCATGGTACCAGTATCATTGCTTCCCTTATCACTTAATATTATATTCAAAGTGATATGGTAATTAATACTTTATTTAATTCATATATGTCTGTCTGTATATTGATTTTGAAACAGCGAGAAGATGACCAGTCCCCAGCAAAGCCATTTAAAGTACCACCACCTCCTGGGTTTAAAGGTAAAAGGGCAGAAGTCAGAGAACCACCTCCAGGGTACAAAGGCAAAAAACAAGATAGTGAAGAAACACCTGCTAAAATACAAAAAACAGGTAAAGAAACATATTTTTTCAGTGTGTAGGGAAAGTTTTTGATGGTCCTCATCAATATACCCCCCCCCCCCCCCCCCCCC
>MJUT01052010.1:304672-325123 GCA_002080005.1 Gigantidas platifrons
CATTTTTCTCAGCAACTATTGATGGCAGAAATCTGATATTTCGTCACAAGCCTCATATAGGTACCCCATATCGTGAGAAGCGTTTTTGAACCCGTCAGATTCCTACTTCCTGTTTACCGACTTAGTTGGCTTTTATACACATTTAACATATATATGCTCATTTTTCGTCACATTTCTCTCAGCAACTATTGATGACAAGAATATGATATTTGGTCACAAACTTCATATAGGTACCCCATATCGTGGGAAGCGTTTTTGGACCCGTCAGATTCCTACTTCCTGTTTGCCGACTTTGTTGATTTTTATACACATTGAGCATAATTATATGCTCATTTTTCGTCGCATTTTTCTCAGCAACTATTAATGGCAGAAATCTGATATTTCGTCACAAGCTTCATATAGGTACCCCATATCGTGGGAAGCGTTTTTTGACTCGACAGATTCCTACTTCCTGTTTGCCGAGCAGCGGGGGTATCATAAGTGAGCATTAGCTCACAGTTCATCTTGTTTGACCTGTCAGATTCCTACTTTCTGTTTGCAGAAGAGCGGGGGTATCATAAGTGAGCATTAGCTCACAGTTCATCTTGTTCATAATCAAAATGAGTTGACATCCAAAATGTAGAATAATGATGCCTTGATGAATTCATGATTCAGTTCGGATATTCTGGTACTATATATGCATCTAATCATTTTCATATATATTTTTTTAACTGCATCAATGGTGTAATGGTTAACGTACTTGCCTCGAGTGCGGAAGATCATGAGTTTGAGGCACGATCTGGTGAAATCAAAGAATATAAAATTTGTATACATTGCTTCTCCACTAAGCTTGCAGCATTAAGGAGAAAGAGCATTCGCTGGTTGGCTCGGAATCAGGATAATGTGTCAGAGTGGAGCGACATGTCTACCCGCAGACTGTTATTTCAGTGAGCTAACACTATAATGATCCAGCTAAGCATGTTGGTCTTGTACAAAGTGGACATCATCATCATCTCACTGAAAATTAACTTGTTCTCGCCATGATATAGCGGAAAATTATTGAGTCGGCATTAAACAACAATCTCTCACTCATATATTTTATTGTAGCTTTGTGTAATGGATGCATTAAAGCTTGATCGTACACCTGTAGAAGGCAGACCAATATATATATCTAAATGTGAAGAAAAATCGTCACGGAAACCACAGTTCAAAGTAAGTTTGTCACATTTTTCACAAATTTGTAATAATTATCCTGGTAGTATAGTGCAGATCTTATGTCTCATTTTGAGTGTAAGTATATAGAATCTATTCTTGGGCCATAATTTTTTTTTTTTATCCTTTTTAGTTTAAATTGGAAAATTCCAGTTGAAAACTGTTTGAAATTAAAACTGTAAGTTTGATTCCAGTAGGCAGCTATTGTTTAGCTAACCTTACTCAAATGACTACATGAATTGTTGTTATCATTTTATGTCAATCTTTATTTGAACTTAAGGTCAACCTGAATATTCATTTAATAGTCTACTGAAAAAGATGTTTGTTTGTTTGGTTGATGGTGTTTAACGCCTCTTTCAACAATATTTCAGTTATATCGTGGCGTTCAGTTTTATTGGTGGAGAAAATTGAAGGACCCAGAGAAAACCACCGACCTGTCGCAAGTCATTGACAAACTTTATCACATAATGTTGTACACCTCGCCCTGATCGAGATTCGAACTCACAACATCAGTGGTGATTGGCACTGATTGGCAACGAAGTTGCGATGGGATATAGTAATGCTACCGTCCGTCCGTCCTTCCGTAACATCCTTGTGAACACTCTAGAATCAACATCCTTCAATGGATTTTGACCAAACTTGGTATATACTTAGTCCTTAAGAACATCTGGAACCCTATTGATTTTCAAGGTCATAGGTGAAAGGTCAAGGTCACCGGGTCAAATTTTTACCGCGTAACATCCTTGTGAACACTCTAGAATCAACATCCTTCAATGGAGTGTAACCAAACTTGGCACATATTTAGTCCTTAAGAGAATCTGCAACCCTATTGATTTTCAAGGTCATAGGTCAAAGGTCAAGGTCACCGGGTCAAATTTTTACCACGTAACATCTTTGTGAACACTCTAGAATCAACATCCTTCAATGGATTTTGACCACACTTGGTACATACTTAGTCCTTAAGAGAATCTGGAACCCTATTGATTTTCAAGGTCAAAGGTCAAGGTCACCGGGTCCAAATTTTTACTGTGTAACATCCTTGTGAACACTCTAGAATCAACATCCTTCAATGGATTTTGACCAAACTTGGTACATACTTAGTCCTTAAGAGATTCTGGAACCCTTTTGATTTTCAAGGACATAGGTCAAAGTCACAGGGTCAAATCTTTAGGCGAGGGGATACGCCACGCTTTGCGTCACCCTTGTTACATAGGTAGTAGTAAATCCAACTGCCATACGCTTCTGGAAAATAAGTCTCTTCTGAAACTACTGGATGATGTGAAACAATGTGAAAGGACTTTTGCTTGTACAATGTATATTCCTCCTCTGAATTAAAACTATAGTATATAATTTTTTATTAAATTGTATGTCTGTATTTTATTACAGTTTGCCACAGATATGGAGAAGAATAAACTGTTTGTTAAAGGTTTACCATTTACCTGTACTAAAGAAGCTTTAGCTAATATATTTTCTCAGGTAAGAAAATTTAAGCAAGTTGTTATTATTTATTTATGTTGATTATGAAAAGAATACTTAAACAGTGATGGTAAACAATTCCACTAATATCAGCAAGACGAATCACCAGCTCTCACCTCAACTCAAATAAGAAAAAAGACCTTGACCTATAATGTTTGAAATCCAGGTTCTGGCTTGGGACAGGCACAAAACTCTCCATTTCAACAATTAAAGTATACAAAACCAAATGTTTTAAATAATAACCTTCTCTATATATACTGTTAACCAAAAATTGAAAGAACAATGTTTATATTTATATTTCAGCATGGAAAATTGAAAGATGTAAGATTAGTTACTTACAGAAGTGGGGCTCCTAAAGGGTTAGCTTATGTAGAGTATGAAGATGAGGTTAGTGAAAGCAGAGATGTTTCTAAAATATATACACACAATGCAAATAAATCAATAAATCAGTGATTGACTGCTTTTATTAAATTTTTCATCTCTATCGTAGCAAAAAAGAAATAACTTTTTAATGAGAAGATGATGATGACATCTGCTTTGCATAAGATCAACAATCATATTATTCATACTCGGAGCCAGGGAAAAGCAGTTGAGGGACTGTCATGATCGTATGGTAGTTGGATTGATAACTACCTATACAATCAGTGCCTATCACAACTTAAGTTGTGAGTTCGAATCCTGCTGTACTCAATACAACGTTATGTGATAAAGTATGTCAGTGATTTACGACAGGTCGGTGGTTTTGTCCAGATACTCTGGTTTCCTCCACCAATAAAACTGAAATATTGTTAAAAGTGGCATTAAACACAATAACCCTAACTCTAACCCAAAAGCAGTTTCAGAAGAATAAATTTCATGTTAATCTGTAAATACATAAAAGTACACAACAAAAATCTATGTGCATGTGAATCTGTTTTCTATTATTTTTTTCTGAAATGAAAAAAACTAGAACAATCTAGGACCATGAATAGCACCTGAAAACTGATTATTATAAAAAAATAAAAAAAACTAGAACAATATAGGACCATGAATAGCACCTGAAAACTGATTATTATAAAAAATTAAAAAAAATAGAACAATCTAGGACCATGAATAGCACCTGAAAACTGATTATTATAAAAAATAAAAAAAACTAGAACAATCTAGGACCATGAATAGCACCTGAAAACTGATTATTATAAAAAAGTTAAAAAAAAACAATTACAGAGAATTAAACAAATAAATTGTTTTATCTGAAAAGGCATGGTATGTGCAAATTTTTGTTGAAAATAACTGCAAGTTGGGCATGAAATATTTAAGCCAGGGTTTTAAAGGTTTTGACTTATCTTTTACAGCAAACAGCATCACAGGCTGTTATGAAGGTAGATGGATTGATGATAGGAGATCATACAATATCTGTAGCTATCAGTAATCCACCAGAGAGAAAGATGTCAATGAAAGATGATGAATTTGTACCTAGCTTAGGTGGTGGAAAGAAGGAAACAGAAACGTAATATAACTTATACTTGTTAGACTGGTAGCACTGGATTCATGATTAGTTTTGAAGGGCATGGAGGATGGGGGGGGGGGTTGTACCTAGCTTATGTGGTAGAAAGAAAGAAACAGAAATGTAATAACTTATACTTGTTAGGCTGGTAGTACTGGATTCATGATTAGTTTTGTAGGGCATGGAGGAAAATGGTGGGGATATATTTAGGGAGTTATGTTGAGCAAAACATTTTCGTACCAATTAAACAAACGAAAAATTCCCTTACAATCATATCCATTTATCCAGAATTAAACTTAGGAAAAAGGGGGGGGGTAGGTGGGAAGGGGGTTGTTATGGAGGGTAGTATTGGGTACATCTTGTACTCAATACAACTTAATGTGATAAAGTATGTTAGTAACTTGAAGCAGGTCAGTGAGATTTTCTCCAGGTTTTTACAATACTAACATATGTAGAGAAAGTTTTTTAGTACTACAGATATTCTTTAGAAATACGAATGTACTGTAACAATGTCATTTAATTTTTCAGAAGAGGTAAAGCAAGAACACAGGTTTCACTGGTACCGAGGTCATTAAAGAACCCCCCTGGTCCTGCTAAACCAACATCAGCAGCTGCTAAATCTAACAGTGATTTCAGAAAAATGTTGCTTGGCATAAAATAGTAGTAAACATTCATAGAAAAAAAAATAAAATAAAAAAAAAATATTCATAATTTGTATGTTTGTATATTATTCTCCAACTTGAAAAAAAATTTGTGTGATATAGAAGTCATCAAATATGTATCCATCCAACTATTCATAGTGATTTGGATAAATTACTCTGAGTCTGTTGATTTATGTATGTATGTATCTATTGGCATATTTTCTAACAGGATTTTTTGGGACCGTTGTGATCGTATGTTAGTTGGATTTATAACTACCTATGTAATCAGTGCCATCAGTCACCACTAATGTTGTGAGTTTGAACCCCTCTGAGGCGAGGTGAACTCGATACAACATCATGTGATCAAGTTTGCCAGTGACTTGCGGCAGGTCTGTGGTTTTCTCTGGGTACTCTGGTTTCCTCCAACAATAAAACTGACCGCCTCGATATAACTGAAATATAGTTGAAAGTGGCATTAAACACCAAAATGCAAATGCTAATCAAACAAGTCTTTTACTGTAAATTCACGTGATGTGATATTTTTATAAAGATTGTATTATGTTAAAATTGTAATTCAGATATATTTCACTTCCAACTTTTTTTTAGCTCACCTGAGCTTTTCTGATCAAAAGCTGTCCTTCAATATGTTGTAAAATTTTCACATGTTCAACTTCTTCTTCAAAACTACAGCAGCCACCAAATTTACTCTGACTACTTTTTACAATAGTCTGATAAATAATAAACTTCACAAAAATGGCAATAATTATGTGAAGATTAAATGATCCTGAAAATAAATGATAAAACACAATAATACAAAGAAACACAGAAACTGGATAAACAAAGAAATACAAAGTTAAACAAAACAATATTAAGCCATGGAGGAAAGTGTTCAGTATTTTGACTGATTTCAGTTTGTTTTTTTGGCAAAGGTCCAGACAGTTCTTGAGATTAAAAAAAAAATACACATTTTTGAGAAGATCCTGATCTGTGTTAAAAGTAGAACATTTTCAGTATTTGTCCAAAAAACACTTTCACCCATATTAAGCTAAAAAAAGTTACTTCAAGATAAAAAAAAAAACAAAAAAACCCTGAATTAATTACTTCGAATTCAAGTGAGCAATTTAGCAGCTGTACATAACATTGGAGAACAGAATACCATGTTACAGAACACAATACTTTTTGATGAGATGATGATATCTACATTAAACCAATATGCTGAGATAGATTTTTATAGTGCAGTCTCACTGAAACAATAGTCTTTAACATCCTGATCCACTCTGACACTTTATCATGGCTAAACCAAGTTACTTTCTGATGATGATACATGATTTGTACATGTACTCTGACACTTTATCATGGCTAAACCAAGTTACTTTCTGATGATGATACATGATTTGTACATGTACTCTGACACTTTATTCTGAATCAAAGCCGACCACTCTTTGTTCTTGCTACTTAAGTTTACATGTTTATAGTGGAGAGCAGCAAATATCATATTTATCTTCTTTGGATTGGCCTGAATGTATAAGACTATTGTGTTTGAATAATTTAATAAGTACAACATTTAATAATTCCAGTAACTTTACAACTTCAGTACAACTTATAATTCGGTGATCGTATAGTGTCTAAAAAGTTTATGCCAAAACACTTCCAGTCCGAAAGGTTCCCCCAAAAGGGGTCCCCAAAGTAAACTGTCTAAGCCAAAGTTCAGTTACAAGATGGTCCTCCTGATCTGCTCGCCATCTCTCTATTTATTCCCCCTGTTACTCAATAGTTCTTGTATATAAATCTCCTAAACTACTTCCTTTTGACAGTTCTGGTATATTAAAATCTATTAAACCCAATTTCGTTTTATTTATGTTCTGTTTCATCCATACATGTATTGCCTACAATTACACTTGTACTGCCTCAGGTCCTACACATGTTCCCTGCATATAACTTAATCTCTTAACATGTGTGACCTGTCACCAATACATGTATGTCTATAATTACATGTGTACTGCCTCAGGTCCTAAACTTGTATTAACAGTCACTATATTACATTTTCCTCCCTTCCTTTTAAGAACGAATGTTCAGTAAATTACTATTCTATAATCCACCAATTTTACTGCAACAACATTTATTATCATGGTTCACCATTTCTCCGACTCCTACTGCAATCCACCATTTCTCCGACTGACCAACACCTGCGTGACTTCATTCTTGAAAAAAATCAAAAATACTTATCAGTTATATTTAATATACATGTCCACCACCACTAATCCAATAACAAGTTAATGTTCAATATAATATAATACATTTTTATCTAAGTCTCCGTAGACGGAAATTAGATTATTCGCAAGCCTTATTCCTCTCCATTTATATCCACATTTTGTGTTACTGTTCATTACATGAACATTGTTTCCTTTGTATTACCATTTCCTGTTCCCTTTTTCCAAGAAAATTGCATATCCGTATTATTAAGTGGCCATTTAAATTCATCTTGATACATTGGTGCAGAGGCAATAGCCCCTTTAAAGTCATCAATTTCGCTCTCAGCCACTGGAGCTGACACCAATGGAAAACCCTTAGTAACGGCGTAGTAATCCCGCCCTGTACGTTTCTTTCTGGCTAACCAAGAACCTCTTTTATATTTACAATATACAAATACTATTACTCCTAATAGTAATCCTCCCAATCCTGCAGACACCGAAATTCCCCAAATTGGAAAGACAAAATCTGCATCAGGTATATTTAATAATTGGGTTTTCTCAATCAAATTATCCATAGAGATTTATTGTCCTTTTTCTTGACAATTATAATTGGCGCCGCCCAACCAAAGCGCGATTTTCTAATGATGTTGGCCGCCAATAAATCTTCAATGGTTTTATCAATGATTTTTGTTTTAATTAAGAGGAGCCCTATACGGTTTAAGCTTAATCGGTTCATGACTACCCGTATCAATGTTTTGACATTTGTATAAATGTAATATAATGTGCTGCACTGTCGTTAACATTTTTGGAATGTTTTTCATTCTTTATTTTCTAAGAATTGTGTCCTCTCGTCTCTGTATGGGATGCAAAGCGTTTTCAGATTGTTTTAATTTGACATATATGAATATACCAGGTGTGTCAAAACACCGACTACTGTGCAGATGATACCTTCGTGGACTAATAGTTCAGCAGCAGAGGCATCGACGTAGTGACAGGTGTAATACCACTAAATCCAGGATAAAGTAGTTGGTTAAATACAAAATGAATCTATACATTTTTAGATTAAAAAAAATTAATCCTAGTAAATACTGAATATCAACAGAAACCTACAGATTTAAGGATCATTGTAATGACCTTGTGGTCTTAACTAAAAATTTGCTTGCATTGGAAGGTAACCACCTGAATTTGTGTTAAATCAAAAGTGAAAGTAGGATTTTGAGGGCTGACAACTTCAAGCAGACGAATTTTCTTCTATGCCATTAAACGTATGTTGATTTTCGGAGGTGAGCTTCCATGAGATATGAGTGTCACTTACCGTATATTAAACTTCAGATGAAAGATCAAAAATATTTTATTTAACATAGAATGACATGGGAGATTATTTAGTGGTATTTACCCCAACATTACTTACAGATTTGTGATTTAATTCACAAGTCTGTTAATTGGCACCATCCCTTGGTGCTCCCTGCTTGATGACCACCCACTTAGCACTATATGAATATTTTATTTTATTATTGAAATAGAGTTAGGCATTCCACGTGCTTGCCATCCTGCGGAGAGCACAAGACTTTCAGACTTGTGATTATATTGGGTCACAGGTCTGTTAACAGGCACCGTCCCTTGGTGCTTCCTGCTTGATGGCCACCCCACGATGTGAATACTTTACCTTATTTTTGTTTTTGTTTTTTTTAAATTCTTTCGATAAATTGAATTATAGAATAATGAATCCACGGGCTGGCCATCTTGCGGAGAGCACAACATTTTCAGATTTGTGATTATATTGGGTCACAGGTCTGTTAACTGGCACCGTCCCTTGGTTCTCCCTGCTTGATGGCCACCCTACGAAATGAATGACTCATTAATATATTTTTAATCAATATTTTTTGTTGTTAGCTTTCTGATACTGTTACTATAGTCACAAAACTGGCCTGGCCCATAAGTTCATCCTAATGGCATGGACCCTTGGTGCTTCAAGTAGTCAAGATACATTTTATTTCCTCCTCAATTGTTAGAGGGATCAATACACACCTAAGACTATGGCTCTACTAAACTAGTGGTGAAAACTTTAGTGCTCTTTTTTTTCCATCTTTTTTGTTATGTTATAAAACAATTGTAATAAATGCTCATATTTTATATGCCCCCTGTGGGCCCTTGATTGGTGAATCAATAAACTTATGACTTACAAGTGTGATAAAACCAGAGAATATAAAGAATAAAATGTTTCTGAGAAATTCACGTGTCTTTCCCCTATACCATTAAGACCCATTTTGGCATACATAGTACTATGGACTTTGAACGTGTCAAATAATACCTATCAGGATACGACCTCATACATTTTAATTTTTACTGTCAAAAATGAATAGAAAACCTGTTCACTTGAAGCAGAATCCTACCTCAACCCAGCTTGATCCTTCAGTCGTCGTACCAGACACAGATTCTAGTGCAATGGAGAAAGATTTGTATGATTTAGAAATACTCCGACAACCAAAACAAGGTCCATTAGATATTTACAGAAAGAAGGCATCATTTGACTGGAGAAAGATGAGAATTTTTATGGATGGGGAAGAAATTTTGAGATTCAAGGTGAATTTATTTACAGATCACGTTGCTTAATCTCGTTGAGATTAGGATTCCGAAGAAATGTTTGTCTATCTTGATGCAGATACAGACAAAATCGTTGCTGTAACAGTAAAAAAAGGTTACCGTCCAGCTGGTTGAAGACCCAATCTTACCATTTTCATTTTGTATTGAATATTTTTTCTCAGAAAAATACAATTTCATCAGTGGGATTTTATTCTGAGAGTGAGAGACCTATCAAATTAAAAGGAGCCTCTGGGTTATGAATGCATATAGGAATAGCCAAAGACATGCATGTACAATGTAGTTGTAGAATTAAAGGAACAAGTACATGTACGTATGTAATTGTACAAGAACAAGTGTGATGTTCTTGGAATTAATTGAATTTGAATTTTGGTGTTTAACGCCACTTTCAGCAATATTTGAGCTATATCATGGCGACCCGTTTTAGTGGTGGAGGAAGCCGGAGTACCCAGAGAGAACCACCGACCCTGGGCAAGCAACTGGTAAGCTTTATCACTTGCGGCTGCGAGTCAAGTGCACCCTTTTTGTCCCCCGACGCTTCGTCGAAGGGGACTATAANTGTATCTCATGAATATCTAGGTCAAGTTCGATAATGATGATTTTTCGACAAATCTAACCAGAGTTACTCCCCTTTTTTTACTTCAAAATGGTCCTTGGATGGTCCCCTTTCAGAATTATGAGTGATACAGGCTCACCTGACCCTCTAGTTTACAGTAGTTTCAAAATTTAATCTTACGATATAACCTTGGCGTCGGGGGACCAGTGGCCAACGGCCTTTTATTTGTAGTTTACAAAGCTGGGTGCGAACTCACACCGTATTGGTGATAGGTTATGTTGTTAGATCCAACGACCTTACTCATTGAGCCACCCGGACCCCTTGAACCATCTTGGCATCAACACGACAACTGAAATATCATTTAGCGTCAACTTTGCTTTTTGAACTACTTGGACAGATTTTATACAAATTTTTTTCAAATTTATACTCTAGAATCCCCTAGATACAAAAAAATGTACATGCATGTACAAAAATGTATTACAATGTACTAGATTTTGTTCCAAAAGTAACTAATTTCCGTATAATACATAATTTACAGTAGCAAACAGTACTCATGTAAGTGATACATGTTATGTAGATACATTGTAGATGAACTGACCCCCATATACAATGTATTATTGGTTGTATTATAATCTTATCAAATAAATTACTAGTTCAGAAAGTAGATTTGTGTACATGTACTTTGTCAATAATTTGTTTGATAAGAGATATCTAAGTTCATCTGAACTTGACAGTGGTTATTTTAACTATGAAAATGTACAGACAAACAAGCTTTAGTGACCACCTCTATTAAGCAATAACTTGTATTATTTACATGATCTTAATTTTAATTCCTCTTCATTCTTCACAGTACATTTCATATTAATTACACCTGTATTTAGTCACCACCTGTTTTTTGTTTAAATATTACACAATCCAACAACCAATTTGGTACAGGAAGCATCTGTTTGTATATTTTTAGATTTGGGGTTTGATTTTCACCTGGAATTTCGTCAATACAAATTTAGAAGTTTGCTATGAATCTATTTTTCTATTGTTCCTTTTTGCTTGAAAAAAACTGTTCTGTCTCATTTTTATGTATTTTTACATTGATTACAATTGCTGTCAGTTAGTTTGACCATAAAATGAAAATTATTGCAAGAAAAGTGTGATTTGCAAAAAGGAACAAGGCAAATTTAATTTCGCTTTGGAGTCAAGTGAGGGCGACTTCAGCCGATATAGGGTGAGAATTTCACCTTGTCTGGTTAGCCCTGGACTCGAGTGATTTCAACATTTCATTGGAAGGTCACATAAGACAGCTGTGACTGTACTTTACATTTTTAGAGTGATAGCCATGAATTATTGTATTCTAATTCAAAATTTTATATATTTTAGAACAAGGTCTGGACAACTTTAGAAAACGATCCTATATTTTCTCAGTCCGTGGTGACGGAATCATTGGAAGAGCAAAGAAGGAAGACATTTTTAAGAGTTAAAAGATTATTTGAATATGACATTATAAATGATAATGAAGTATTTGGTAACCCGTTAAAACATAAGATTTTTACTGATTCTCTTGGAATGTATGATTGGTCATTAATGGCCAAGTTTCAGTTGAATGTAGAGTTTACTGGTGGCAACATTGGAGCATCTGGAACAACGAGACATGCTGAAATACCTCAGAAATTTAAATCATTTGAGGTAAGTTTACTTATTTTAATTGATCTTAATTATTAATGTAAATAGAGAAGTGTGTATGTGGTTAATTTATATACTCTTAATTATTTAAAATATTAGTATTTTTTATGTTTATTATGAAAATGATAGAATTCATGGTGGTTACATTGCATGGAAGTTGAATGGACAAATTACTTAATTCAAAATAATCCGGATAAATTTTGTTGATAATTACTGTAAGGCCACCGAAAATATAGCTGTGTTTCTGCTAACATTCTAAAATATACTCGTCTAGGAGAGTTGAAGGGATTTCTGATTAGGATTATGATGTTTAACACAGTCAGTTTTATTGGTAGAGAAAACCACTGATCTGTCGCAGCTCATTGATGAACTTTATCACTGATTACATAGATAGTTGTAAATCTAACTACATATGATCATGACCACGACAGTGCCCAATAGAGTATAGATATTGAGTTAGATACTATATAGATATGTTAATAGAATTATTATAATAAATCTTTTTCTGGTTTTGAAACAGTTACATATAAAAGAGGAATCTCATCTGAGTGAAACTGGTTAAAATTTGAGATAGTTAATTCAAATAGATTATTACTTCTAGTGTCCTTTATCATTTATTTTGTTTTATTTCAGTATTTTGGTTGTTTTTCACTGACAGAGCTGAGTCATGGTAGTAACACAAAAGCTATGAGAACAACAGCTACATTTGACCCTAAAACACAGGTAAAAATACAACAATTCTAATGCAGCATATTAAAACTATAGTTCGTCTCCCTCGGGCATAGGTGACCTTAAGCGATTTACTTTTTTTTCTTTGGTTTTCTTGCGCCCAAATGTTTTTATATGCCCGTCTCGAGACGGGCCGTATTATGTGATTAGGTATGACGGGCAGGCGTCCACACAGGTTTCTGCACAATAACTTTAGTTGTGTATATCGGATCTTTACCAAACTTGGCCATATGATTCCCCAGTGGAAGGGGAAGAACCCTATTTATTTTGGGGTCATTAGGTGAAAGGTCAAGGTCACTGTTGGCATTACTATAAATATAATTTTTGACAACAGGATCGTTTCCACACAATAACTTTAGTTCTGTATATTGGATCTTTACCAAACTTGGCCACATGATTCCCGTGTGGAAGGGGAACAACCCCATTTATTTCGGGGTCATTACCATTATACCGTTTGATAATTTATATAGACGGGCGTATTTTGTGATGCACACATTTTTGTTCAATTATTTTGCTTTCTAATCTTTTGACTTTGAGCTTTTCTGATGTAGGTTATTCCAGAAATGCGATATACACACTAAATTAGAAATCTACAATTTTATATGTCCAGACTTCACTAAATCATGTACATGTACATTGTACATAGGTGAAAATTATAAAATATTAGAAAAAAAAAAATGAAATTTGGCTTAAGATTGTTTTTAATGACAAACATCAATTAAATTTAAGTCTCAATTAAATCTTAAGTGTAAATTAATTTCATGACCATTTCAAGTAATTTTAGGTGTCAATTAAGTTTTAATTTACACTTAAATTTAATTAAGGTTTGTGCAACTCAGTCCTGGTAATTTATTCAAAGTGACAAACATCGGCTCAACAACTCGGAAAAAAATACTTCATTTTTTTGTACATTTATTTTTCTCGCAACCATAATATATCTTTGAAAGGTTTCAACACAAACAAGATTTCTCTGTTTTATATAATTTGATGTTTGGAGACATTGCATTAAATATGAAATTATTTAATTCTTTTATTTATTTGCAAAATAATTAGTTTTGTTAATTTCAGGAATTTGTCTTCAATACGCCAGACTTTGAAGCAACAAAGATTTGGTCAGGAAACTTGGGTAAAAGTGCCACCCATGCCATGACATATGCCCAGTTATATACACCAGATGGAAAATGTCATGGTCTACATTCCTTTGTTGTACCAATTAGGGACCCTGGCACACTCAGAAGTTACCCAGGTGTCATCATCGGAGATCAGGGTGAAAAACTGGGACAAAATGGACTTGATAATGGGTAAATTGTAATACATATATTAATCTAATGTAAAAAGTATTTAAATTTTGTTGGTACAATTTTCGTACATTTAAAGAAGTGCTTCTTTAACTAAAACATTGAAGTTTTCTGTTTCCTTCAAGTTTTAGGTCACACTGCATGAAGTGCATGGGGAGCTGTTATAATGTCACACAGTTGTTTGTATCCACGCTGCTATACTTTATTGGTGTTTAATGCCACTTTTAACAATATTTCAGTTTTATTGGTGGATGAAACTAGAGTATCTGGATAAAACTACCAAACTGCCACAAGTCAATGACAAACATGATCACTTTATGTTGTATGGATTATTTCTCACCATGTTTTGGAATAACATACACAATTCATGATCACTTTATGTTGTATGGATTATTTCTCACCATGTTTTGGAATAAAACACACAATAGGTTCTGATAGCCTAGGTAGATGTAAATTCAACTCTCCTATAATGAAGACCAGGACGGCCCACGTTTACATCCATGTCTCGCATGGGCATATATCACAAAGTTGACGTGCCCATGTTTACATCCATGTCTCACATGGGCATATATCACAAAGTTGACGTGCCCATGTTTACATCCATGTCTCACATGGGCAACTGCATATATCACAAAGTTGACGTGCCCATGTTTACATCCATGTCTCACATGGGCATATATCACAAAGTTGACAGGCCCATGTTTACATCCATGTCCCACATGGGTAAATATCACAAAGTTGACAGGCCCATGTTTACATCCATGTCCCATATGGGTAAATATCACAAAGTTGACAGGCCCATGTTTACATCCATTGTCCCACATGGGTAAATATCACAAAGTTGACAGGCCCATGTTTACATCCATGTTCCACATGGGTAAATATCACAAAGTTGACAGGCCCATGTTTACATCCATGTCCCACATGGGTAAATATCACAAAGTTGACAGGACCATGTTTACATCCATGTCCCACATGAGTAAATATCACTAAGTTGGCAGGCCCATGTTTACATCCATGTCCCACATAGACATATATCACAAAGTTGACAGGCCCATGTTTACATCTGTGTCCCACATGGGCATATATCACAAAGTTGACAGGCCCATGTTTACATCCATGTCCCACATGGGCATACATGTATATCACAAAGTTGACAGGCCCATGTTTACATCCATGTCCCACATGGGCATATATCACAAAGTTATCTAATCTCAAAACAGTAATTAAATCTTTTCTACACAATTTTAAAGGGATATTGTCTACCAGCTGCTTAATTTTTTCATACCCAAAATTATTGTCGATTTCCGTACTAACCTTCATAAAATGAAGATTAACACCGAGTTATGCTGCAAAAGATACGATTTTTTGACAAAAAAGACCCAAAACTATCGTTATCGGAATTATTGTTCAGATGACAAGAATGTAATTTTATTCATATTACCTTCTTATGTTACTCGTCTTGAGCATGCGCACTGTTTAGAAACAATAAACAACATGTGGTTCTTGGGCAAAATGTAGTTTTGATTACATAAGTCATAAGTCATAAGTTTATTGGTTCACCAATCAAGGGCCCACAGGGGGCATATACAATATGAGCAAATTAAAATATAATTGTTTTACAACATAAACAAAAAACAGCAATAATGTTTTCACCACTAGTTTAGAGCCAAATCATAGGTGTGTATTGATCCCTGTAACAATTGAGGAAGAGATAAAATACATCTTAAAATAAAGAATTAGTATGACTACTTGAAGCACCAAGGGTCCATGCCATTAGGATGAACTTATGGGCCACGCCAGTTTTGTGACAATACAATGTAGTAACAGTATCAAAAAGCCAACAATAAAAAGTATTGATTACAAAATATATTAAGATTCGTTCATTTCATAGGGTGGCCATCAAACAGGGAGAACCAAGGGACGGTGCCAGTTAACAGACCTGTGACCCAATATAATCACAAGTCTGAAAATCTTGTGCTCCCCGCAAGATGGCCAGCCCGTGGATTCATCATTCCATAATTCAAATTATCGAAAAAATTAAATAAACAAAGACAAAAATAAGGTAAAGTATTTACATCATGGGGTGTGGATATACACAATTTTGGACTTTCAGAATTAATTTTACATTTATCTAGAAAAATGAGCTCTATTTTGTTTTTAAAAATTCATTATAAGTGAAATAGTTTGCACTAATCCAGTTTAGAGCAATAAAAAAAGTCTTATTTTTAGATTTTTGAAGGAAAGATTTTCTTGTGTGACTTTCTGATGACCAGTTTATTTCGTTTTTTTTTTTTTTTTTTTTTTTTTTTTTTTTTTTTTTTTAGTCCTGCCTGGCTGGACAGGAGAGAAAAAAAATATCCCGACTTGCCATTTTCACAATATAATCATATACTTGCCATTTTCACAGACACAGTATAATGAGTTTTTCTATAATCATATACAAAATTTTGAAAGAAAAAAAAATAATTCCGGCACTTTGCCAGAAAATACAAATGTAAGAGAATATGATTTTTGTCGCGTCTGAAAAAAAAATTATGTCTGAAAAAACACAACCCCCTTCAAAGTCAATAGTCAGGACCATATAATTTGCCATTAATATTTTCCAGCAACTGTCTTGTGGAATATTAGAAGGTCTCTTTCGTTTCTAATCCAGCCCAAATTTCTCTAAAACATTCCAGTCAATCAACACTGGCTACGTCATTTGTTTTCATCAGACATGTATTTCACTGTGTTCTATGTCTCTGTTTTCATATTGTCGGTAAAACTGGCTAAAATAAATTAATTTAACATGTGTATCAAAATCTTGGGGAACAACTTTATAACTTATATGAGGAAAAAAACTAATTTAGTTATTTTTAAGGCCGGCAAAAAAGTCCGATCGAAAATAACTCTAGTAGTTGCTTTAACAATTTGATCCCATGGGGTGCCTCCTGGCATGTTTTCAATGGTTATCGTGGAAATATCGACTGAATCTGTTAAGGCATGTAGTTTTCATTCTATCAAATCTTTCAAATATATTCCTGATACAGAAATTATTTATCTCTACGTCTTTTAGATACAATATCGGTTCGCAAATAGCTTGTTTCCTCAACTTTTATAGAAACTTACCTGAATATCCATGCTGCATCCGGGCTACTGCCATAAACATAGATAAATAAATAGAGTTGGCCTTGCCCAGATCAGTGCATAATTAATTAGCTTCCGGTAACGATGGTCAGCTTTTTTAATAGAAAAAACAACGTTGCGGAGCGTATTCGTCGATAATTCGGTTTTTAATCTTCATTTTATGAAGGTCAGTACGGAAATCGACAATAATTTTGAGTATGAAAAAATTACGCAGCTGGTAGACAATACCCCTTTAATTGCTAATGCTGATATAAATCATGTCATCATTACTGGGTCATTACCAGCCAACAAAAATAGGCCATATCATCATAACTGGGTCATGACCAGCCTACAAAAATAGGTAATGTCATCAATACTGGGTCATGGACCTGTCCACAAAAGTATGTCTTTAAATGATGTTCAACTTCATGGATTTGTTAAGAACCATCTTACAAGAAATAGATTTGTAACTAAATTCAAGATTATTTTGCTATTTTTAATATTCACTACTGTAGTAGCATTTTTCTTTCACAAATCTAACAAATATATATATATACCCAGGAATATGTTTGTTTCAGAATATCCACCATTTGCTCTCTGTTGCTTCCAGTTCGCTTAATAAACTGGTAAATTGTGATTTATTTATTTTTTTATTTGAGCTCTGAACTCAATACTCCCCTATTTCCCACTATATTGTAAGATCTTTGTATGTTAACAGGTTCATGCAGTTTAACGATTACAGAATTCCTAGAGAATATCTGTTAAATAGAACTGGAGATGTATTAGAAGACGGAACTTATGTTACATCATACAAGGTCAGTAAATAAACGTTGCAGAATACCGAAGGGGCAATCAGAAAAAGGACAATCCAGAAAAACTGGCAACATAGGGTACACAAGACAAAGAAAAACAAAACAAAAACACAACACAATATGTGTTGGACTGTTACAGACACCATTAAACACAAACAAACACAGTATAACATGTTATTAAAACTAGACATATGTTGCACTGTACAAGGTTTATAAAACATACCACGGTACGTCATTTCAACAAAAGATCTGATTGTTGTCATAATTTACATGACATTACAACAGATCTGATATCAACAGATGTATTTATAGATATAACATATTTATCGATGCTTTGTACATTTTCCTTTTGATCTTTACATGTGATAGTATCTGTTATCAAGCAACTAGCGTGATATTAACATAATATGACTGTTTTCTCATATGACGTTATAATGACGTCACATTATCAAATCCTTGATAAACATATTATAGACTTCTCATTACATCTCACATCTCAAGCTTCGCCTTCTATGTGACATTGCTCTGAAGAATCCATTCTCGCAAAACAAATGAACGAGATTGTATAATATCTCTTTTGTGATAAAGTTTAACAGTTATATATTCTACTCTTTTCTACAAACAAAAATAAACTTGGTTACAGAATAGATAAAGTTGAAAAATTACCGAAACTTGAATTCTTCATATTCATCAGAGGTAAAAAAAAAGTTTGGTCGGTACAATAGCCTATATATATTGTTGTCAAATTAAATCAAATTAAAGTAAAAAGGTTTGCTGCAATGCTGTTGAACATCTTTGCCAAAATAATTTAAATTATTAAATGATGTTTCCGGTACCTATTGATGCCAGACTTGTATTATATAGTCTTTAAATTAAATTAAAAAAACTATGCAGAATTAACATACCAGTAGTTAATGAAGAATTGTTATTTTCAGGACCCAAATAAACGATTTGGAGCCTCACTTGGAGCTTTGTCAGGAGGTAGAGTGGGTATAACAGGAATGTGTACGTGTAATCTAAAACTGTGTACACCAATAGCTATTAGATATTCAGCAGTCAGACGGCAGTTTGGACCTCAGGATGGGGAAGAAATACCTGTCTTAGAATACCAACTACAGGTAAATAACATAGAAATACCTGTCATAGAATACCAACTACAGGTAAATAACATAGAAATACCTGTCATAGAATACCAACTACAGGTAAATAACATAGAAATACCTGTCATAGAATACCAACTACAGGTAAATAAGATGTGTAGTCAGAATATAAATGGAGAGTCACTCTTACAATATATGTCTCATTTATTATACCTTTAACAGCAAAGTAGTGTTTATATACTGGTAGTATTCAAGCGTTTTGTTTGTCCAGTCTAGGAGCTGTTTCATACTTATTTTATGGCATAAATCAGCAAAAATATAATCTCGTGTTTATTTACATCCATATCCTTCTTACTAATTCAATATTCATTGCAATTTAAAACAGTATTTGAGGGGCTTTCGTGGCCATAATTGTATGGTAGTTGGATTTACAACTACCTATGCAATCAGTGCCTAATACCACTGATGTTCTGAGCTCGTATCTCGGTCTGGGCGAGGTGTATAACATATTCATAATGTGATAAAATTTGTCAGTGACTTGTGACAGGTCGGCAATTTTCACCAGGTATTCCGGTTTCCTCCACCAGTAAAACTGACCGCCATGATATAACTGAAATATTGTTAAAAGTGGCATTAAACACCATAAATCAATAAACCAAACCTTATTTTATGGCATAAATCTGCAAAAATGTAAACTCGTGTTCATTTACATCCATATCCTTCTTACTAATTCAATATTCATTGTAAATAAAAACAGTATTTGATAAAGGCAATGTTTTTTTTTATTGTATTGATATTTTATGTATATTTTCATATTTTTAGCAATGGAGGTTATTGCCTTACCTTGCTGCTACATACATTATGGAACACTGGTCAGACACGTTCTTCATGGATTTTGTTGGAATAAGAATTGGTATTATGATGGGAGACAATTCAGAAGAACAGGCCGAGTTGGGCAAAGAGATACATGCCTTGTCCTGTGCCAGTAAACCATTAGGAAGTTGGATCGCTAGAGATGCTATACAAGAATGTCGTGAAGCTTGTGGAGGTCATGGGTATTTCTATGGTAAATATCACAAACGAAAATTTTGAAAATAAAGCATATAAAAATCATGGAAAAAAATTTCCCATATTTTTGGTACAAGTATTTTCCTAATTCTTATTAAAGAATAGATACAAAGAGAAGTAACTAATGTGCTAAATTTGTATTTTTATTGTTTTCAGTTAATGTTGTTTAAATATTAAATGGTAATACAATCATCGGAAAAACCACCACACAGTCGGAACAGTTCAATAATCCAATAGTTTATATTTATTTTCAGTGAACCGTTTAGCTTAGCGGCAACAACCCTAATTGTACATATTTATTTTAGTGAACCATTTAGATGTTTTACGTAACGACAACGACCCTAATTGTACATTTTTATTTTTAGTGAACCGTTTAGATGTTTTACGTAACGACAATGACCCTAATTGTACATATTTATTTTTAGTGAACCGTTTAGATGTTTTACGTAACGACAATGACTCTAATTGTACATATTTATTTTTAGTGAACCGTTTAGATGTTTTACGTAACGACAA
>MJUT01052010.1:359914-370396 GCA_002080005.1 Gigantidas platifrons
TTATTAAATATTATTAGAAGGGGCTTTGCAATTTTCTCAGGAGAAATTTTAAGCATTTTATTATTTATTTTGTCTGGTCCTGTTGCTTTGTTTGGGTCAAGAATTTGAATAACATCAATAATTTCGTTCTCTGTTATATGTATTTCGTGAATAATATTTTTTTTTTTTAGTCAAACTGTGGGAGAGTAACATTTTCTTCGTCCAGTTTTGATATTGAGCTAAAATATTTATTCAATAACTCACATTTGTCCGAATCGTCATAAGCAATATCATCAATATTTTGATGATTAATTGAAGTCCGGACCGGGGGTATACAATAATTTCCTTTGTTAGATTTGATTAACATCTTCATTATTTTCCAATACATTTTGGGGTTTGAAGAGTTATTTAATAAAAAGTTGTCTAAGTTATTTTCAAATTTCTCCTTTGCTATTTTTTTCATATTATTTACCTTATTTCTTTGTTTTTTATATTTAATAATGTTGTTTTCGTTTTGAGATTTTAATAATTTTTTTCTAAGCCGGTCACGTATGCGTATTTCTTTCCGTATATCGTTACTGAACCATGGTTTGTCTTTTTCGCGTATCAATATTGTTTTTGAAGGGATACATGCACTTGAGATTAGTCTGGTACTCGTGACCCCTCGGATTTTTGTTGTTATCGGGGTCAGGTAAAGGCTGAATCCATGTTTTTAATGGCGGCCGCCATAGCGTACATCTCAGCAAAGGAAATGATGCACAGCATCGAATGAAGGCGTGCACTAAGTGGGTAATTGGCACAATTCACATTAGATACATTTGTTTGTCCCCTTTAGTTATTTTAGAGGTTGAAGACATCACGCGGAAATGTACTTTTGGTCACATTACAAAAAAGGGGGGTGGTTATCACGACACACCATCTCCAGCGCTCCATTTCTCCAATCTAANGGGGGGGGGGGGTGTGTGGTTATCACGACACACCATCTCAAGCACTCCATTTCTCCAATCTAAGCAATGTCTGAACCCGAAAATGTTTTTAAAACAAATAAAAACATATTGAAATATCCTCCCAGTGTAACCAAACTGTATGACACGTCTGTTTTATCTCAATAATTACTACCTTGTCAATGTACTTAGGAAAGTACAACTTCACAACTTGTCTCCCATGTCTTAACTTGTACTATGTGCCCCACAATAATGTGCGCAATCCTTTACATCTATTATTGGTTGCAGTATGTTATAAAGAAGGAAAATGTCAAAAATAAATATCTTTTACAGTAAAAAAAAGTTACAAGGTAGGTGTCACAAATCTGTCATCTTTTTAGAATGGTGCATGACTCATTGTTCTATAAAATGAGTTTGTCCAACACCAATTTTTTCTTGAGTGGTAGACAGGGTACACTGCTTCCATATTTAGGCCCTGTTCCTCTCTGATAGAAGTAAAAAGAGATATGGGGTAAATGTCGATGAGACAACAGATGCACTAATAATTAATGGAGTTGCCCCTGCTATATTAAAAATATTCCAGTTTTCTTGTTTATTGTTTATTTTAGAATGTCATACAATGTTTGTTTCATGTGTTTGTTTATTCTGTCCCTTGCTGTCATATTATGTGTATTTAAATCAATCCTGTATGTTGTATATATTGTGATTATTCAGCTCTTAATGGGCACCATCCATGATTGGTTAATAAAAAAGGGGCCTGAGTGGCCGAGTGGTTAAGGTAGTTAGTTTACCTATACAATCACTGTAGCCTATCACCTCTGAGTTGCGAGTAGGTGCCCCACTTTGTAAACAACAAAAAAGGGTGCACTCAACTTGCAACCGTACATGATAAGGTTTGTCAGTTACCTGCTCATGGTTGGCGGTTCCCTCCGGTATTTAATGACAGAATTGCTGAGCTGCTTGCCTTATTTGTGATCAAAGAAAGTGCATTATACTTTGAGGGGCTACTATTATTTTAATTTGCATATTTCTTTTTTATTTTGCTTGCTATTAATTAATTTGTTTTTGTTTTATGTTTTGCTTTGCAGTTAGCACAATCCAGTTTGATGTTTGGATCTTAGATACATACTATGACAATAGTTTCATGCTTATGATAATTGATTCAATTTATTTGCAATTACATTTGTATGGTCCTATTGTCAATAAAAGTCATCAGAAAAAGGAAATTCTTATTCAAACCTAGTTAACACAGCCTGATGAGGATACCAGCATGATTGAACCACTCATTGAACTTTTAAGGTGAAATTCAACACAGGATAGAGGATATAGCAGATTTTATATAAGATGAACCTGAATTTAAAGGTCACCTGTCTTCAAAGGCCAGCTTTCCCAATGGTGACTTCTTAATACAGGTTTTACTGTATATGTATGAGAAATTCTCTCACAAACATCCATCATGTTGTATTGCATCATACATTCCCATAATGGACATATCTGCTGATAAAGTGTACAATACTAACCAGACAGATGCACCCAAGAAAATACTTATGGGAATGCAGATAGAAGACTTGCCATCCTCTACATTTTTGTACTACTACATTGACGTCAGATCTAGAAAATATAAATTTAAACTCACCTCTTCAGGATACTGAACTACAGACAAATCTATACTCTGTCCAAGTAATCTCCTCGACAAATGAACCCCATATGAAAATCATTGCAGTTTACAGTATATAATTGTCAGGGGAAAAGACTGTCCCAGTTTATTAAGTTCTAAAAGAAGAGGCTTAAACACATAATTATATGCCTCTTCAACTGTGTAATTTCCACCAACTGAAGGTGTCCTTTCACAGACAGATAGCATAACATTGGCATTGATTGCAGGCAAACTACTTATCTGCTGAAACTCTCTCATTCCAAGACTAAAAGCTATAGCTTTCTTAGAACTGTGACTCGCTGTAGCGGTCACAGCTAACATTCGAATATTGGAAATGTGAGGCCTAAGGTCCACAATGTGCCTAAACTCTGGCCGAAAATCTTCGCCCCAATCAAGAATACAATGGGCCTCATTTACCACTACATAGGTGACATCTACCTTCAAACTTTTCAAACTTAGATCATCAATGTGTGACAACACATCTTCTGTGTGTCCTATGTAATATCTAGCCTTATTACATACTTAGTAAAAAATAAAGGCATTTTTGTATGACCAATATGACCGGAAGTAAACTGTCCATATTTTCACACCCCGGGAAAATAACCGGTTATTGGATTACTACAAGATCATTTCCATATCGAGGCCCATATTGGCCTGGGCCAATATGGGCCTAGACTTCGTCTCAGGCCAATATGGGTGTCTCTATTCTAGATGTCGGAAGTATGTAATAAATAGTTTAATACATGGGCATTTCCATACTGGCCTGTTTATCCTCCCTCTATCCATATTGGCCCTCGACTGTATCTCAGGCCAATATGGGGGTCTCGGGGATGATAACCAGGCCAATATGGAAATGCCCATGTATTAATCTGTATTTATTACTGGTTGAAGAAATGGGGACATCCCCTCTAGCATGCACCGAAGAAGAACCAAGCTTTGATAATTCCTGGTTAATAATAGCATTTAAAGGAGCTATTAAACCCTTATGCAATTTTTACTCAATGTTCCTTTTTAGAAACTTAATTTTTTCAAACTTTGAAAAGTGTCTTAGAGATACACCCTTCTCTTTAAAGCCAAATGGCATTCAAGGAAAGCATGAAATAAAGGTCAAGGTCACCTAATAATCAGTATTTCAATGTCCAATGTTTAATACAAAGTTTAACCAAATTAACCAAGAATGTGGATAATTAGATGATGAATGTTAGAAATATGACCATCCTTTTCAACCAAATACTATTTCTTGAAGCTGAGAAAAAGATCTAACCATGCAACATTGAGAGTGAAATTGGCACAATTCTTAGCTGTACTGTCCAAGTGTTATTCCTTAACTCATCTTTCATGTTGAGTATTTAAAGTATTCAGGATATTTAATGTAAATAAAGAAGATTAACTGATATAAATTTGTATGCAGAATCCACCTTAAATCTNCATATACAGTAAAACCTGTATTAAGAAGTCACCATTGGGAAAGCTGGCCTTTGAAGACAGGTGACCTTTAAATTCAGGTTCATCTTATATAAAATCTGCAATATCCTCTATCCTGTGTTGAATTTCACCTTAAAAGTTCAATGAGTGGTTCATTCATGCTGGTATCCTCATCAGGCTGTGTTAACTAGGTTTGAATAAGAATTTCCTTTTTCTGATGACTTTTATTGACAATAGGACCATACAAATGTAATTGCAAATACATGTAAATTGAATCAATTATCATAAGCATGAAACTATTGTCATAGCATGTATCTAAGATCCAAACATCAAACTGGATTGTACTAACTGCAAAGCAAAACAAAAACAAATTAATTAAAAGCATGCAAAATAAAAAAGAAATGTGCAAATTAAAATAATAGTAGCCCCTCAAAGTATAATGCACTTTCTTTGATCACAAATAAGGCAAGCAGCTCAGCAATTCTGTCATTAAATACCGGAGGGAACCGCCAACCTTGAGCAGGTAACTGACAAACCTTATCATGTAGGGTTGCAAGTTGAGTGCACCCTTTTTTGTTGTTCACAAAGTGGGGCACGAACTCGCAACCCAGAGGTGATAGGCTACAGTGATTGTATAGGTAAACTAACTACCTTAAACCACTCGGCCACTCAGGCCCCTTTTTTATTAACCAATCATGGATGGTGCCCATTAAGAGCTGAATAATCACAATATATACAACATTCAGGATTGGTTTAAATACACATAATATGACAGCAAGGGACAGAATAAGCAAACACATGAAACAAACATTGTATGACATTCTAAAATAAACAATAAACAAGAAAACTGGAATATTTTTAATATAGCAGGGGCAACTCCATTAATTATTAGTGCATCTGTTGTCTCATCGACATTTACCCCATATCTCTTTTTACTTCTATCAGAGAGGAACAGGGCCTAAATATGGAAGCGGTGTACCCTGTCTACCACTCAAGAAAAGATTCATGGTGTTGGACAAACTCATTTTATAGGACGATGAGTCATGCACCATTCTAAAAAGATGACAGATTTGTGACACCTACCTTGTAACTTTTTTTTTACTGTAAAAGATATTTATTTTTGACATTTTCCTTCTTTATATCATACTGCAACCAATAATAGATGTAAAGGATTGCGCACATTATTGTGGGGCACATAGTACAAGTTAAGACATGGGAGACAAGTTGTGAAGTTGTACTTTCCTAAGTACATTGACAAGTAGTAATTATTGAGATAAAACAGACATGTCATACACTTTGGTTACACTGGGAGGATATTTCAATATGTTTTTATTTGTTTTAAAAACATTTTCGGGTTCAGACATTGTTTAGATTGGAGAAATGGAGTGCTGGAGATGGTGTGTCGTGATAACCACCCCCCTTTTTTGTAATGTGACCAAAAGTACATTTCCGCGTGATGTCTTCAACCTCTAAAATAACTAAAGGGGACAAACCACAGTCGCTTGAATTTCAATGATTTAAATAAAGGAAGAGTAAAAAAAATATTGTATATATATAGTATACCCTTATATACTATATATATACATACAATATTTTTTTTACTCTTCCTTTATTTAAATCATTGAAATTCAAGGGACTGTGGACAAACAAATGTATCTGATGTGAACTGTGCCAATTACCCACTTAGTGCACGCCTTCATTCAATGCTGTGCATCATTTCCTTTGCTGAGATGTTCGCTATGGCGGCCGACATTAAAAACATGGATTCAGCCTTTACCTGACCCCGATAACAACAAAAATCCGAGGGGTCACGAGTACCAGACTAACTTGAGATTTGAAGGAAAAATTTTGAAAATTCTTCACACATATCATCTACATCATCAAGATTACAAAGTTTTTCATCCCAATTTATATCAGTTAGCATCTGATTAAATATAACAAAATCAGTTTGGTCATATAACCAGATTTCTCTTGTAAATGATTTTGATGTAGCTTTTGGGCATTTAATTAATGGAATTGCTGCATCGTGGTCGCTTATATGTCTTGGTATCTGCAGTACATCAGAATAATTACAGTTCAAAGTATCGCTAAGAATAATGGGGTCTAATAAAGTACAAGTATTACCACTTATCCTGGTGGGTTTGTCAATCACATTCTTAAGATTAAAAATATTCACAAGGTCAATAAGTTTGTTGTTATTTGAACACAATAGATTTGAATTCAGATCGCCCGTGATAGTGATGTTTTCATTTACCTGAAGGGCCAACTCTATTGCGTATATTAATCGTGTCCAGTAATCAATATCTGTACACGGAGATCTATATGTATTACATAATAAAACAGATTGACCTTTGGATCGTATTTCAACCCACATAGTTTCGTCAAGATTGTTTTCTAATTCGGATTTCCTACTTATAGAGATATCATTTTTCGAATAAATGAGGAGCCCACCACCACTATTTGAACGGTCTTTTCTATGGATACTATTCGGAAATGAATCGAGAGTTATGTCACTATCGTTTATTTGGTTATCAAGGTGTGTTTCAGTTACAACTAATATATCGAAATCATTCAAAGAGTTTACAAGGAACTCCATTTTATTTCTAATACTGCGGATATTAATATTACACAACGAAATACATCTATCAATATGATTGTTTTCCGAAATTGACTGTGATAATTCGTGTGGACCAGGATTAGATTCGATATTTACGACAAGTAGTATGAAATGGAGTGTAAATAGTATAAACAACGCATTTACATTTGGATTTAGACCCTGGAGAAAGAGAAGGCAGACAAAAAAGAGAGAGCATCGGAGGTTAGTTCTAAATATGTTCAAATAAGTATCAGTCCGAGTAACAGAAGGTCCACACAGTCTGCAAGTGTGAGAATGGAACATGCCTATAGCCGCTCTGTATTCTTCCAAACTATTACCCATTAGGCTTTAGGTTAGAAGACAGCAAAGAGCAGAGATAGACCTCCACATCAAAACACACATCCCAGCATCCACACACAAAATTAGATGGGAGAAATAGCAACAATGATGAGAAAGTAAAGAAAGTTAACAAAACATAAATACATGTATATATACAAGCAAAGAAAATGAAAAGTAAGTTCATTTGAGATGTTTAGATTTAACGGGGTTTCAAATGGGAAATTATAATGGTTATATTAAACTTCATTGGAAAAGGTACCATATGTCATTAATTTACAGGTATGTTGTATCATCCATGTCACAATTCATCACCCCACATATCTACGATTTAAATATACTACTTTATATAATAGATAATTTTATACACTTGTATATCATAAACACTATACAATATTGGTAATACAGTGTTAGACACACAAAAGAAAATCATTTTTCACACATGTACACATTATCACCAAACATAAAACAAAATGTAATAATAAAAAAAAAATGATACACAATAATCATTGATTTTGCTCACGTATTTGTTATGATCGATATCTGGAATACAATGAACATATTTGGATACATGACCATGATAATTATTGATTGTCAGGAGATTTTCATGGTTTTTCAATTTAATTTTGATATTTCGTACACTGAGGGGGGAAAAAAACCTTGTTAATAATCAGCTGATTATAGTATGTATATAGATTTGAAGATATGGAAATTAATTCCGACATACTGAAATTTAGTGTATATCAAAATTACTGTAAAACGATGATATTTCTCCTTTAGGGAGGGATGGTACACCATAAGCAGTTAATGAAGATGGAAAATATCTGTTTGATCTCTGTAAAAGTACAAACTATCTCGTCTAGGAAGCCTAATATTTGTTGAGAGAATCTGTTCAGACAGGAAGACATGACTTGTTATAGAAAGGACATCAGTTTTGCTTTCAAATTAAATTATAAATAAATAAATAAAAATGATGTGGTTTTATTTATTTAGCTTTTTGTAACATACTGATACACAATACCAAATATTGAGTTGTTTTTTGTTAAACTCCGATAACAAGTTGTGTATTTCCTGCATGAACGAACATTAATAAATTGAAGTATTTTTAACATAACACAACACAAGAACAGTATTTTATAAAAATTTACAGTCTCTCAATATTTCTATGTAATATTTTTTCCCCAAATTTTCAAATAATACATCAAATAACAATTGGTGCATATAGTTACAGAATTACAAAGACGGAAAGAAAGCACTATCTTGGTGTATTTAAGAAGTCGTTGACTATGAGCCAAAAACAGAAAAAAAAATGATTTTTTTAACGACCGACGAGTCGAGAACACCTTTAGAATAGATCACGGAAAGCAACCACGTAATTTCGCAAATAATGTAATGTGACAGCTTAACTAGATAGCTTTACTGAATTAGGTATTTGATAAATGTGTCAGTCGATTGTGCATAGAATAAGTTATAACTTGATTTTATTTAATAAGTTTTCGATAATAAGTTAACACTTTGACACGTTCCATTTCTCCGGAAATTAGGGGTCCTGTATAGGACTACCTATAGATAATAAATAACACTCGATCTTTAATTATTGGGGATTTACGCTGTGCAGATATATAAATTTAATCTAATTGTACTGTCTAATTTTAAACTAGTTTTGACTTATTATATAACTAGGTTAAAAAAAAATGCTTATTTTGGATAGTATGACTTACAGCGTGTGGACATGTTGGGTTATGGCAAAAATAGGATATGAAGAATAGTAAATATGGAACTTAATGGATTCAAGCTGGACTTTCAGCATTTTGGAGAAAGACAATATGATTTGACCTGGATTTACTGCATAAAAGTTACATGGGGGATGAAATTGTAGGAGGATAGTAGATTTTGGTGGATACAAATCTTGTGGAAGAAAAATATTTACATACAATTCAGTACATGAATGACAAGGAAAAATTACAAAAAAAACAATAACTATTAATCTGATATAAATATATAGCTAAGTTTTTTTTTTAATTTTAATTTATATCATAGTCAGAGGCATTAAGTAAGTTCCTGATGTCATCATGGTTCCGTATGAGCGTTCGCCTGCTACTTTCGTTAAGTTTTGCGTAGACACGACCGTCCGTTGTCCAGTAGGTCATGATGTTTTGGTTGTACTTTAGCTCAGCGATGGATTTTACTATGTTTGTCCTTGTTTTTGTCAAGTTTTCTGTGATGAAGATTCTGTCGGCATCATTTTTGAGATTTCTTTTGGAATTATACACTTTTTCGCGACATCTGTATGATAAGAATCTAACAATGACTTGAGATTTTCCGTTTCTAACTTTACCAATAGCATGCGACCGGCTAATGTCATTGATGCTGATGTCTAGTTTAAGTTTATTTTTGCAGATATCTACTATGATGTCATCTGTGTTAACTGGGTGAATGATATGACCTCTATCGTCTACGGGTACATCAATGTTATGGAATCGAAGACTGGTCCTCCTAGAATATTGTTCCTGGTGTTCAAGACGGACTTCTAGATTATTGACAATGTCATGTAAAGAGTTTATTTCTTTGTCTTTTCCTTTAATGAGGACTTTAAATGTTGTTCTTCTTGAATACATTGGACTACAAGGTGTGCCTGTTTAGAAATCATTTATTTCTGTTCGTCGATTCTTTTTTGTTGTTTTTTTTAGTGTTTGTTTTAATGGATTAATATGTTCGTCCATCAGTGCCTTAATGCTAGCCTCGACCGAGCTGTTTATAGAATCAGTTATTGACTCACTGATTTTGTCAGACAAAATGGGGATGATTTTTCCAAGAACTTCTGGACTAGTCAGTGCCTCAATTACTTGTACAGTGATAGTTTTTTTTTGCACTGGAGTTTTTTTGGTACTGACTGATGCACTACGACCTTTTTCACCCACTGATGTGCTACGATGCCTCGTTTGTCGTGTTTGTTGTTTTGTAGTTGCGGGCAGATCATCTGGACTTTCAGGAGTTGGTCTTTTATTAGGTCTGCTAGGTGTTTCTAATGTATTTTCGGATGGTAATTCAGATTGTTTATGGTCTATTAGTACTTCCACGTTTGGAGTGTTTACTTTTGTGGGGGCTGCCATCTTTGTTTATATTTACAAACCGGTTCGCTAATTACAGGTAATGTTAGTTTAATTAAGTACAGATTTGTTAAAATTTTCAGCAATCATTCGATTGTCAAATGACATATGGCATTCCTTTGAAGCTTTTGGAGATTTAGAAATTAATTCTTCCAGTATTATTTCCTATTTTTAGGACAGCTCTATTACACGACCATTACATCTTGCGCATGCTCTGTGGGTCGTGTTGCTCGTATGTGTTTATGTACATGTTTTGTAAAATAAATGAAATTTCATAACGTTATATTTTGACATGATTATTTGTAAAAATGTGGTTCAAAGTCCACCGAAATGTCAATGATATAAGAAAACAAATAATAGCTTTCATAAAGAAATATATAATCATCCTTTTCACGCACAAATCAATTCATAACTCCGACAGAAAATGCATAGGAT